>CAJGYO010000009.1:39343140-39736911 GCA_904845875.1 Miscanthus lutarioriparius
TTGCCGGTATCCAACTGCGCACATACACAAGGAGTCGGAGTACGAACTGATAGACTCGGTGAAGGGGATTGGTTGTTGAAGTGGTTTCACATGCATGTAATCATCCACCAGCCTTTTAGATACACTATAGTGGATGGGCCACCAAGGAAACAGAGGATAATTGGGCCGAGCGTTCAATTTTAAGGCAGAGCTGGAGTACCATAGTATCGTTGCGCCAAATGCACGCTTTGGAAGGAGACTGGGTTGAATGGAGGAGTAGTGTCAGTTTCATCTGCAATGAATCCAGCCACTTCATCAGTGGGGAGTGAACTTTTGGTTTCGAGTACCTTGGGAGCCAAGGATCCATTTCTTCCAGGCGTCGTAGAGGAAACTCCTGGCTAAAGAAGCACGTGCGGTTTCTGTAAATTGTTGAAGAATGCCAACACATGTCAATCGAGAGATGAGCGGCGTTTGTGCTGCTAGGGCCCTGCGGGTAAGATTAAGTTTATCTGTATTTTTGTTTCATCTGGGTGCTGAGTGAAAATTTGTGTATTTAATAATTGAAACCATCTGTTGAAGCAGGCACACGGGCGCAGTTGTAATGACTGCCCACCGCTTCTGCCACCCGGGGAGTGTGAGAGCCGTGGTGCTAGATAGGCCCATGACAGATGAAGAAGTCCGAGACAAGGAGGACCCCCATCAATACAAAAATTTAATGGAGGCGTAATATTTTTGTTAATGGAGGACGGAATTGCAACCATTTTCAATGGAAAAAGGTCCACATTAAAAACATGAACTCATTGAGACCGGGGTTAAGTTTCCCGCTTCGGGTTGGCTGGGATTAATGGAGGCGGCGCGTTTTATGACAACCGGCCGGTTAATGCTCAATTAATGGAGATGGTTGTTGGTATTTAACATTTAAACTATAATTCAAGTAAGCGCACGGATTGATACCGCTGTTGGTGAGTAGGCTTTACTAAGGGAAGGCATAGGTGTGGAAGTATCTATTATTTACATGAATAACGTATAACTTGCTGTATAATAACAAACTTCATAGTAGGGGTAAGCCATGATAAAAAATAGGGATAGTAACACACACAAGCCAATCTCAGGAATGAACTAAAAGAATAAATAATAAATAATAAACCAAACAGGAACAGGCATATAAGTATCCTAATGTTGTTATGCAAAGATTAGCAGATAATCATACAAATACATGATCGTGGATCGAGTTCTAAGCATCCTGTATCCGGGAGATTCAACGAGCACCTGTTCATGCTAGCCAAGGAAGACAATTTCTAGACTCCTACACTGTACCGAACATGGGGGATTACAAGTGACGGATGTGGACTGCCACCAACGCGACAGCCCACTCTCTCAATCTGTGAGCATAGTCATATTCAAGGTCACCAAAAGTTTAGACACAACATCTACGCTTATCGGTTACTGTTCTAGCGTCAGCAGAAACTTCTATCTTTATCAGTGTCCTCTTTAGGAGCATCCACATAAGAACGGATTTATTTAACCGCCACCCATAGCTTAGATCGACTAGCCTAAACATGTATATTGCATAACTTATTGAGCAAAGAGACTCATATGCTACCCTAATAGCAATGAATTGCGCTCCAAATCATAAGCATAACAACAATGATAGATGGAGAATAAGGCCAGAAGGGAGCTGATGATATTTCTCGCATCAAACAACTCCGAGATGTTCAAGCTTCCAACAATGCCTTTGCCTAGGGCTCCAAAATACTACAAAGTGAAAAAAGTACAAAGTAGATAGGAAAGAGGCTCAAAATGTGGTGTGTGGAGTGGGGAGCCTCTCCCACTTATACTACTCCAATGGTCGATTATAGGGAATATTCCACAGACCCCGCATGCAACCGCCTTTGGGAGAGCAAATCAGGAGGCGCCACGGTGAAGGGGGAGGCGGGCGTGCTACGATTGGCCGGCGGACTTCTAGGGTCTTCTCACGCCTGTGTGGTGGCACCTCCCTCAACCGCCTCATGAGGTTGGTGCATGTTGGGCCCGGCCTCGCCTTCTCGTGTGCTTGGGCCCAATTTTGTTAGGGTATGGGCCTTCTTAGTGCTCACGCTGGATTTCGCTCACTGCATTTCTTTTGAATACTTTCAAGACGCTTCTACGTTATTCCAACATGTGTCCTCGGTGAAAACACTTATTCTCCAATACATGTGGAAATAGGTTAATATAAATAATATATGTGAGTAAGACATGTTAGTTCTCCTTTATTTTTGTCTATTTGGCTATCGGATTTGGCCTCGTAAGGACCGCCAACAAGACCCCAAGCTAACCCTTTTGCTCGTCCCGAGGAAAAGCTAAGACATAGGTCGTTGATCAGAGATCCTACAATGCCGATTACATTTTAGTAGTGCCCCTATGTATACTGTAGTAGTTCTACTTTTGAGCTTCTAATGAGTTAGCATTTGTCCATCCTTTTTCCTCAATCCTTGTGGGGCTTTTAGCTTTTTCCGAAGTCTTGACGTTGCAAGATAGAACTAATTACAGTAGAATCACCATTCATTCATTCTTTGGTCATCTTTCTTTCCAAGGTTTTGAAAAATTTTTCAAATAAAAGCAAGTTCCTCAAAACAATACCTAATGCTCAATATGTATAGTCCTCAATAAAAGGCTTTGAAATTACCTTCTTTTCATCCTACTTTCTAATAGGGCTTTTGTGGAGCTTTTGGGTAGGGATGGTAAAGAGGCATACTTGCATCATGTAATGTTGCTAAGTCAAAACTGAATCCAAGGAGATGCAGGTCATACAATTTGATCAAGAAGTCCAAGTGTGTGGATATGTGGATTAAGATAACTCCCTGTTTTTTTTCATGATCTCTTCTCCCTAATAAACTTCGTGAGGGCTTGGCAATCTCCTCAGATGGGCCTTCATGTGTCCAACTTTTTTTCTGACCTTCACGTGTCCAATTGTTTTTCATTGCCATGCCTCTTCTTCATAGATAATTGGAGATAGAGATCAAAATTTCATGGAGTTTTTATTTGGTGATGGATGACATGTTTTTATGTAACTCGAGTGTAAGAGTTAGCATAAATATATATGGAGTGTACGTGAATCTTGATCAAGGGTGCATGATGAGAATCCTACAAGGGTCACAATAATTTGACAAAGCTCAATATGATAACAAGTAGCATATGATTAAGGTTTTGCAAATGTAGCATCATATGGCTTTTGTAGGACATATCATCATTGAGAAACTTTTTTTATGTTTTTAGCATTTTGCAAAATAAAACTCCTGGATGTCAAGTTTCTCTCGTAACAAAATCTTAGCAAATTCCATTGTACCGTGATCATAACTTGCAAACAACTTAGACAAGGATCATGCATTCAAGAATCCACTAGTTTTGAGTTTTTAGGATAAGAACTTTAACCAACAAACTCAAATCTTGGAGAATACTAAATTATAAACTAGGTACTAGAGAAACATAACACGTAGTAGCAACTATTCATCATTTCAACAAGGACTAATTAAAATATTCTTACTATACATATGAGAAAAGATATGTTTTTGTTCTTTTATCATATGCTATTATTATTTTGTTATTATTATTATTTTATTATTATTATTATTATTATTATTATTATTATTATTATTATTATTATTATTTATGAAAGGTAGTATAAGATACATGTTACCTCTTAAGTGGGGTCCTCCCTCAAGCTAGCAAAGCCTATGGTCCGGGTTGTACCGTGTTTCCTCGGCTTTTCCTACATGGTTAGGAAATCGTTGATCATGAGTGGACTTACCAACCCTCGTGGTCACCGTGATTAACATTTTCAAGTGAAGTCTCAAGTTGCCCTGGATCTCTTAATCGCCAGGCAGGAATTGTAGCAGTTAATTTGAGCTAGTTGAGGTTCAATTATCTTATTAAAGCTTAATTGATTTTTGGAAGAGGTTAAACCTTCTATTTTTGAATTAATGTTTTCCAAAATTTTATCATTAGAGGCAAGTTTCTTAGTTAGGTTTTTATTTATTTTAGCTTGCCCCTAACACGTAGATAATTCTCGTGGAAGGTTGATTCAAAAGTATGAATTGTATGAAGAGTTACCTCTCGATATTGTGGGCGCTGACCGGTTCCACCCTTGATCTCCTTGTGGACGGAACCCATTGTTGTTGTTCATGTTCAAAGACATCTTCATGGGTTTCGGGGCGCTGCTCTCGAGTATCCGCATTTCCTCACACCTCACACGCCATATGCGCGAAGTCGAGTGCTTGGACGGTGTCATATGTTGTTTCTTTTGTCGATCGTGTTTGTCCAAGCGCTTTTATTAGGAGATCCAATTTACGGCCGCAGATCATCTCGCTTCTCCATGATATGCATGCCTTTTTGTAGGGTTTGGAGTTTGTCTTTATTCCACCGCGGGTTGGAGACCACCTTTCTCAATGTGTGAGCCAGAGTTCGCTTAATTGGGAGTGAGAGGAAGGCTCCTCCGGCAAGAAAGATCTATGTGGGCTCTAGATATGGAAGTTAGTCCGTTGTAGAAGCTTTGAAGGATAAGACAACCTCCATCTCGTGGTGTGGGTAGGCAAGGATGTATTTTTATGCATCTCCATGCTTCTCGATAGATTCCGGATGTCAGTTTCTGCTTGAAGTTGGAAATTCTTCACTAAGGGCATTGGTTTTGCCCACCGGGAAAGAATTTGATGAGGAATGCCGTGGAACACTTGTTCTAGGTGTTGATGCCTTCTCGATCTTTGTAAACCACTATTTCGACATCCCTAGAGAGAGAAATGAAACAATGTAGTATGATGACTTGAGGAGTGACTCCCTTTATGATAATGGTGTCACAAAGTTCCAGGAATTGCTACAAATGGGCGTTGGCATCCTCACTAGGCAGTCCACAAAATGGACTGGCTTGCACCACCTTGCTCAAATTTCGCACATTAGCTTGAAGTTCCCCGCCATCGACATTGATGTTGGGCCCAACGGGCACATTGCAAATGACAAATGACGAAGAATTCACACAGAGTCTTCGGCCATAGCGTTTGGACTGGATGGTGCTGGGATGACGGGTTCGGTTGCCGGCAGAGTGATGGAAGGAGGAATGACATGAAGTCAGACCTTCCTTAGAAGTGACTCAGGATTCTTGGTGAAGTTTATCGGCAAGTCGAAACCAGCCATACACTATCCCTGCTTTTCATCCACAATAGTAGAAAACAAGCAGAAAGTTATCTTGCATGAGCAAGAGTAGCTACTACGTATATATATCATCATGAACATGTTCAAATAGATTCTTTAACCAAAGGTTTTCCTCAAGAACGGCGCTTTTAAATGCTTGTTGGTATTTCTTAACATTTACGTAATAATTCGCAAGCGCACGGATATATCGCTGTAACATTTCACCCGAAAGTATTCATGGTATCATGATTTATATTTTCCCAAGGGAAGGCATAGTCAGTAAAAGTCTCTATTAGGTACATGAACAAGATAACTTGTTGTATAATATACCAAAGTTCATAGCAGGGGTAAGCCATGATAAAAATAGGGATAGTGTTACATACAACAAGCCAATCTCAAGAATGAACTAAAGAAAAATTATAAACCTAAAATGTGAGTAGGCATACAAGTATCCTAATGTTGCTACACGCAAAGATTAGTAGATAATCATACAAATACATGATCGGGACTTAGTTCTAAGCATCCAGTTCCGGGAGACCAATCGAGTTAATCGGGTCTACTAGCAAGCGTGAAAGGCAATTCAGTCAGACACTATACCCGAACATGGAGCATTACAAGGGACGCCTGTGGCTGTCACCACGCATCGCCACCCCTCAACCGTGGATCACAGCCATATTCAAAGGTAACCAAAAGCTTAGACACCACATCTACGCTTATTGGTTATCGCTTAGTGTCGGCTAGAACTTCCGCCTTCATCAGAGTCCTCTACTAGAGCATTCGCTACAAGAACGGACGACAAACCGCCACCATAGCTTAGATCGACTAGCCTAAACATGTATATTGCATAACTTATTGAGCATAGAGACTCATATGCTAAACCTAATAGCAAATGAACTGAGCTCTAAATCATAAGCATTACAACAATGATAGATTGAGAACAAGGCCATAAGGGAGTTGATGATATTTCTCATACCAAATAACTCTGAGATGTTCAAGCTCTCCAACAATGCTCTGACCTAGCTCCAAATACTACAAAGTGAAAAAGTACAAGAGTAGATAGGGAGAGAGAGGCTCAAATGTGGTGTGTGTGAGTGCGGAGCCTCCTCTACTTATACTACCCAATGGTCGACATGTGGAATATTCCATAGGACCCCACATGCAACCCGCTTTGGGAGAGCAATTAGGAGGCGCCACGTGGAAGGGGAGGCTAGCGGTGCACCCGGGGTCGATCGACTGGGTCGCCTCGCCTCTGTGTGGCATTCTCCTCAACCGCCTTCCATGAGGTCGGTTGTGTGTTGGGCCTGGGCCTCACCTTCTCGCTTGGGCCCAGCTTTTGTTAGGTAAGGGTTTTCCCCTTAGTGCTCACGCTGATTTCGTTTTGCTACATTTCTTGTATACTTTGAGCACGTTTTCTACATTATTCCAACATGTGTCCCGCAAAACACATATTCTCCAATACGTGGAAATAGGTTAATATAAATAACATATGTGAGTAAGACATGTTAGTTCTCCTTTATTTTTGTCTTATTTGGCGGTCGGATTTGGCCTGTAAGGACCGCCAACAAGACCCCCAAGCTAACCCTTTGCTCGTCCCGAGGAAAAGCTAAGACATAGGTTGTTGATCAGAGATCGCATAATGCCAATTACATTTCAAGAGTGTTCGTATAATAGAGTATTCTACTTTGAGCTGAATGAGTTAGCATTTGTCCATCCTTTTCCTAAATCCTTGTGGGGCTTTTTAGCTTTTTTCGAGTCTTGACGATTGCAAGATAGAACGGTTGCATAGAATCACCATTCATTCATTCTTTGGTCATCTTTCTTCTAGAGGTTTTGAAATTTTTTCAAATAAAAGCAAGTTCCTCAAATAATACTCTCGAACGCTCAATGTGTATAGTCCTCACAAAAGGCTTTGAAATTACCTTCTTTTTCATCCTACTTCTAATAGGCTTTTGTGGAGCTTTTGGGTAGGGATGGTAAAGAGGCATACTTGCATCACATAATGTTGCTAAGTCAAAAACCGAATCCAAGTAGATGTAAGTCATATAGTTTGATCAAGAAGTCCAAGTGTGTGGATATGTGGATTAAGATAACTCCTGTTTTTTTCATGATCTCTTCTCCTTAATAAACTTCAGAGGGCATGTCAATCTCTGCATGGGCCTTCATGTGTCCAACTTTTTTTCTTGGACCTTCACGTGTCCAATTGTTTTTCATTGCCATGCCTCTTCTTCATAGATAATTGGAGATAGAGATCAAAATTCTCATGGAGTTTTTATTTGGTGGATGGACGACATGTTTTTGCGTAACTCTCAGTGTAAGGGTTAGGATTAATATATATGGAGTGTACGTGAATCTTGATTATGGGTGCATGATGAGAATCCCATAAGGGTCACAACAATTTCACAAAGCTCAATTTGATAACAAGTAGCATATGATTAAGGTTTTGAAATGTGTAGAATCATATGGCTTTGGTAGGACATATCATCATTGAGAAACTTTTTTTTTTATTTTTTTAGCATTTTGCAAAATAAAAACTCCGGATGTCAAGTTTCTCTCAGAACAAAATCTTCGCAAATTCCATTGTACCATATCATAACTCGCAACAACTTAGACAAGGATCATGCATTCGCAACCCACTAGTTTCGAGTTTTTAGGATGAGAACTTTTAACCAACAAACTCAAATCTTGGAGAATACTAAATTATAAACTAGGTATGAGATAAACATAACATAGAGCAACTATTCATCGTTTCAACAAGGACGAATTAAAACATTCTTACTATACATATGAGAAAGTGAAAAATGTTTTTGTTCTTTTTATCATATGCTATTATTATTATTATTATTATTATTATTTATGCAAGGTAGTACAAGTTACATGTTACCTCTTATGTGGGGTCCTCCCCAAGCTAGCTCAAAGCCTATGGTCCGGGGTTGTACCCTCGTGCTCTCGGGCTTTTCCCGGATGGTTAGGATATGGTGGATCATGAGTGGACTTACCACCCCTCGTGGTCACCGTGATTAACATTTTCAAGTGAAGTCTCGGGTTACCTCGGGATCTACCCGTAATCACTTGCGAGTGAATTGTAGCGACAATTTGAGCTAGTTGAGGTTCAATTATCTTATTAAAGCTTAATTGATTTTGGAAGAGGTTAAACCTTCTATTTTTAATTAATGTTTTCCAAAGTTTTATCATTAGAGGCAAGTTTCTTAGTTAGGTTTTTATTTATTTTAGCTTGCCCTGACACGAGATATTTCTGGGAAGGTTGATTCGAAAAGTTTGAATTGTAGGAAGAGTTACCTCCCTGATATTGTGGGCGCTGATTTGGTTCCCACCTTGACCTCCTTGTGGGACGGAACCCGTTGTTGTTGTTCATGTTCAACACATCTTCACGTGTTTCGGGGCAGTCGTTCCCCAAGTGTTCGGCATTTTCGCACACCTCACACGTCATATGCGAGTCGAGTGCTTGGATGGTGTCATATGTTGTTTCTTTGTAGCATCGTGCTTGTCCAAGCGTTTTATTTGGAGATCTAATTTTACGGCCGGCATATCTGCTTCCTCCACAATATGCATGCCTTTTTGTAGGGTTTGGAGTCTGTATTCATTCCACCCGTTGTTGGGGACCAGCTTCTCAATGAGAGTCGTAGCTCCGCTAATTGTGAGTGAGAGGAAGGCTCCTCCGGCAGCAGCGTCTATGTGGGCTCTAGATATGGAGGTTAGCCCGTTGTAGAAGCTTTGAAGGATAAGCCAATTCTCCATCTCCTAGTGTGGGTAGGAAAGGATGTATTCTTGTAGCCTCTCCCACGCTTTTAGGATAGATTCTGATGCCATCTGCTGGAAGATGGAAATTCTTCCGCGAAGGGCATCGGTTTTGCCCATCCGAAAGAATTTGGCGAGGAATGCTGTGGAACACTTGTTCCAGGTGTTGACAGCTTCCCGATCCTTGTAAAACCACTATTTCGCCCTCCCTTGGAGAGAGAATGGAAACAGTCTGAGTCTGATGACATCAGGAGTGACTCCCTTTATGACAATGGTGTCACAAAGTTCCAGGAATTGCTGCAAATGGGCGTTGGCATCCTCACTAGGCAGTCCACAAAATGGACTGGCTTGCACCATCTTGCTCAGCTCGGATATTAGCTCAAAGTTCGTGTCACCAACATTGATGTTGGGCCCAACGGGCATGTTGGCGACAGCGGGACGAAGAATTCAGGCAGAGTCTTCTCGGCTAGAGCGTTTGGAACGGATGGTGCTGGGATGACGGGTTCGGTTGCCGGCAGAGTGATGGATGGAGGAATGACATGAAGTTGAACCTTCCTTAGAAGTGACTCTGGATTCTTGGTGAAGTTTGTTGGCAACTCAAAACCAGTCATACACTATCCTGTTTTCATCCACAATAGGAGAAAACAAGCAGAGTTATCCTGCATGAGCAGTAGCTACTACACAGACCTATCATCATGAACATGTTCTAATAGATTCTTTTAACCAGTGCCTTCCCCGGCAACGGTGCTAGAAATGCTTGTTGGTATTTCTTAACGTTTACCGAATAATTCGCAAGCGCACGAATATATCATTGTAGCATTTCACCCGAAAGTATTCATGGTATCGTGATTTATATTTTCCCAAGGGAAGGCATAGGTGTAAAAGTCTCTATTAGGTACATGAACAAGATAACTTGCTGTATAATATACCAAAGTTCATAGCAGGGGTAAGCCATGATAAAAATAGGGACAATGTGACACGGTCAAGCCAATCTCAGGAATGAACTATAGAAAAAATTATAAAACCTAAACAGGAGTAGGCATACAAGTATCCTAATGCTGCTACACAAAGATTAGTTGATAATCATACAAATACATGATCAGGACTTAGTTCCAAGCATCCAAGCACCTAGGGAGACCAATCGAGCACTGGTCTACTAGCAAGCGCGAAAGGCAATTTAGACTCCTACACTGTACCTGAACATGGGGCATTACAAGGGACGGACAGGGCTGTCACCACATACCGCATACCCCTCAACTGTGGAGCACGATCATATTCAAAGGTAACCAAAAGCTTAGACACCACATCTATGCTATCGGTTACAGCTCTAGCGTCGGCCAGGAACTTCCGTCTTCATCAGGAGTCCTCTACTAGAGCATTCATTACAAGAACAGACAACGAACTGCCACCGTAGCTTAGATCGACTAGGCTAAACATGTATATTGCATAACTTATTGAGCATAGAGACTCATATGCTAACCTAATAGCAAATGAACTGAGCTCAAAATCATAAGCATTACAACAATGATAGATTGAGAACAAGGCCATAAGGGAGCTGATGATATTTCTCATACCAAACAACTCCGAGATGTTCAAGCTCTCCAACAATGCTCTAGCCTAGCTCCAAAATACTACAAAGTGAAAAAGTACGAGTAGAGAGGGAGAGAGGCTCAAATGTGGTGTGTGTGTGAGTGGGGGAAGCCTCTCCCTCTACTTATACTACTCTAATGGTCGGTTGCAGGGAATATTCCATAGGATCCTGCATGCAATCAGCTTGGGGAGCAACGAGGAGGTGCCACGTGGAAGGGGGAGGCTGGTGGTGCACCGAGGGGGTCGGCCGACCCCTGGGTTCGCTCGCCCCTAGGTGGCACCTCCCCTCAACCGCCTTCCATGGGTCAGTTGTGTGTTGGGCCTAGGCCTCGCCTTCTTGTGCTTGGGCCCAATTTTGTCAGGTAAGTGGGCCTTTCCTCCTTTGTGCTCATGTCGGATGGCGCTATGTTGCATTTATTGTATACTTTGAGCATGTTTTCTACGTTATTCCGACATGTGTCCTGCAAAACACTTATTCTCCAATACATTTGGAAATAGGTTAATATAAATAAAATATGTGAGTAAGACATGTTAGTTCTCCTTTATTTTTGTCTTAGTTGGCAGTTGGATTTGGCCTGTAAGGACCGCCTCCATTAAGTTAACAAAGGCGAGGCTTGGTAAGGCGCCATAGCCGTTAACTACTTAACCGAGGTGGCTATTTCTTATTTGCTCTGCCTCGACTAATGATTTTCTAGTTAAAAAATAGTTTCCCGCCATTTGATCGAATTTGAATTTGAATTACATTTCGCAAATTAAATACGCATAAATTAAGCGTAAAATACGCATATAGAGCATTAACATATATCACATATGTCAAATCATTCAAGTTATCACATATCACTTATCTTAGCACGAACCAACATTCAAGTTACATGCATGTCATATATTTACATGTGAAACTACTGTAGAGTTTCCCTACTCCAATGATGTCCGGCAACTTGTAATCATAGGACGCGTAGCTGGGTGCTCTAGTTTCTGATCTTCTCAAACTTCTCTTCACGCGCTAACTCGCTCTCCTCGTTGAAGAACAATCGCCCAACATGCACGCAGAAATCCATGACAAATTTACATATGTTTGCTACTGTTTGAGTGAAGTTCTTATGGGTGACCTCTTCCTTTTGCCACAAATCTAGTGATTTCTTGAGCTGTCGCTAGCTATGGCTGAATTTGTCGCACGCTCTGAGGTACTCGCAAATGCCGTATCCACATAATAATGTTGCAGGAGGTTGTTTGGCGCACTGCACGATACATAATACACAATCATTAGAACATATAGAGAGCATGCACGATATAATAGCACATATGACTTTTGATACGTACCGAGAAGTTGTGCCTAACTTTTAGTGTTTTCCCATTCTTCTTCTTCTTCTTAGATCTTTGATCCATGCAATCGGGATCCTCCACGTAGCTTTCGGTAAGCGCTATACGAAAACCACTAGTGTCAACGACAAATTTAACATGTATGTTAAGTGTAAAAGAATAAATACCGTCACTTACTATTCAATACGCTTTCAAAATCCTTGCACCCCTCTTTGTCTAAATCCAAAGAGTCAAATACAGCGGCCCTTCCATGCTGAGGATAGATTATAAATGCAATCTAGTGGCCCATGATGCCCCCGCTGCACCATTGAAACAATACAATTTCAAATCTTCAAATATGGAAAGTGGCGATCCCAATAGCTACATATATGTTCTAAGTATCCTTTTGACTTACCCGAACTGGTGGGCGACAAAGATACACCCAGTTTCCCCGACCTTCTTCATGGCTCTATACACGTACATTCCTGCGTTATACTTCAATTCATTGCGCAGTTCTTTCTGGGCTTGCACTCTCTCTTGTGGGTTCAAGTTCACCAAGTTTTCATGAGTGTTCGGTACATCATAACCAACGATGACTCTCTGGGTAACATGCATCGGAGAGAGGTAAATAATATTTTTGCCCAATTCCTTGCATACATAGGACAAGTCATGGCATTATTAGTTTCTTCCTAAAGTACCTACAACGATGCAATGGTGTGAAAGTCGTTATTAACTTATAGGGCAAACAAGGTGACTTGAGCGACGTCGAGGTCCTTACACCGTGGTAGCCTATGCATGTCGTGGAAATCTACGATGACTTGAGCATCGTCAGGCAAGTGGAAGTACTCCATTGGCTTCTTGGCAATGAAACAGTGTAGGCCTACTTTCACCGCCTCCATGTACTAGAGATGGAACCTCCGTACCTCCCATGGCTCGTCCTGTATGAGCTGGCCCAAGGTCACCATCAACTTCCCATGCTCGTAGTTGTCGGGGCAATCATCCGAAATGGGCCAAAAATACACTAGTGATGGCGGCCTGTACTTGAGAGGTTCTGGAGTAAAAAACTCTGCTAGCATCTCCACATATGCTCTACTACGACTATGGTAGCCAGAATCATACCTTCTAGACTTAGTCGAGCTTTCGTACTCTTTGGCTGTTGAGGTGACCGCCCTACTCACCTTGGTATGGCCATCGATATCTATGGCCTCCTCTTATTCTATAGGCTTTCTTGGCGTGGGAGGACATTGCCTTGTGTGCTCCTTCGGATCATTTCTAGGCGGTGTAACAGTGCCCGGTGATGCCCTTGTATCTCCTTGTGGATCGCTCGTGCTGGGAGGAGTGCCTGCTGGGTCATTGCCGTTGTCATCATCATAGTCGTGATCCATGGGAGACGGCGAGGGCGGTGATGGATGAAGCTCCTTGTAAAAAAAATGTCAGCCCGAGGCCAGAGAATTTCCTTATTGATACAAGATCACATGTACTTGGTCCTATCTAGAGTTTCTATGTTAATTTCATCATCGTCATGTTCCGGGTGGATCCAAGTCACCTTCACCCTGGCATATTCAGACAGGATTGAAATGTCGTGGTACTTGTGTCTCGGTAATGCCACTGCCTCAGCCACCATAATCATTCTCACAACCTTCCTACCGTTGGGGACCGCAAGGTGGCAAGGCATAGCTTCAATGATATCGTCGACCGGGTACCTCCTCGCGTCTCCTTCGGTCGCCTGTGTGGTGGTCTGCCCTTCTACGGTGGCTTGTGTCTAATGTGGCAGCACCACGCTAGCCTGGCGAAGCATTTATGCCCTCAGCTCCACCATCTTGGGGTTGTTGCTCGTGAACGCGTTTGAGATCTTGCCCATGACAAATTCCTGCATAGCCTCATCATGGCCTTGCTGGACGAGCCTTTCCTTGTATGCCTGCCTCATCCTATATGAGCTCACGTCGGATGCCTAGGACTCCATGGTCTTCTAACTCTTCCTCGAGGATATGCCATGGATGCAGCCGCGGTGCTCGGGGCGTCCCAGCACCTTGGCGAGCGGGTCCCTCTCTCTATGAGGTTCGAATGACCCGCTCTGCTCGGCCACAGCTATCACCAGGATATTCTTCTCCGCCTCCTTGGTCTATGGCTCATTGAACTTGGTCTTGTCCTCCTATAGCTTTTTCGGCTTGTGGGCTTTGAGGTAGTCATGTGCCCTCTCCTTGATGCCTTTGTACGAATCCGGCTGCTGAAAGCCCTAGTTTGGTTTTGGCTAATTGATGCAACCTAGTGTATTAACCTTTGGCTCTAAGTGTGATTAAGAGATAGGTTGGTACACCTCAAGTGATGGAGCTAGATGATGGCACTCATGGTGATGGAGGTGGTGAAAAAGATGGATCAAGTGCTTAAACTTGGGAAAAGAAGAAAGAGAAAAACAAAAATGATCAAGGCAAAGGTATAAGACCTAAGGATCTTTTTGTTTTGGTGATCAAGACAATATAGAGAGTGTGATCACATTCAGGATAGATAGCCGTACTATGAAGAGTGGAAAATCATGGTAATTGTTGTTATCAAGTGCCACTAGGTGAAGTAATTCTTGCATATGCATTAGGACCTAGTGTGGGCTAACTTAACCCTTGAAAAATGCTTTGGAAAATGCTAACACATCTGTACAAGTGGTGGAACACTTTGGTGTTGGCACATGGAAGCAAGGGATGGAAATAGAAGTTGAAAATGGAGGAGGAAGGGGATCCGACCCTAGGGTCTTGTTGGTTCAGACCATTGGCGTTGGGTCCGGAAGCAAACCCTAGGGGCACTGTGCCGATAGCACAGCTTCGGACCCTATGGCACGGGGAGTCCGGACCATCGGATCTTGGTCCTGTTGCTGCTACCCTGACCACGTGGCGCGCGAGGAGATGGTGTGGTTGCTCCGGACTGATGTGTTGGTCCGGTTGACTGGTCCAGACCGAGTCCGGATGTTTTTTGCCGCTCGAGGAGCTTTCTGGAACACTCCGGACTCCCATGGTGCTTGGTCCGGATGAGCACTATGCTTGGTCTGGAGGCAAGGGTCTAGACATGCATGAAGTGAAGGTCTTGGCTCCAATGGTCATCTATTTTGAAGAGGGATGCGTGGCAAGTCGTGGTTGGACAAAGTGAGGAACCGGAGCCTGAGTCCTTGGTCCGGACCAGCAATGTAGCTAGGTCCATAGTGCACTGAGGTAGGCGTCATGAGTGGCAACGGTTGTTTTCAAACTCAGGGACGCGTGGCGCATGGCATGGCATCGGGCACAACAAGGAACCGAATCGGTGGTCGATGGTCCAGAGTGCACGGTCCGGACCATTGGTCCAGATGCCCCATGGACACTAACGACTAGTTACCTCTTGGGGCTCTATAAATAGAGCTTGGCCGGGTTTGGTGCATCCTCTTGGTCATTCTTACTTGTGATAGCATCCTTTGAGCTGAGCAAACCCCCTCCCACTCATCTCCTTGCTTGATTGTGCATCCAAAGCGAGATTGAGTGATTCCAAGTGCATTTGCTTGAGTGATTGCATCTAGAGGCACTTGATGATCATTGTTGCTATGATTTTGTTGTTACTCTTGGTGGTTACCACCACCTAGATGGCTTGGAGTAGCGGTGGAGGATTGGCGGCGTGCAAGTTGGTGAGTGTTTGTGTCCATCTCCAATTGTGATTGTGAGGGGTTCTTGGCTTATTCCCCACGGAGCACCAAAAGCCACTCTAGTGAATTGCTCGTGAAGTTGAGTGCCCTCATTTTGTGTTGGTTGTGTGGCACCCGGTGTGGGTTGGGCGTGTGATGCCTATAAGCGTGTGAACCTCCAAGTGAGTGGGCCTTCACAAGCAGGGACTAGCTTGCCAAAGCAAGCAAGTGAACCTCGAGAGAAAAATCTTGTGTCATTTGTCTCCTTGGAATTCTATTGGTATTCATTGATTGACACTTGCTGGCTCGGTATAACACTATCAACCTCTCTTGCATTACTTTCGTGTTTATCTTGTTGTAGAGGTTGTTAGCTAGTTAGTTGAGTAGCTAAGGTTGTTGCTTTGTTGTTTTAGCTCTTAGCTTGCTTAACAAGAGTAGAAATAGTGACTTAGCTTTTGTGTGTCGGAGATCATATTTAACTAGAATTGTGGATAGGTGGCTTGCTTTTTGAGTAGAGCTAGAGCAAAACACATTTACACCATTTGTTGGACTAACAAGTTGCTCTAGTGTTTTGTAGAAAATTTTATTAGGCTATTCATCCCCCTCTAGCCATTTAGGACCTTTCAGCTGCCCGACCTCAGTTGCCCCCTTTCTTCCGCCCACCACTTCAGCTTCTTAGCAACATACCCTGTCATGGCCAGGTGGTGGTGGTGCACGTTCCTCTTTGTGAGCTCGTAGAACTGCTCGCCCTTGGCCCTTACTTATGGGGTTTGTTTTTGTCAGATTAATGCTTCCCCAACTTCAGGCAAGACGTAATTATAATAAAGCATGGGTTCTCCCTATTTGCACGTACTCCTTATTGAGTTTGTACCTAAAGTTTCGAAGCGCTTTGCCTCCTAGGTACATCACATGAGCCTTACAATTGTCCACATCAGAGCCCTCTGGATACGTGAACCACCTCGTCATCTTTGCCCACACAACACCCTTGAGGTCCTTTGGGACTAACTTCCAATTTTCATATGTGATGGGCACCTTCTCCCCGACTATACAGAGCATGGGTTGCTAAAGCGGCCGATGATCTCTATTGGCTGCAAGGGCTCTCCCTGCTGCCCCACCTGAGCTATCACATGCACATCATCGTGCTTCTTGTGCCCCTTGTGTTGGCCCCTTCCCCTCTTTGTCTTGGCACCGGTCGTTGCGGTTGAAGAAGTCCCCTGTGGAGGGAGTGGGTGGTTCCTCCGCCTTTCTTCCTCCCTCGTGGTACTCCAAACGAAGAGGACACGAACTTGAATTAATTATATACTTGTAGGAGGCCCTCGAATGTTATGTTAAATAACGTGCATTGCTGCAAGTACCTCGAGCCTTGGTGTTTGGGTATCCTCATCCGGATTTTTCATTAGTTGCTCCATGCGAGAACCTCGTGTTTCGGCCCATTGGATAAAAAGTCTGGATCATCTTCTTCCTCTCCATGAGGTTTCTTTAATGCCTCGGTGTTAGGGGTTCCTCACTCTCATACTCTATGCTCACCTGTCTGAGTTTGATGAGCCTTCATCACTTGCATCAGGAGTAGGCTCGCGCCATTCTCCACTAGGCAAGGTGTTGTCCGGTTCATTCGCCATTGGAAGCTATGAAGAAGAGAGTTATATATATGGACATTTCATAATTATAAACACAACGGAATTATTATATTCATCTCAAAACTCCAATTACATACTTTTTCAATTACATTAGGAGTAGGGGTACAAAAATAGAAGAAAGTTACAAAATTGAAGAAGAAATGTACAAAATTGTTGAATGAAAAAAATCATTTACATAGTTGGCTCAGATTTGCCCCATTGTCATCACATCGCTTCTAAACTGGTTACTTGTATATGGTATACAAGCCATCCTAGTTTAGCAGCTTACAAGTAGGGGGGCATTTGATCATCGTAGCCATTGCGTCAGCACAAAAGGTCCACATCATTGGATATGCCACTGCCTCAGCACATTTTTAGAAGTTCAAAAATTTCATCATTGCATATGCCATAGAGAAGCTCAAACATTATCAAAGCAGAGTAAATCTGGTGCGATAACGGTCCGGCTGGCAATTCAATTGCATTTGGAAACGAGTTGATTTCTCAGCCCGAACCGTTATCAGACCGGATCCACATCATTGCATATACCACTGGTGAGTGATGAGTAGTAGGAGTACTACAGAGTAGTAGTAGAGAGTAGTATAGGACTAGTAGCAGTAGTATAGGTAGTAGAAGTATAGAGTAGAGAGTACAGAGAAGAGCAGCAGCAGCCACAAAAGATAGGAGAGGGAAGAGTAGTAGGAGTAGTTGTAGGAGGAGGAGTAGTAGGGAGTAGAATAGTAGTAGAGCAGTAGTAGTAAGGATGAAGACAGTGACAAAAGAAGAGCAGCAGGCAATAGCCAACATGCAGCCACCAGTAGAGTAGTAGTAGAGTAGTAGCAAGTAGTAGGAGTGTAGTAGTAGTAGAAGTGTAGGGGCTAGCGGCCAGCACCAGTAGTAGGAGTGTAGTAGTAGTAGCGAGTAGTAGAGATAGTAGGTGCAGGGTAGGTACAGAGCAGTATAGAGAGTAGAAGAGAGCAGCAGCCAGAACCAGCAGCTAGAATTTAGTAGTGGACAAGTTAAAATTCAGTAGTGGACAAGTTAAAATTCAGTATTTGGAGTAGTGAAGTAGCAGTATAGGCCTGTTTTCACTACTACACAAAGCTTAATGGAGGCGGACGAAATTGATTAATGGAGTAGTACATAGAGTAGAGTAGTAGTAGATAGAGCATAACCAGCACCAACAGCCACTTAGTAGTAGGAGTAAGAGTAGTGAACTAGTAGTAAGAGTAAGAGTATAAATTAGTAGCAAGGACAACTTAAGTATTAGTTAAGTAGTAGTATAGAGTAGCAACAACAATTAAGTAGTATAGAGTAGTAGTAGTATAGAGCAGTGGCAGTAGTTATGTAGTAGTAATAGTATAGAAAAGTAGAGAGTAGTAGAGATAGTAGAGTAGAGTAGAGTAGTAGTAGTAGTAGTAGTAGAGTAGAGCAGTAGTAGTAGTAGTCAGTGTTATCCGAAACGCTAAATGGTAAACAGTCGGTCACCTACCGTTTAGCCCATTATTCGGGCAAAACGGGTGTTTAAACGGGAAAAACGGCCGTTTAAACGGTCAAAACAACCGATTAAACGGAAACGGTATACCACCGTGTAGCGTTTAAACGGTGTGTAAACGGGCTAAACGGCCATTTAGGCGAACAATGGTAGTAGTAGTAGTGGAGTAGTAGTAGTATAGGAGTAGGAGTAGAGTAGTAGTAGTAGTAAGAGAGAAGTAGTAGGCACATATCCAATTAACTTTGTAGTAGTAGAGTAGTATAGAGAGTAGTAGGAGTAAGAGTAGTGTAGTAGTAAGAGTAAGAGTAAGAGTACAGAGGCCTCGTTCGCGTGCCCTTAAATCCGGCTTGATCCGATTCTTTTTTCATCCAGAATAGTGTTTTTCTCTCACAGATTCCTCCAGATTCATCCAGATTGCTCCAAATTCCTCCCAGCGAACGGGGCCAGAGTAGTAGGAAGGACAGCTAAAGTAGTAGTTAAGTACTAGTAGCAGTAGTACTAAGGATTTGATATTGACAACCACTGCTAAGCATCAAGACAGTGACAACCACTGCTAGTAAGCATCAAGACAGTTACAGACTGGCATGTGCTAAATGTAGTAAGCATCAAGACAGTTACAGAGTGGCATGTGCTAAAAGTAGTAAGCATGAAGACAGTTGAAAGTATGCAGTGTAAGTGCCATGGAGCCCAATCAAAACCAAACACAAAACATAGAACAAAATATCCAATCCAGCGTAGACAGTGGCATGTGCTCAGGATAGAAATACACATATTAGAGTTGGGCATCATTGGCAATGGCATATGCTCATATTAGGGTTTGGGCATCACAGGCAGCATGGGGGCATCACAGGTAGATTACGGTTTGGACATCACAAACCTCGTCGCGGAGTGGACCTCGGCGCGGGGGCGGCGTGTGGCGCTAGGATGATGGAGCTCGGCACAGACGGTGGCCGCGAGCGAGGTGATGTCGCCGGAGATGAGCTCGGGGATGAGGACCAGGGGTGTGGGCACCTCAGTACCAGCGGATGGGGTCATAGGGACGAAGACTGGTGCCGGCAGATGGGGGGCGCACGACAGATCTTGGCACCGAAGGAGGAGCCCTTAGCTCCTCGTGGACGACGCAGCCGAGGGCGGACGGACCGATGGACGCCGAAGAGGGCCCGCAGTGGAGACGGAGACGGACAATGGAGACGGAGCCGGGGAAGACGGCGGATGCCGCTAGTTGAATTGGCCTCGCCCCTGATCGTCTCTGTGCTGCCGCGCCGCCGCCATCACGGGCGTGCACGTGGGCAGCCGCACCATACCTGGCCACACCCTGCCTCCGCCATACAGCCCTGACACGCGCCGTCGTCGCCTACGTGGCCGCGTAGGTTGCACGCTGGCTCTTCTCACTGCGCGGCCTTTCCTCCACCGTCGCCGTGCCTTCCCCGGCCGGGATTGGCCACCGGCCTGCCACTCACACATGCACGCCCTGCTCTGGGTGTGTCCCAGGGACTAAGGAAAACACGAATTCAAAAATAGCTGGGTGGTTAACTGTGAACAACAAGAGAGTAATGAATAGTACTAACAGAGGGAAAGAGATAGCTGGAAACGCAGGGGCCTTCGTGCAAAACTATGGCTGCCCTCTCGCGTTGCAGCCGACCTCTTCAGCATGGGCTGGCCTCCGTTGATCTGGCCGACTTGAGGCGAAATGGCCTACAATGCCATTTTCCGTTTTCTCATTTTTATCAATTCCTTTAAATCGTCTGAAACTTGTAAAATCCATAATAAATCCAATTAAAATCATGAATTAACAATCTAATTTTGTTGAACTCTACATAACTAGATCTATCCAATGAATATATAAAACACTATGCTCTAGTACAAAATATTTGCCGTAATTGTAGATCTAGGGTTTTGTGTGTTATATAGATAGCTACTGTGGTCCAAACGCTATGAATTTTTTATGGTAGTCCATTAATGTTGTGTATGTACTGTAGTAAACTTTTCATGACCATTAGATGTTGTATGATTGAGTTAGGATTTATCTTGTGAAATGCTTGTTTAGTGCTTCATAAAGTATTAAAAGGAAGTGAGAATAGGAAATGTGTCTTAGGGAGTACGAATGTTTCTATGCATAGGTGTAGTGTATGTCTCTATGCATAGGTGTAGTTCACTAGTTCAATTATCTATTTAGTGAACTCATTAGCTACACTTGTATTGGTTCACCATGCCTTTGTGTGTGTTATGGTAGCTTAATCACCTATGTAGACACTATGTTTCTAGGTGTGTTATTGTAATGTGTGATGTATTATATGCTTGTTAGAAAACACTACAACACTTGAGTGATGTCCATATAACAAATCTATTAAAATACACCTCCAACTGTTGCAACTATGAGACAAGATAAAGATAACTACATCACATGTTAAGTTGAGTTAAAGTTGAACTTAACTTAATAATTAACTCTCGAAGTAAGTCCTTTCGGGTGAGGATGAGAGTTGGACCTTTGTACAATTCATACCCTCGTTCGTTGTGATGATGTATTACTTTCTTTTCATCTTTATAGAACATCCTTGTTTATGTACCTATCATCTTGTGCATGCATTTGCATCAGTGCATATCATTTAGGAACGATGATGGATTGATGGATCAACTGGAGGACGTTGGCGTCACACCAGAAGATGGTGTAATGGTGGCCCATCCTGAAGATGGTGTGATGTTGACTCAGTCCAGAAGATGGTGGATGATTGTGTCCTGAAGATGCATATACTAACTTTTGTTTATACAAGTTACCTAGGCAAGCCTCGGTGCATGACCTATTTGTTTTCAAGCACTCTTTTATTTTTGTTGCATTAAGTGTAGGAGTTGTTTGTAACCTACATGCATAAATAACCTAACCTATGAGTCCAACTAGTTAATAGGCTCATGTAGCTGCCACACATAGGGACTCGGTAGTAAGTGAGTAATCTGCCGTTGCTCATAATTGGTTTTATACTACTTTCACCATTATATGGAATATGGTTGGATAATAATATGTGACCGTGCAGGATCTAGTGATTTGAGAGGCAACAGGGAGGTCCTGGGTGCATTTTTAATTCTGCCTGTGTCGGTTAAGGATCGTACGTTGGTAGTGCTCTGAATATGTCGAACAGTGCCACTCACATATATGGTATTATGGATGACTGAGAAGCCAAGTACCTCTCTAGCGCTAAGGTAGCCTACACGGTTCATGGAAACGGTACACCGACCCCTCTAGGAATCTCAGTTGTAACTCATGGTTAAGCTTGTGTTGACATGGCCCGTGGGATTGGGTTTTTCTTGGGCATGGCTGGGTCAGTTTTGGCCTTAGTTAGCCAAGATTGGAAACAGTGGCCTTATGCGGACCCCTTGGCCAGGTTCGTACGGACGTGTATTTGGATTCTCCAGCTGGGTGTACATCGATCTAGATCGCCGCAAGCATCACTCAGATATGAGTGTCTTGTTCATTTTCTACCATCGTAGCTAATGCAACTAGAACATGGATGATGATGGAGAAGAGGATGAACATTGATACTATTATGATTGCTTACCACATGCTTGAAAGTAGATCAGGTGCAAACTTATAATGGTTAAGTAATGAACCTACACTTGACTGCTAAAACTCGAATATGTGGACTTATTTCTAGTAAGCTTTTGCAAAAGCTAAAAGAATTAGGAAACCAAAAGCCCCCTGCATATCCATTGAGAGTCAGGAGATTACTCCCACCTATGTCGGGTAAGTCTTGTTGAGTACACTTAAGTACTCAGGGTTTTATTTCCCCTGTTGTAGGTAATAGGTGGAAACCAGAGCTAACTTTGTGTGTGGATACCTCATGGTGGGCTCAGCAAGGACATCCTTTTCTGCTGCGATCGTAGAAGTTATTTCTTATATTTCTACACTAGATATTAAGTTGAAACTGCTTTACTTCCGCTGCTTTTATAAAAATGTACTTATCTTCTGCTGCTTTACTGAAACTTGTTTCGTAATTACTCCGATGTTGTAATCATGTAATCATATAATGCAAGAAATGGTTTTGATGTTTTGAAGTTTTGTCTACTCATTTGTGATCCTAATGTAAAACATGGATTGTTTTGAGTTCTCCCGTTGGGTGGGCTCGACAGACTACTTGGTTTGACTTGGTCTCTTGGGCACTTAGTGTCAAATGGCTGACAAGTGCGCTTGGGATTAGGTTAAACTGGGCGGTTCTACCACAAACTCGCCCTTGAAGTCGAGGAGATTGCCAGGCTTGCTCATCAGACTACGCCTGAAGATATGGAGATTCCTACCAAGAAATCAGGAGTCATCACGATTCCTAAAGAAATGAACACTCACCAAATTCCTCAGTGATAACAAATACATCTTCGCATGGAAGCCAGCTGATATGCCAGGTGTCCCATGGGATTAGGTTGAGCACAAAATGGAATTGAAATCCGGTTCTAAACCGTTCAAGCAGCAATTACGGCGCTTTGCGCCAGATAAGAAGGAAGCCATCAAGAAAGATATCACAAAGCTACTAGCAGCCGGGTTCATTGGGAAAATTCTCCATCTCGAGTGGCTAGCAAATCTAGTGCTAGTTAGGAAGAACTCGACCAAGTCGCGCATGTGTGCTGACTACACGGATCTCAACAAGCACTGCCTAAAGGATCCCTTTGGGCTTCCCCACATCAATCGTTGTAGATAGATCACGACGGTACCGACTCGACACTCCTTTCCTTCCTTGGGTCGCTACTTGGGTTATCACTAGATTGCTCTCAAAGAAGAAGACCAATCCAAGACTTCATTCATAACACCGTTCAGAGCTCACTGCTACACAACCATGTCCTTCGGGTTAAAAACATAGGAGCTACATATCAGCGGGCTATCCAAGCATGTTTGAGCGATCAGATTGGGAGTAACGCAGAGGCTTATGTGGACGACATCGTGGTGAAATCTAAGGATCCCCTCCATGCTGATCGATGACCTTGCTGAAACTTTCAAACACCTCAGGGACTACCGATGGAAGCTTAATCTGACTAAGTGCGTCTTCGGTGTCCCCTCAGGGCAGTTACTCGGATTCCTTGTCAGCCATCACAGGATTGAGGCTAGCCAGAAGAAGATAAAGGTAATCACATCTATGCCCCCACCCTGCACTCGATCCAAGGACATCCAGAAGCTTACGAGGTGCATGGCCACCCTTAATAGATTTATATCGTGGCTTGGAGAAATGGGTCATCCTTTCTTCAAGCTGCTCAAGAAATCATGGAAATTCAATTGGACAAAAGAAGCCAATGAAGCCTTTGAGAAGTTGAAAACTTACCTCACAAGCTCTCTAGTGCTCACTCCGCTAGAGATGAAAGAACCCCTGATGCTATACATTGCGGAAACTACTCATGTAGTCAGCACAGTGATCATGGTCGAACGGGCAAAAGAAGGCCATGTGTACAAAGTACAACAGCCAGTCTATTACATTAGCGGGGTGCTATCTGAATCCAAGGTTTGGTACCCACAGTTTTAGAAGTTAATCTATGCTCTGTTGATCACATCACGTAAGCTCCACCATTATTTTGATGAACATGCGATTCTAATCATAACCGACTACTCGCTCGGCGACATCCTGCGCAATCACGATGCAACCGGGCATATTTCAAAGTGGGCTATCGAGTTGGGAGCTCATCACATCGACTTCACACCTCGCAAGGCTATCAAGTCTCAGGCTCTTGCCGACTTCATAACCGAGTGGACAGAGATTCAACAGCCTGCATCAATCACAATTCCAGAACATAGGAAAATGTACTTCGAAGGCTCATTGAAACTTGGTGGCGTCAGGAGCAGGAGTCCTCTTCATCTCACCATATGGAGAATAGCTTAAATATGTCTTGCAAATTCTCTAGTCTGCCACCAACAATGAAGCCGAGTACGAAGCTTTACTTCACGGTTTGCGCTTAGCGGCCACACTTGGCGTCAAGCGTTTACTCGTCTTCGGCGACTCCTCTGTCGTAATCAATCAAGTCAACAAGGACTGGGATTGTATCAAGAAGACCATGGATGCTTATTGCGTTGAAGTCCGCAAACTCGAGAAGCGTTTCCTAGGCCTTGAATTCCATTACGTGATATGGGACTTCAACATTGCAGCTGATAAGCTAGCAAAGCTAGGTTCAGACAGAGCAGCAATTCCGAGTGGTGTCTATTTTCAAGAATTCCTTCAATCATCTATCAAAGAAGCCACTGATGCCTCTATTGATATGCCAATGCCAGGCAAATAGGTGATGGTTGCCAGCTCAGACTGGAGACATGTCGTTATTGATTATTTCAAAGATCACAACTTGCCAGCTAACAATGGTATTCACAAATATGAGATGAGATGTTTAAAGAAGTGATTGATTTAGATGAGGTGCAAACTGGACACTGATAATGACTTAATATTGAGCTAAAATGTTGAAAGTAAAGATCCACTGTTAGTAAGCTTTTATGCAAAGGTTAATCTTGATTCTTGCTAAGACTCCCTTTGTATCCCCTTAAACCTACATATCCATGGAGTCTTTTCCTTTTCATCGGTTAAGCCTAGTTGAGTACATGAAGTACTCAGGGTTTGTTAATCCCCTGTTGCAGTGAGCCTCATTAGTAGTTTGGCTTTTGCCCTTGCTGTATGACGGTTCTGGAAGAAGAGCCCCAGCAGTAGAAGGTTGTTGTGCACCCTTGGGCAGGGTGAACCTTTTTTGTTTGTGGTTGTAATAGGTGGTACCTATCATGCTACCCTACTGCCTGGATGTTTAACCTATGGTTTGTAATAACTAAATAAATGGTTTGTAAACTTATGTTATGTTAGACTTCCGCTGTTTATTCCGATGTAATATATTTGTACCAACTGTTGTAATATTGTAATGTCTCTGTAATGATCCTGGTCGGATGAGAAAAAGTGGATGATTCGGGGTTCTCCGAGGACACCCGACAGACTACCGGAGTTGTTCCGGTTTCCGTGGTAGTAGCGATCGAGGTCTTTAAGACAATGACAAAACGTAGGCAATGATAATTCAGGCGGTTCTACCACAGAGTACTCTTGAAGTGCATTACACCAGAAGAGGGCATGGAATTCTCAAGGAAATCCATGCTGGGTGTTGCGATAATCATGCTACCTCAAAAACATTAGTCGGCAAAGCTTTCTAATCTGGCTATTATTGGCCTCTCTGGCGCTCAGATCTGTGAAGAATTGGTTCATCACTGTAAGCATTGTCAATTCCTTGCCAGCAAGCTCATGTGCCTGCGCACAATCTTATATGCATCCCTCCATCTTGGCCTTTCTCTTGCTAGGGGCTGGACATATTTAGGCCTCTCAAAAAGCGCCAGGCAACTTTGAGTACATCTACGTGGCTATTGACAAGTTTACCAAGTGGATTGAGTACCAACCCTCATTCAAATACACATCAGCTAAGGCAGTCCAGTTTATGCAGAGCATCTTCTATCATTTCGGGATGCCCAATCGGATCATTAGCAACTTGGGATCACCCTTTACGGCTAAAGAGTTCAAAGCTTGGGCAAACGACTGTGGCATCAGCATCGATTATGCATCAATGGCTCACCCACAAGCCAACGGACAGATCGAGGGAGCCTATGGGCTGCTACTTGTTGGACTAAAGCCACGCTTGTACAACGAGCTCAAGGATTATGGCGGCAAGTGGATTGACGAGTTACCTAAGGTAGTCTGGGGGCTGCGCACTCAGCAGAGCAAAGCAATAGGGTAGTCGCCCTTCTTCCTCGTTTACAGTTCTAAAGCAGTCCTACTAGCTGACATCATTTGGAATTCACCACGAGTCGAGCACTATAACGAGGGTGAAGCTGATGAAACCAGACGACTAGAAATTGACGGTGCAGAAGAAGTCAGACTCTCAGCCCTGTTTTAGTCAGCAAGATACCTCCAAGGCATGCGACGACATTATGAAAGTCGGAGATTTAGTCCTGCACCGCATCTAGGACACATCCGGACATCACAAGCTTCTAAGTCCCTAGGAGGGCCCATTTATCGTCTCCAAGGTCACTCACCCAGAATCTTTTGAGCTAATTACTGAGGATGGGGATCCAGTACCCAACTCTTGGAATATCGAACAGCTTCAAAGATTTTATGCTTAGTATCTAAAGGATATTGGTAGACCCAGATTCACAATTGTACTGCCTAAATCATTTAATCAATAAAAGTAGATTCATGTCAGTTGCTAATCAAGCTGTCTACTATGATATCCAACTACTTCAGCTCAGGACAAAGACACATATCTCCGCGAATCGCCGGTAATACTCTCGGAGAGTCTCATTGTGCTACTGCTTGCAGTTTTGGAGCTCGTTCCGGGTAATAGGTTGGGTGAGTACCCTGGAGAAGTTCTCAACAAACATCATATAAAGTCCTTCCCAACTATGAACAAAGTTGGGTCAGAGTTTGTTGAACCATTGCAGTGGAACAGGTTCTAGTGCCATAGGCAAGAAAAGATCTTTGATGTCATTGTCCCCTCCTGCTAGCTCCACTGGGGTAGAATAGATATGGAGCCATAACCATGGCTCTGTTTTTCCATCGTACCTGGGGTAATTAGTTGGCTTAAATTTGCAGGGAAGGGGACTGCTCTTAATCTAAGATGGCTGCTGTTTTATAGGCAGACTCGGCTCCACCTTCTTTGTTGCTGATGCGATGACGGAGGTCACCTGGAGGTGGGTTGTCCCTGCTGCTCCTCTGCTGGATGGCCAGGCTTCCTGCTTGATGATGAGCGGACTGCATCCTAGGATTGGCAACAGATGCTAAGTTCCTCCCATTCAACTGTAGAGCTATAGATTGCAACATAATCTTGAAGTACTCTTCCTCTGGAATGAAGTTAGGCTTGTTTGCCAACTCGTTGGCGACAGCCACGACATTCTGATATGGGGTGTTATAGACCTTGTGACCAGCGACTTCCATGAGGTCAGGTTCTAGATTGCGAGAGACCGAGTCCCGTGCTCGCCCACGATCGCGGTTTGCATTGCTTTGGCTTTGGTCCTAAGCGATACGATCTCGGTCAGCTTCATCTTCAAGCCGCCTGCGTTGGACTTCATCTTGGTAATCTTTGTAGGCAGCTTGGTAGCATCGAATAGCTTCTTTGTGGTGCTCAGCACGAATGTGCCGGGCGTGCTTGCTCCTATTTTTCTTGGGCCGCGCAGCCTTATCTTCTTTTGATTCCCCAACCGGAGCGGGATCGTCATCAGAGATTTCACTGAACGTTTTGTCATCTACGGTTACATCCAGGCATTTCGGGAGTTCCGCATCATGAATAGTTCCTGAGTGTGGCCGTAGCAGATGGTGCTATTAGTCCCTGACTCGGCAGTCATGGCGTTGGAGAGAATTTCCATAGATCCTTGTTCCTTGTTGGTAGGAAGCGGAGAGCCAACTTGGAACAGCAGTTGGGCCATCATGCCGACTACTCGAGAAGAGGATGATGGGCTCCGAAACGGCCAATGCACAATGTTGCCTTCGGGGTTGCTTGTAAAGACCAAGCCTTGCTGAGCACCCTAGAGGATCTATTGATCTTGACGAACCGTGCCCTTGTACAACTCTTGATAGATGGATGCTAAATTCTTCAATCTGAGTGGGAGTTGGATAATGCGTTGGTAGTAGTGTCCGAGTACGATTCGAACTGGTTGAACTATTTCTAAATCCGAGTGGAGTCGGAAATCAAAAAATTGTCGATCTTCTCGATGAGATCCCCCAACATGTCCTAAGACTCTGCAGGTAGAGCTTGATCTGCCTGAACCTCCATGAGACAACCTTGGAGCTTGCCGCAGTCGTTCGCCATGCAGATCCAGGAGCCAAAGATCAAAACGGCACCCTACGAGAAAAACATGTTGATGTCGAGGTCCATCGAGCTCTCGATCGCGATTTCATCAAAAGCCCCTACCTGGTGCACCAGCTGTCGGTGTTTGATAACCAACAACCTGTCATGGGGCTACCTAGGACAGAGTTTGGAGGGCTTTGACGTTCGCAGAACTCGGCACGAAACGTGAAGACAACGATTTATACTAGTTCAGGCCGCTAGAATAGCGTAAAACCCTAGTCCAGTCAGGCATGGTGCCTTTGCGTTGGGATGTTGTGTATGATGTAATGTACAAGGGGTGCACCCTGCCTCTCTTTATATATTCTTGAAAGTAGGAGCATTGGTCCAGTCCTAATCGGCTATGACATGAGAGTCCTAGTTCTATTACAGAAGCTAGATTTCCTTTTAGTTCAACTAGGTCAGTCCTTGATAGCTTGGAGATTACGCCACCTTGTCTCGCGCCTTCAAGCAGACAGTGGGCTAGCCCTGACCTAAGGCAGGTAGTCGGCACTGCGGGGAACCCTTAGGATCCTAGTCCATGTTGGTGGTCCTTAAGTCCCATTTCTAACCACCAAATCTCCATAAAATGAACTCATACGAACACCAAACTGAGAATTAGGGCTTATAACTAACAAGTTCCACAAGTTTTGGTGATTCATCATTTGCAAGAGGGCATGCTAGAATAACACAGAAAATATGGCTAAAGTATATGATAAACACGACAATACAAACATTTGACATGAGCCCAAGGGGAGAAGGCCCACTTACCAAATAAATCAGGGCCTAGTCACGTGGTGAAAAAAGCCCAAAATCCAAAGCAAACCATCTCCAAACGGTGTCAAACTTTGCAGGACCCATCTAGAAGCCCAAAGAAGACAACCCACCGGAGCTAGGCTCATTTGGGCCTAGTTGGGATGCGGCCGCACCCCAGGTGCGCCCGCACCACTAGGGCCTCTCGGGCCCATCTTTCGCGTGGTGTTAGATGCCGCATTTGCAATGGCGGTTCTGGAGGGTTGGTCTAGGTTCAACATACCTAGGAGGTCGGTTGAAGGTCAATTTACTCACTTATGAGGGGATCAAAGGAATATTCCATGGAACATCCCCTCCTCTCCACCATTGAGCTTCACTCCAAGGGCTTAGGCCCTAGATAGCTAGTAGAGTTAGTAGGGAGAGATGTGAGGGAGAGTACGGGGAAGCGCCGGTCTGTCGGCAGTCTCCCCGAGCTTGTACCTCAACGAAAACCTGTACCTCAACGGAGCCTTCCACTAAGTGAGTGTTAGTGTTTCTTATGGAATTAAGTCTTTAGTATAGCTAAGTTTTACTTTTATTTGCTTACAGGTTCGTCGTCCGCTCTCGTAACAGATACACTAGTAGAGGGCCCTGATAGAGATGGATAACCCTGATCAACGCTAGTGCAGTAATCGATAGCGCAGACGTGGTGTCTAAGCAAGAGGTTACCTTCATTTGCCTCGTTCCCCATAGTTTAGGGGTAGGTGGTAGGTGGTGACAGCCCAGTCCATCGCCCATGTTCGGGTTCGACGTAGAGCTACAAACCGGTATCACCTGGCAAACCAGGTGCGCTCTGGTGCCGAAGTAAGCAAGTATAAGTAGACTTTACCTATCCAAAGACCCTAAAACCAACTCTATCCTTGTGTTGTCCTTAGACGAACTAGCTAGAAGAACACCTCCGTTCCCTATGGAAAATACGATACCCTGAAGACTTCTGAGTGAAGTGCTACAACGGTAATTCTGAGTGCTTGCGGATTAGTTCTGTTTGCGTTAATAAATACCACAAAGATTTCTGGCGCCATTTCTAGGGAACGGTTGCTGTATCATCTTCGAACCAAATTTGTCCTCGTATCTGTATCTAAAAAAACTTTCTTTTATCTTTTCACTATGAAGCCAACTCCAACTCAAAACCTTTTCGCTTCAAGGGGGAGTTCCCTGAGCCACCTTCAAAACCAACCCTTTCATCTGGCTATGAACTCCACCCTGGCTTAATAGCCATGGTTCGGGCACAACCTTCTCTGGGCTAGAAAAAGAAAACACTTGCCATCACCTGCACGAGTTTGAGGAGATGTGTTCATGCCTGAGGATCTCAAGCATGACACAAGAAACTCTAAAGTGGAAATTGTTTCCCTTTTCTCTCATAGAGAAGGCGAAGCAATGGTACACACATGCCGTAGAAAGTAGGAATGGGGACTAGGATGAACTTAAAGACAAGTTTTGTATTGCATTTTTCCCTATGTCCCGTATCATCTCTATACCAAGGGCAATCCTCGACTTTGAGCAGCACAAGAAGGAACCTATAGGTGCAGCCTAGGCCAGGTTCTCTATTTTAATACATTTTGGCCCAGACTTGTCTTTACCCGACAGCGTGTTGCTGTGACTCTTTTGTTTGGGTATTGACATAGATGCTGACCTATGCCTTACATGACCACTGGAGCTAGATTCACACACAAAACTATGACAGAACATGTGAAATTCCTTGAAAATTAACTTCCTAGACAAACACACTTCCTCCCTCATAAAACCCAAACCCCTCCAGGAAAAGTCATGTAAAGTTTTGAGGAGCCCTCATCAGTCGAATCCAAACCCATACCATCCTTAGATTCGACTAATGAGCCCTCACCCGAACCACGAACACCAAAGTAAAGAGTAATTCATCCTTCGGAGTTCCCTATTGAATTCAAGAATTATGGCAATACCTCGAAACACTTTTGGCACGAAAAACCTACACTTCATTCTAAGGAAGCTCCTCCTAAAGCTGAACCATCAAAGGAATGGTTGATGGAAGTGAAACGCTCTTTCGAATCAATTTGGATTCTTTCACCTTCCACGACTATACCTTGCTTGTTAAGGGGAACTGTCGTAGAAGCCCTTCATAACCCAACAGTTGGGACTAGTGTCATGTCAGAATTCCTTGCGAAAACTCTTTTAGGAAACATGCCGCTAGTCCCGACCAACAAGCTCTTCAAAAGTTCATCAGGACTCATCTTTGAGTGTTGTGGGATTGCCAGGGTCGTGCCAATCATAATGAACAGAATCGAGGTTCACCTAGATTTCCGCATCTTTGCCATCCTCGAGTTTGATCTTCTCATAGGCTTCCCTTTCAAAAAACTTATCCAAGAAAAAACGTCTCAAGGGAGCCTTAGTGAAAAGTTGGGAAAAATTGCTTCCGCTACTCATATCTCTCGCTCAAAAAGTCCAATGGCAAAGCAGCATCTTACCATAACCCGTTTGTTTCACCAAAGCTTGTTTATGAAACTGAACGTCCATCATCACCCTCACTCAAACCTAAGCTATGTCCCTCTGGCCATCAAAATGTTGTTCTCGATAGTGGTCGAGATTCAACACTGATCCTTCATGATATATCTCTTGAGAACAGAAACTTCTATGCCATGGACATCTTGCTTAGTACCTCGTGCTCCTATGGGGACCACAACCATATCTCAATATTATTCTACAAACTTTTTATGAGGATGGTTGTGGATGCTTTTGTTTACCACAAACACTGCAAATCTTGTAGTTGCGCTGTGGTACTAACCTTGCTGCTTGAGTGTAATGCTAAATGTTTGGTGATGAAGCTGGGAACTACACCACCATTGATAGCTGTAAGATGAAGTTCCCACGGTCAAGCTTGTGACTGTAAACTAAGCACTACCGGGAGATACCCCGGATTATCACAAAAAATAAAATAAAATAAATAATAATATATTTTCTTGTCAATAAAAGTAAGAACATGCTATCAAGTTAGTATGCACCTTCGAGTATTCTTGGTCGCTAACCCTATCAGGTTAAGAATAAGAAGAACAAGGGACATATGATGCTCGAGAACATGGGGGCTATATCAACCATACACTTTGATGTTCTTTGGTGATGGAACACACTCTAGAGGAGACCACGACTCTGCACACTTGACTTTCATACAAAAGTCCAATTGTGGGGGAGGATGGTGAGAGCCTCACAACAAATTCCATACACACCAAGGGCCATCATGGTTAAAAAAGTGATGATGTTAGCTCTACCTTGATAAAAAGAGAGAGAGAGAAAGACTAAAGAAAAAGAGAGAGAGAGAAAAAGAAAAAAAATATATAATATAAAAAAGGGAAGAGAGAGAGAAGGAGAAGGCTGGCCCCACATGACCACCATAAGCATCAATGTGCTACTTGACTCCATCCAGTATTGCCAATGCACACAAACAAGCAAGAAGGGTTCTCCTCTTCTAAGCCTTTGCCTATCACCAAGGCCCATAGTCCATACACACTAGACGTGTGTGTGTGGCCTAGCCTTGGTACCCGCCTGAGTTGGACCATGTTCAATCAAGCCACTGCTGCAGCAGTTTCAACGCTTCCATCCACATACGCTGCCATTAAGAACACTCAGGTATGCAAAGGTAACGTTCACCAACACCTTCAATCAAATTTGTCTCCATGAAATTATAACTTGCTCATAAAAAGTTCATTCTTCTTTTGTTTATGTCATAATACTCTAGTTTGGGTGTACTCGTTAACGGTACTCCCATAGGCCCTTTTTAAATTAAGCATGGTTCTTAGGTTAAAATAGCCTTCTTTAATCAAAATTAGACATGGTGTTTAATCTTGGTTAATGAACCTTGAGTCATTACTTTCATAAACAATAGAAGTAATCTAAAATGGGATGAATCAAGGATAAAACTATTTTACAATTTACCTCTGCCTTGTTTGAGTTAAGCTAAAATATAAAAAGTTGGGTGAACAAATAAAAATAATAATAACAACAACAATAATAATAATAATAATAATAATAATAATAATAATAATAATAATAATAATAATAATAATAATAAGATTTAGGCTCCCAGTGTTCATACCGGTAGAGCCCGTGTTTGTTTCCATCTTTGTTTCTTTAATAAGCAGGTACAAGAATAAGTGTGGAGGAGATCTCTCAAGCATAACGAGCACACATTTTGAGACCTCCCTCCAACATGTTGCACAACATCGGGCAATCTAGCATGCAGAAGGACAGGATAGATAGCTTCAGAGAGGATGGGCTAAACATCTGGTTTAACCAAGCCATCTCTGAGTCCCTTTAGCTCCTTCTTCAATGGTGGTTTGTGCAACTCTACCCTCAACTCCCTTAAAATCTTAAAGAAAAGGATTAAAATTGAACAAACTAAATTTGCAAAATAATTGACGCTTAATCTCCATGCTACCCATTGATTCAAATTTACATACTCTTTATTCCTCGCTAATATTCCCATACTTGTGAACAATTTATCATAGGGACCCCATGATATCTAAGTAATTGATGTATGCAATATAGTAGGATGAAAATGAACCTTGCTCTCTCATGTGAAGAACTTGGGATTTATTTTACAAAATCAAAATTCAAATAGCATGCTCCTTAATGATACTTAATTCCTACCAAAGCCATATCTAGTGAATAGAACTTAAAACCTCCAAACTTATGGTACTTACTCCTGCATTGAGTTTTGTCAAGTCTTGTTGACCCTTGTTGAGAAAGATATCATGCCGCCAAGATCAAGATCACGTACACACCACATATATAAAGTTATTCCTACTGGGAATACGCTAAAACATGCCTCTGTCCACCAAAATATTCTACTCCTACAATAGGAGTAGACAAAAACATGTCTTAGAATAAATACTCCATGTTCTAAAAACAGTGATATCTCTCTTAATATGTGGTTTAAGAGACATGTGCTATACAAAAGTATGAGAAAAAAAAGAAGAGAAAAACATATGGACATGAAGGTCCAAGTATAAAAAAAAGATGAGCGCATGAAGGCTCATGTAAAAAGAAAAGAAGATAGCCATGTTCTCAAAATAAAGCTTATGAGAGAGATCACTCATATCAAGGAGTATAGTATAAGATTAGCATTATTTTATCCACACGCATGCACTTCTTTACCTAAAGGTATGACATCTTTCTCCTTGGATCCGAGCTTTGACTTTACAAAATATGCAGTGTAAGTAGGCCTTCATATCTTTCCCTACCCAAGCTCCATATAAGCTTTTTAGAAGTAGGAAGAAAGAAGGTAACACTATGATATGCCTTGGTAAGGAACCAAACACAAATGTGAGTGATCCGAGAGAATCATTTGAGGAGCAATGCTACATTTAACTTTCAAAATCATATAAAAACCCAAGTTTTTGAGCAGAGTGGAGTAAGAGGATTTGAATCCATGATGTTCCATTATTAAATTACCCAAGATAATACGGTAGACACTCTAAAGTTCACATGTTAGGGTGAAGCTTGGAATAACTTGTATGCAGATATCATATCAAGGTGATAACCCATCTTAGTCCTTAATCTTTACTTGAGGACAAGCAAAGGGCTAAGTGTGGGGGAGCTTGTTAGTGGTCCTTAACTCCTATTTCTAACCACCAAATCTCACATAAAATGAACTCATATGAACACCAAACTTAGAATTAGGGCTTATAACTAACAAGTTCCATAAGTTTTGGTGATTCATCATTTGCAGGAGGGCATGTCAAAATAACACATAAAATGTGCCTAAAGTATACGAGAAACACGACAATACAAGCATCCAATATGAGCCCAAAGGCAAAAGGCCCACTTACCAGGCAAATCAGGGCCCAGTCACATGGAGAAAAAAACCCAAAACCCAAAGCAAACCTTCTCCAAATGACGTCAAACTTTGCAGAACCCATCTAGAAGCCCAAAGAAGACAACCCACCAAAGCTGGGCTCATTTGGGTCTAGTTGGGGCGGCCACACCCCAGGTGCGCCCGCACCACTACTGGGGACTCTTGGGCGCATCTTTCACGTGGTGTCAGATGCCGCCTTTGCAATGGCAGTTCTGGAGGGTTGGTCTAGGTTCAACGTACCTAGGAGGTCAGTTGGAGGTCAGTTTGCTCACTTATGAGGGGATCAAAGGAATATTCCATGGAACATCCCCTCCTCTCCACCTATGAAAGGAGGCCTCCCCCCTCCTCATTCACAACAACATTCCAAGGAAGAGCACTCCACGTTTGAGCTTCACTCCAAGGGCTTAGGCCCTAGATAGCTAGTAGATTTAGTAGGGAGAGATGTGAGAGAGAGTACGGGGAAGCACCGGTCCTGTCGGTAGACTCCCTGAGCTTGTACCTCGACAAAAACCTATACCTCAATGGAGCCTTCCTCTAAGTGAGTGTTCATGTTTCTTATAGAATTAAGTCTTTAGTATAGCTAAGTTTTACTTTTATTTGCTTACGGGTTCTCGTCCGCTCTCATATCAGATACTCTAGTAGAGGGCCCTGATAGAGATAGATAACCCTGATCAACGCTAGAGTAGTAATCAATAGCATAGACGTGGTGTCTAGGCTAGAGGTTACCTTCGTTTACCTCATTCCCCACGGTTGAGGGATAGGCGGCAGGTGGTGACAGCCCTCTCCGTCCCTTGTAATCCCCCACATTCGGGTTTGATGTAGAGCTATAGGCCGATATCGCCTGGCAGACTAGGTGCGCTCCAGTGCCCGAAGTAAGCAAGTATAAGTTGACTTTATCTATCCAAAAACCCTAAAACCATAGGAATGTATCTCTACCCTCACAAACTCTATCCTTGTGTTGTCCTTGGACGAACTAGCTAGAAGAACACCTCCGTTCCCTGTGGAAAATATGATACCCTGAATACTTTTGGGTGAAGTGCTACAACAGTAATTTCGAGCGCTTGCGGATTATTTTTGTTTGCGTTAAGAAATACAGGCAGTCTGTCACGTGCATTGCAGCCAGCGCCGCTCGTCTGCTGGCCAACGCGCTACTGCAAGCAAGGCCCATCCCTTGCCCAGCGCACCGCCTGTCTGCCCTAGCCCTAACATACGTGCTACTGCAAGGAAGACCCAGGTAGGGTTCAGCGAGGGACGCACGCAGTACAAGCACACGTGCGGGAGAGGGAAAGTTGTGACAGAACCGCCCAATTTGTACAAGATCAAGTACGGCTGTCCCTGTTTAGCACGTTAACGCGCACATACTTTCACTTATATAAACTCAGTAGTCCGCCGAGTGTCACGAAGGACCTCGGTAAATCAACATCACAACCAAGCTCGTGTGATTAAGCAAATACACATCACATACACAGAGTTGCAGTAGAAATAATATTACAATTGGGTTCACAAATAATAGTACAATTTTGGGTTTCAAAACTGGTTAAGGGAAAACAACATAGCTTTCAAATGATTACATTAATATAAGTTCCAAATACATTGCTAGCATAAGTGACATCCTCTGACAAAAGCATATAGATGAGAAATAAATATAGAGTCACCGAGCCTACCGGTGGTTAGCCACCATCTTCCTCAGGCCGAGAATTTCACCTGCAATATGGTGGGATAAACCCTGAGTACTTGAATGTACTCAGCTAGACTTACCTGTTATAAACCAAAAATAAAATGACACCAAGGATCATGCAAGGCTTTATAAGTGGAGCTAGCTTGACAACATTTTGCATAAAAAGCCACTAATTCAACTATATCTTTTATAATTTGGTCATCAAGTTAATTATAGCTATTCATCTCTAGATTAGCAACTAACCTCTGCCAAACATGTGGTATATCATTTAGTAGCATAGCCATAGTAACCACATCCGATGTAATAATTCCATGTTCATCATAACCATCATTCCATAATTCAGTTACTATGATGTTGGGACTAGCCATGTTTCTCACTGTCTAGGAGAGATGGCGATTCAAATCGATTTCAACCAGCTGGGAATTTATTCCTAACACAAACCCAGTTCTACCAGCTACAGTAGCCTTAAGTCACCTTTGGTACAACTCAGGTCCACATTTCGCGGGTTCGCCCAGCGCCGCACAATCAGGGACATCCAGCTGCCAGGATGTACAGGCCCGACCTGCCCTTGGGCTCACGTCTAGCTCCCCGCACATCCTTACTACCATCTAGAGTGCGCACTCTAACAGAACGGGCCCCGCCCTGAGTAGAGCTACTCGGCTTCGCGATCGAAATGAGTTATCCGGTCAGCTAAGTGAGATGCATGCATTCAATCTTGTCAGAAGCGCCAATAACGGTACGGTCTTTAATCGGCACATACGGAATCACATGAGTCAACCTACACATAGACTCCGCTCGACCTCTAGTTACATTACCCCAAGGTTTTGTTCCATGATAGCAAATATAGCCAACCATGCTTCGGTATCCACCTATATCTCGCAGGTGACAGGAAATTACCCGACTTTTACCGATCTAAGCATGGCTAAGCATATATTCGATCCTGGACCTACACAAGTGATATTTTGTAAAACATGGGAGTCTATGCATCAAGTGTTTCCAAGTGTTAAAGGTATATATATATGGACAAGGTAGTTCTATGCATCAAGTGTTTCCAATCAACTCTTATAACCTAATGCATCAAACATAAAGGACTCAAGTGATATTTTGTAAAACATGGGAATCTTAAAATGGTCCGGGGCTTGCCTGGGATCCAACACTAGGTCAGTGTTTGTTAGATGACACTCGCTTGGCGAGCATCTCCCATCTCGGTACTTGCTTAGTCCTTCCATCTTTTGGATGGATTCACCAAACTCCATCTTCGGGTTCGGCTCCAACATCACGTCCTTTACGTGGTGCATCTAGCGTACCTAGATGAGATGAAAAATGTAGATGTATGAATGCATAGAAAACAACTCATGATGCATTGCAACCAGTGTTCGCCTAAATAGCTTAAACACCCATTTAAACGACAAGTAAACGGTAAACGGTGGTAAACTGTTTTGTTTAGGGGGTAAATAGAAATTAAACGGTTGACCGTTTAAACGGTCAAAAAATGGGAAAAACGGTCTAAACGGCCTAAACGGAATAGAGATAAACATCATTAAACGGGCTAAACAGCTGTTTAAATGGCTGTTTAGGCGAACACGAGGTAAATCTAGTTCAGTTTTGTATAGATAAATTTGTGTACTTAAGTTTATTATATTTATAAATGTGTACACTTGATATGTTACATGCATAAATATCTATATTTGGTTCTTTTCACATGCATAAATATATATACATATCAAAATAATTGATTTTTACTCGGATAAATATGTATAAATACTAGAATACTTGATTTTTTACATGCACATATATAATTATATGTATTTTTTTAAAGTACAAAACCGTTTAGACCTTTTAACTTCGTTTAAACACCGTGTAAATAGCCTAAACACTAAATGAAGGCCAACCGTGTAAAGACCGTTTATCGTTTAGGAAAACATTGATTGCAACAGGCATACAAAGGCAAGGACAAGGTAACATCATATTGACTTAAGCACTAGAGATCGAGCAAGTCATTTAACTAATTATTGCACAGGCCTATCATGGTAAGGTAGCAAGAAAATAATACCAAGCATTCACCAATGAGGAACTCAAATTAAGCTACTTTAAGGAATCATCTAGCACAAGCTAATCCTAGTAATCATACAATCAAGATCAAGCATAAGCAATCAACTCCAAGTATATGCATAAAATATGGATAGCAACATAACAACCACTCAATTTAACTATAACTGGAGTTATAGGCCTCCAACAAGGGTGATCCTAGACTTTCTGGAAAGCTAATGAAATTATCTAAAACTTTATTATTATCATCTAAGGGTGACTTCACAACTAAAAGGGTTAAACAATACCAAGAAGGCATCTCTGTCCAGATTTAGACAGAATCTGCCATTCCACTTTGAATAGCAATAACTAGAGTTCTAGACCACCAAAAGTAATAATCTCAGACATTTTAGAAATATTAGAAAAATCACTACAACTCTACTATTACCACCAATACATGATTCCATGTTTAAATGAGCCAAACAATACAATCATTTAGATCTATCTAGAGGACATGCAAAAACCTGACAGCAAACTTCCAAAATCTATAACTCCTAAACTATCAGGCCTAAAATCATGAAATTTTAGGAAAAGCAAGATAAGGAAATTATCTATAAATTTTGTATTCACCATATTTACATAAAACATTATTTGATCCACGAAGTTATCATCACAACAGAAAATGCACATACAACCATTTCAGAATGTAACAATTTGATGTTTCACTTGTTTTGCTAACAAAGAGCATGCACACATGAGCCATTCAAGAACTTCAACCAACACTAACATACTTAGCAGCACTTTATTGAACACCAATCACTCAAAGCATCACCAAATATAATTACAAGCTTTATCTACAATTATGCCTTTATTAATCCTTTCTACTAATAAACATATATATATAATTTTAGTGATATATGAGAACAACTAGTTTGGGGCTAAGACTTTTATGAGTGGTAGATGTTATCAAAATATGGCTACTTTACAAATTTCACATGCTCAGATTTTATAATTTAATTACTATGAAAAGGACAAATTGTTATTGTAAAAAAACATGTAAAAGCAAGATAAATCTAAAAATCATCATTTTCTATAAACATATAGCCATGTTATGGTTTCCCAGGTCACAATATCACCATGCAAGATCAAGGGAACCACATTTCACATTTTTGCATATATAAATTGTTGATAAACCATTTAAAACCATTTATCAAGCATTAAACAAGTTAAATTCATAACTCAGTCATACATGCACCAAAAATTATGAAATTTTAACCAGAGCTCACACATGCTATAAGTATACTTGCATAAACTTCTTAGGTCATTTGAGTAGTACAACAATAGATATGATGCTAGCAAGCAAAAGTAAGCTAGAATTAACCATTACTGATGATTAAATCAAAACATCATAAAAACAATGATCAAACAACACATTTAATATATTTTCTTAGCCAAAGCACATGCCAAAACAAGACTCCCAAAACTATAATCACATTTTTAGGACATTCCAACATCATGTCCTTTACGTGGTGCATCTAGAGTACCTAGATGAGATGAAAAATGCAGCTGTATGAATGCATAGAAAACAACTCATGATGCATTGCAACAGGCATACAAAGGAAAGGACAAGGTAACATCATATTGGCTTAAACACTAGAGAGCAAGTCATTTGACTAATTGTTGCACATGCCTATCATGGTAAGGTAGCAAGAAAATAACACCAAGCATTCACCAATGAGGCACTCAAATTAAGCTACTTCAAGGAATCATCTAGCACAAGCTAATCCTAGTAATCATACAATCAAGATCAAGCATAAGCAATCAACTCTAAGTATATGCACAAAATCTGGACAGCAACATAACAGCCACTCAATTTAACCATAACTGGAGTTATAGGCCACCAACAAGGGTGATCCTAGACTTTCTAGAAATCTAATGAAATTATCTAAAACTTTGTTATTATCATCTAAGGGTGACTTCATAGCTAAAAGGGTTAAACAACACCAAGAACGCATCTTTGTCCAGATTTGGACAGAATCTGTCATTCCACTTTGAATAGCAATAACTAGAGTTCTAGACCACCAAAAGTAGTGATATCAGACATTTTAAAAGCTTAGGAAAAGCACTATAACTCTCCTATTATCATCAATACATGATTCCATGTTTAAATGAGCCAAAAATACAATCATTCAGATCTACCCAGAGGACATGCAAAAACCTGAGTCATAAATTTTATGATTTTTCTAATGCGTAGATCTACTCACAAGGATTCCAAAAAGTCCTCATTTGCTATTTTACAATTTTTCTACAATTTATTATGATTTTCTAAATTTTCAGCCATAAAAGAAAAACAAACTTGCACCGAGGACCCCGAACTTCTAGGAAAATAAATTCCAGCGAAGCAGTCCTTCTAGCCACTATTCACATGAGCCATGACTTTGCAGTTAGCCCCCTGCACTTGTTCTAATTGTTACGTGAGGTCCCTCACGCGAATCAGAACAGAGGAGGCGGAGGAGGATCGTCGGCCAGCCGATTTTCGGCCGGTGATGTCGTCGTCGGCATCAGGGAAATGGCAGGGGAGCACCAGGAGACCAGCGCACACCCGTGGGTGGCCTCGGCTCGGCCGAAGATGGCCCAAGATGACCCGCCCACACGCGCGCATGGGCCACCCGTAGTAGCATCGCCGACGGCGGCGCTACGACGGTGGAAAGAGTTGGGGAAGGGGCGCTGCGAGCTCGGCATGGCATGCCGAAGGTGGTGACGGTAGTTGTAGGGCTGTGAGGTGCTCGGGGGTGGAGGAACGACGACAGCCATGGAGCTCGGCCCGGCGGCCATGGGTGGCGCGTCTACGCTAGCGAGCTGGAGGGAGCGAGATGGCGCGGAGAGGGAGAGGGCAAGCACGAAGGCGCTGCGGAGCTCGGCGTCCGCTCTGGAGGAGCAGGGGCGCGTGGCAAGGAGGTAGGACACTCAGCTCGAGCATGGCCACCGCGCACAAGGCACACGTCACCCTTTGGGGCATTTCCCCGAGCACGTGGCGGGCAACGGTGTGGCCACTGCGGGACGCTGTTTTGGACTGGCTACAGGCCAAAATGGACCTTGGGCCCAAAAGCAAAGTTGAAGCCCACAAATTGCTCTACAACTTTCATTAAGGGCATCCGACCATCAGAGCTCTCCATTAGCGGCTAATTAAGCTCTAAGTTGACAGGGTCAATGACTAATCAAGGTTAAGCTTCGCTTTGCTTGTGCTCCAATTACTTGGTCCAAACGTGGTCAAATTTGATCCAACTTCTTCCTATTCCTTCTTCATGATGTAAACTCCAACTTTTATATTTGGCTAAACTTGAGTTGCTTAACAAAAATCTGAGAACGCGAAATGCCAATCATCATCGACATTGTAATCTCAGACTTAGCCAAATCTTCGAGGTCCAAAACAGCATTAGGTTCAGTTTTGAGTCCTCAGTTTGACTAAGTTAGGGACCAAACTAGCTCTTGAACCTTAAACAAAGTTTGTTGTACACCTCTTGGTCTGCAACTTTGCTTAAAGGATCATGGACTGGTTCAGCTTGGTTAGGAAGATACAACTCTCCAAAGTGGGTACACGAAACTGAAACCAAGATTCAGTTAACTCCTAGAAACAGTTAGTCTTTGCTGAATTTGAAACCAATTTCGAAGAACCAAATGAACTCCAAACTTGATGAGACATGTTTCATTGTTTCTAGCACACAGTGTACTTCAACTCATATTAAGAAATATAATTGAGTCATCATATTAATTTGGAAGATAAAAATGTCATAACATGTCAACTCGCTATTGTCGATCAAAGACTTAGAAAGATTTCTGAGAGGCCAAAACAACATTGCATTCAAACTTGAGGCCACTTTTTGAGCTACTTAGGAGTTGAATCAGGGCTTGGTCCAAAAATAAAGTTTGTTCTACTCCACGCAAACTCCAACTTTTATTTAAGGTCCAATTCCATGCAAGCACTCCAAATAGTTGGTCAACACAGGTCAAAACCATATCATGAAAAAGACAATTTTAGCTATTCCCACACTTAGAAGCATTTTCTTGACATTTGATCAACATGAACCCTTCGTTACTTTTATTCATGAGTTCAATTAGAGTGGTTTGAGCAAGGTCACAAGGTTTGGTCGACATCCCATGTTCCCATTCACCTGATGAAGCAATTCAAGAAAGGTTATAACTTATCATTTCATGTGACTTCTTGATTCCAAACTTCATGAAACTTTTTCACTGGTCAAGATGGATGCATGTTGATGTAATGTTTAGGAAATAAGCATGTTTAACATTACTCATGCCTAATCTTAACCAGGGTCCACATGTAAGCAAAGGTGTGTTGTCCAAGTTCAAGTTGGGACTCAATTTCATAGATTGGACCTCAACACCTTCATCATCACTTAAAAATTATGACTAGAGATCATGATCATTGCTTGACATAGCCTACTTAAGTCCAAATCCACTGCTTAACTTGTGACTAACACCCGGGGTGTTACAAAAGTGCGCGCACGAGAGTTGCACGGCGTCATGGATAGCGAGCAGGAGCGGTTCGGAAATATGGCCAACGAGTTTGCCAAGATACTGAGCTGGGTAAAAAGGAAAACAAGATACAAGGACGGTTGGACTTTCTTTTTGTGCCACAATAGCTAAAAATAGCTTCACAAAGATGAGTTTAGAAAGGTTGTTGGAGTTGCTCTAAAGAATTGATATAGCGTTACTTATTATGATCATTGGCATGGAGGTTTTTGGAGAGAATTGTTTTTGATTGGGTGGTTAGAGCTCTTTTTTGCCAATATCTGAATGTGTTGCTTTTCTTATGCAGTTTGCGCATGCTGGATGTTGATTGCAATGCCCAAGAGTGATGATCCAATAAATTCCAATAAGTTCTGAAGCCTGTGAGATAGTTATCTTTTCCTGCCTTTAATATGGACATGGGCCTATGACACAGCGAGGTTGTAGCCATGATACTGATGTGATTTTGGGGATTACTGTGAGCTTTTGGTATGATTTTAGTCATCTCTTAGGAAACTACAACCGATTTGAGGATGTAAGATATTGATTTGTATTTTATTATTTGACTACCGTGAGCAAGTCACTGGGGATCTGGATTTGGCGATGAATGTAATTACGATGGATCTGTGAATATGCATATATTCTTTGCTTGTATTTATTCTGTAATTTGGATTATCTGTGCTGGGCGCTGGTCTATGAAAAATGTGATATGGATTGGCCCAGCAAATATGGTGTGGGCTGGGCTATGGAATCAGCCTATGAGAATGCACATCTGCATGGTCGGGCTGTATAAATAGAAAATTGGGCTGAAAAAGCTTCAAAACTTGAAATGGGCTAGGCTAAATATGAGCCCTAACTATGGGCTTGGCCTGCCTGCTAGGTGGGCTTAAATAAGCCCCTATTGTGGCAAGGTCCAAGGATTTGTGATATAACATCAGATGTCATAATCGTTTATGACATCCAAAATCAAGGTCATAATTTTATGATATGAACATCTAAATGTCAAAAGTTATCATTAAAGACGCTCATCTTTTGACATTTGATTTTGCGTCAACTTGACGTCACAAATGGTCACTTATGATATAATTTCCAAGTATTATGAATATATCAAATGGTAAAATGTATACAAGCTCTATTCTAGTATACAAGCTAGAGTCTGCATTCTCTACTAACTAGCAAGTTAGAGAATGCAAACTCTTCTTGTATATACTTTTTACCAAGGTACCTAAAAACTTGGTAAAAAGTAAAGTGAATAGAGAATGCAAACTCTGGCTTGTATATCAAATGGTAAAACTTATGATATAATTTCCAGGTATTATGACATATATCAAACTCTAGAAATGGTAAAACTCTAGCTTGTATACTTTTAGATGTGCACCGTTGGCCTTAGTTCTAGGACACTGGACACCGCCCTAGTTCACAAACCCGTTATATTACGGTGTCACTGCCCCTTTAGTACTACTTTATACTTTTTTCTATTTATAAATATAAGTCCATCTAGATTTGTTCTATAACCAACGTATCAACGTTAGAAATGTTTAACTTAAAGGCATACGTAGTAGATGGACTTATATATATATGTTATCGTATCAGTTAAAGTATGTGCTAATAATTGTTAGTTTATTACCAGTTATTCTCTAGTTTTTTTCCAACCATATGTGATGTCGTACGTCGTAAAATTCAGTTTCAAAAATATCTGACAGATTCTCAGAACAACGCCCAAATATCACCTGTAGAATAGTAAGGACAGATAAGACCACGGTTCGATCAACGACGATGATACTTCCATTCCATGTGGCAACACTATCGAGGTCATGCTTTGCCGAGTGTTTTTACACTCGGCAAAGAGCCCTTTGCACTCGGCAAAGGCTTTGCCGAGTGTAGCACTCGGCAAAGTCCGCTTCGGTAAAATTTTTCTCGGCAAATGGTCTTTGCCGAGTGTTTTTATCGGGCACTCGGCAAAACACAAAAAATTTTGCCGAGTGCTTGGGGCGGCACTCGGCAAAATATTTTCGGCCGCTGCAAAGCCGGCCGTTAATCGAGTTATTTTGCCGAGTGCCCGATCCAAAGACTCGGCAAAAAAAAAAAATTATTTTTTTAAAAATTACTTTGGCGAGTGCCCCAGCCCAGGCACTCGGCAAGTTTTTTTTATGTTTTTAAAAAAAGTACTTTCCCGAGTGCCCCTGCCCAGGCACTCGGTAAAGTTTTTTTTTTAATAATTTCTTTGCCGAGTGCCCCTGTTTAGGCACTCGGCAAAGAATTTCTGAATTTTTTTTTTAAAAAAAACTTTGCCGACTGCCGCGGTGAGGCACTCGGCAAAGAAATTTTATATTTTTTTTAAAAAAATCTTTGCCGAGTGCCTTGCCCATGACACTCGGCAAAGACCCTGAGAATTGCAAATTTTTTTTTACATTCCATTGTAACAGACAATATATATATATACATATATATATATATATATACACATCAATCATCACATCTATATCAACAACATGCATTATATATCACAAGCACACGCATATTTAATAAATCCATCGAAAATCCATCACAAATGTACCAAAGTTCAACATCACAGGTTTATTATTACAAGTTCAACATCACTGTGTCACGCCGAGCCACTTTGTGAAGTTCTCAAACTCGGTGTAGTCACTGTCTGAGATCATGGTCTTGTACCATGCCTTGCCCGCAGCCTTGCCCTTGGCAGCCTCCTCCTACAACAAACCAACATGTAATGTTAGGTACATGGTTATCAACAAAACAAATGATGTTTCTGATATATACAGAGTGAATCAACAGCGATAGGATCAGTCATGTCTTTTCAAGTGCTGACTAAAACAAATAATCTGAATTCTGAACAAGACTGACCATACACAAATATAGGACTATGCAGTCAAACAAATTTGGCCAGATGGCACTAGGATGTGGGGTATTTCAGGAAATTTGGGGAATAATTTAAACCATCATATAGCATTCATTGTAATAACCAACATTCCAAATGATTAAAATATTAATCTCAATCACATAGTAGTGATGTCCAAATGTCACTAGTTCAAAGCACAAACTCAGCATCTATTCTTTGACTGCATGTACCACAACATTTTCTAGCAAGCAGTATACCTAGTTTTAGGTTTGAGACCACCTATTAAAGTTACTGGCCTTTGCATTGGATGGTACAAACACGGGGGTAGGGGAGAATGAACAAGCCTCTTTTGTTAACAGGAGGGGTGTTGTGCCATTTACAGTACGCCTTACAAGAATTTTTGGCAGATGCAAATCAAAATCTTATTTGCAGGTGTGTCAACTGTAACAGTTTGAAGAAAACAAAGAGGCATCGTCCATGCAAGTGTGTCAAACGTTATTAGGAGCAGTGGCTTCGCAATTCTTTGCTTCCTTAAAGATGATCTTTTAATGTCTGGATTGAGTTGTATGTTGAAATTGGTTTCTATTATGTCAAATGTTTGTAATAATTGGTCTGATTCCCTTCATTTGCAAGGGATAAAACTGGACGTTATCCATTATCTAAAGAAACTATTTCTTAGTTAGTATACAGGAGTGAAATGATTGTCTGGCTAACATCTCGAGTGACTCATTTTCACCTGTAGTCTAGTCCCACGCTATTGATTACTATATGACAATGGCGATATATTAAAGTAATTCTATTGGTGATTCACAGCTAGTGATTTGAAACATAACTAAGCTTACAACAATGGATAACTACTTGAAAGAGCCCATCCTTATTGTTCGGCCCAATGTTAGATTCGTAATATATATGTTTGTTGTTTCTATCTCAGAGACATTGATGTCTCCTGCCCCATGATCCAGTTATCCCTCAATAAAATTGAGTGGCCATCTTTTTCAAAATTTTGGTGGCCGAATTACTTTGTACGTTAATGTTCATGGAGGACAAGTGAAATATCCTAGACAAGATGGAGGTGCACACACATTTTACATTCAATTGTAAATTTACTGGCAGATCACCTATATCTAACATGAATTGAGATCGAGGTATGAAAGGATTGTCCCATTTCATTTTAATGTCCCTCTATTGACAATGAAACTATTAGGTCAGATACCAGGCACATTGAAGTATATTCTGTGTCAGTAAGCTGTAAGATTTACATTGATGCATGTATTCTCTATGCCAAAATATATATAACGTTTCCATCTGCCCTGGCTAGCAATGGTTGATTTAGCATTGTGGAGACATTATTATACAATATTAGTCAATCTGTTTCCTAGTATATATAATAAGCAGTTAAATATTTAAGTCAATTACCATTTCCATCCTTGTCTATCTTTTACTACCAACACAAATACAATGGGTTGAATGAGATTTCTTTGGTTGAGAAATAGATAGTAATCAGTACTAAACCAATTAAATGAGATTGCATTACATGTTTTGAAAACTCAGAGTAGCCATGGAGTTTTCATCAGTGCAACGTTTTCATCAGTTAAACACAACGTCTTCATTTATCAGTTCAACACAACTACAACAGGCTGATACTGAGTACTGAAGGTGACATGAAATTTGACGAAATATTTCATGAACTAGAACGAAGAGATTACTTTTCATTTTCTTTTATTTTGTTTAGCAGATAATGAAGTTCCTCTGTAAGAAGGCAAACCGTTCTGATTCAGAGATTTTAGGATTTTAATGAGCCACACTGTTGAGTATGTTCCAGCTCATCTCCGTGTTTGATGTTTTACAATTTCATTTAAGGTTAGGTAGGTTCAATATAATATGTATTGTCTGTCAAATGAAAGGCTACTATAGTAGTTACTTTAAAAGAACTGAACTTATACTCTATGTACAATTGTACATTTGCATCTATGGCTGAGGTAACTAATGTTAACTAGTTCTTATGCCTCAGAAGACACCTACTGGAATCAGGTATGATCAAATACTAAGTTTGTCCCATGCCTGCCGTACTGGAACTAGCTAGTATGCAAAAACTCAGAAGCAAATTAACAGTTAGTTTTAATGGTTAAACAAGTACATACCACACTGTTACTCTGGGAGTCTATCAAGTCGAGTTGGTCCGTCCAAGTCTTCTGGGCTGCGGCAAACTGCCCCGCCGCCATCTGTTGCTCCACCGTCAACCCCATTCTGAGGATAAATGAAGTGCCAGAGTAACGGTGCCCCGAAGACGGGCGGTAGGGCCATGCCAGGGGCGTCGGTCACCATGTCGCCCTCCAGGGCCTTCACGGAGACGAGGGGGCGGCTGAAGGCGACCATGGCGACGGCGGCGGCTAGGGCTGGGGGCGGGGCGCGGCCCGCGTCCTTCTTCTTCCTTTTTCTTCTCCTTCTTCCTCCTTTTTCTTCCTTCTTCTTCCTTCTTCTTCATTCTTCTTCTTCCTAGTACCTCCTCCTCCTTCTCCTTCCAAGACGGACGCGGGCAAGGCTAGGGAGGGGCGGGCCTTGGGATGGCGGGGGCAAGATGGCGATGGGCGGGGAGGGTGGCTGCGCCGGCCAAGGGGATGGGTCAGGCCTTGGCCGCTGCTGCTGCGTCTTGACTTGGCTTGTGGCGCCTGTGGAGGCACGAGGCGGGCGGAGAGGTGGCGCCCATGAGGCGGGGCAAGCGGGCTGATAACAGGCATGGGCTGGCTGCACGGGGGAGGTGTGGGCATGGAGGGTGCGGTGGTGGGCAGTGATGATGATGTGGTGTGGCAGCAGGGCAAGGGGGTCGGAACGCAGGCGGCTGAAGATAGGGTTTGGAGGGAGGGGGGTGGGTGGGTTGGGCCATTTAGGCCATGAGCGTTTTTTGGATTTTCTTTGCCGAGTGCCCACTGGGCCGGGCACTCGGCAAAATTTGTTTTTATTTTTTTAAAACTTTGCCGAGTGTCATCCTTGGGCACTCGGCAAAATGTTTTTTTATTTTCTGAAAACAAATTTTACCGAGTGCCTCTTGGGCCCGGCACTCGGCAAAGACATTTTTGCCGAGTGCTCCCCATGGCACTCGGCAAAATATACATATTGTTTTTATTTTGGACCCAAATTTTTTTGTGTAGCCTTGTGACAGTATTTAAAGCTCTACTCTAAAATTTGGTGAAATTTTGACTTTTTTAGGTATATTTCATTAATTTATTTCGTTTCGTTGATTTTTTCGGCGTATTTCAAATTTGAACTGCAGGTCCATAGAATAATGTAATTTGGTCATCCAAAAATTGATATTCATGATATTTAGCGTATGTTGAGGCCGTATCCAGAGAGTCACATGAAATCTCGAGCATCTCGTTGACGTAACATGTCGAGTTAGTTGCGGGAAAAGTGAATTTAAATTATATAAAATCCAAACGAAGTCCAAAAATCACGAAACTTGTGGAGGCATCGTGTTATCGCATGTGGAGGCTGTGGTAAAAAATTAAGAAGATTTCAAGCAAGTAGTGACGTCGGATGCCAAAAACGAAGTGATCACATGTGAAACGAAGTGATCACATGTGGAGATGTCTGGGTTTTTGGCATCCGACGTCACTACTTGCTCGAAATCTTCTCAATTTTTACCACAGCATCCACATACGATAACACGACGCCTCCACAAGTTTCATGATTTTCGGACTTCGTTTGCATTTTATATAATTTAAATTCACTTTTCCCGCAACTAACTCGACATGTTACGTCAACGAGATGCTCGAGATTTGATGTGACTCCCTGGATATGGCCTCAACATACGCTAAATATCAATTTTTGGATGACCAAATTCCATTATTCCATGGACCTGCAGTTCAAATTTGAAATACGCCGAAAAAATCAACGAAACGAAATAAATTAATGAAATATACCTAAAAAAGTCAAAATTTCACCAAATTTTAGAGTAGAACTTTAAATACTGTCACAAGGCTACACAAAAAAATTTGGGTAAAAAAAATTATATATATTTTGCCGAGTGTCATGGGGAGCACTCGGCAAAAATGTCTTTGCCGAGTGCCAGGCCCAGGAGGCACTCGGCAAAATTTGTTTTCAGAAAATAAAAAAGCATTTTGCCGAGTAGCCAAGGATGGCACTCGGCAAAGGTTTTTTTTTAAAAAAATAAAAACAAATTTTGCCGAGTGCCTGATGGCTGGCACTCGGCAAAATATGATGTAGGTGGCTGCCGTCACGGTCCGACTAAATTTTGCCGAGCGCCTGGCTTTGCCGAGTGCCAGGCACAAAGTCCAGATTTGCCAAGTGCCTGGCAAAATTTTGCCGAGTGCTACACTCGGCAAAATATTGCTTTGCCGAGTGCCACGATATTTTGCACTCGGCAAAGTATCATGCACAAAGTACAGTTTTCCAGTAGTGCAAGCTGTTGTAGGCCACCATAAAAATAATTGCATCATCGATTACGTCGATACATAGACATAGTGCTAATCCTAGGAAGCAGGAAACATGGCTCGTACATATATGACATCGATTACGTCGTTACCATGGCTTATCCACCATGCATGCAGATGAGTGGCCAGCATCACATATATCCGTACATATAGGACATCGGGTGGATAAGCAGCGTACGCTGATTATTGGATCAGCACGTCTATATAAACCAGTCTGGTGCTAAGAATGATTATTTAACCAACCAAGGGTAGGTAGGTAGCTGCATTTGTTGCTTTACGAAATGGGGTGGAGTGTGATTACTACCACCTTGTGGCCGCAGCAGCCCTGCAACACTAGTAGACGCCACCATAGTCTGTGTCGTCACCACCGGTCCAAGAACGTCGACGTGCCTGCTCCGGCACGCCATGCTGCTATCCCGGCCAAAGTCGAGAATGGTGGCCTGTGCCAGCCATGGCAGCCAGCAGCAGCGCTACTCATTCGAGGATGATAAGGGTCGACGCTCGAGCGAGAACCCCGCCGGCGGTTTCCACCCTTCTGTGTGGGGAGATTTCTTCCTTGAATACAGCAGCCCCACAACGCCCCTGCAACTGGGTTGTTCATCAATATGTACTTAATTACTGCAGCTAATAACAATAACATGTACCACTCTCGATCTGTTCTAAATTGCAGGTCAGTTTGATTTTTCTAGGTAAATAGCTTTTGCTATACACCTAGATATAAAGTTATGTATATAGAAAAGTCAAAACAACCTATAAATTCAAACGGAGCGAGTACATATTCTTCCTTTGTTTTAAAATATACACTTCTTTTAGCAATTTCCTTTCTAGAAGGATAATTATGAGCACGTGTACATGCATGCATATGATACAGAATATTGCCGCCGAAAGCACTCGTGTGTATATGTGTTGATCATATAGGTTCCCACCCTATTTCCTTTTCTGAAAAAAAAGCTTGTAATGGAGGGGGTTAATAGGAGTTGCAGTGCTGCTAAACTTTAACAGTTCGTAGCTGTTAGTCTCTATTTACGTTCTGGTAGCTTAAGGTTGCCTCTCTTCCTGGACCCTGGTTGTCTAGGAGAGATGGCTTTAGCATGCGTATCACAAAACTCTATAATTTTATTGCGTTTAGTAATGAAATTCGGTTTCGACCGTGGTAAAAAAAAGATATTAGTCCCTCTGTTTATTTTACATGGTACTTCTTCCTCCATCAAAAGAAGAATATATTAAATCTCACTTCCCAACGAGTCAAGCAATCCTAAACTTTGAATAGCTTTATACAAACTAGTATCGACATTTATATCTTGAAATATATTTATTATGAAAATATATTCCATAATCAATATAGTGATATTTATTACGCATCCTAAACATTGAAGTGAGACTTATATTTTTTTAGAGACAGAGGTAGTATGTATATTAATTATGATTTAGAAAATCCTATCTAAGTATTCTTTGGCCATAGATGTTTTTTAAAATATAGCATCAATTGCCAAAAAAAATCGAGTCCTTTTAGATCTATGAAGAAGTATTGTCCTATATTAAAACAGACTATACAATAAACATTATGGTGACTATTTTGTCCTTTGAAGCTTATGCAGTTTGACCTTTTAAATATATAGTGACCCTATATATAGCAAGAAATGGAGGGAACATTATTAGCCTCCCGCTCGAGTCTCAACTAATACTTTGTAATTTTTCTAACGTGATTGTTTTTTGCTTAGAAATTGATGGAAGAACGAGCGCAAAACTTAAGGAAGATGGCCAAACTACTATCATGTCGAAGTACTTGTAGCCTATTTCAGAGGGTCCATCTGATCTACGCATTGGAGTGCCTTTGCTTGGATTATCTTTTTTGAAGAGGAGATCAACAGTGTGCTATCACAAATTATTGATGCTGATGTCAGTGACTGATCTTCATACGGTTTCTTTGTGGTTCTATCTTCTCCGTAGTCATTGTCACCAAGTCTCAGCAGGTAAGAGTTATTCTCTAAAAACTCCAACATGACCAAAAATAAGTAAATATTACTGATTATGTCTCCTGCAATTAAATATTATTTGTTTCATCGCCATTTTGTCAGTAGACCAAATATTATTTTTACACGGCAATAAAATTAATTTCAGGAGACTCTCTCTTTTGTTAACACAGGTCGTCACAAAACACCTCTGTCTCTGAAAATCATCTAAGGCTAACGTAGAAATGGCCTGTCTCTGAAACTCAGCTACGGACAACTAAAAGCATCGCATCTTAGTAAATACTGGCCCAAAGGCCCATGAAAACACCAACCCCTAACTGGCTGACATCGCAACCCTAACAGGCACCACACTTCTGTTTCACCCGCTCACTGCCAACTTCTGTCTAGCACAGCTGCAACCCCCCTCCACTTCTCTCGCTAGTGCCACCCACTGCCCCTACACTCATCTCATCAGCACAGCCGTCGCATCTCACCAGCACAGCCGTGAGTCCCAACTTTTCATCCGTCTTTGGCGTTCTCTAGCACTACGTGGAAAACACTTTGAAGCAACGGGCAATTTTTTTTGTAGGGCAATTTGGTGATGGAGCCGCCCCTACTGATGGCGTGCTCGGGAACCCGAGACCAGCAGCCCCTACTAAATGGAACAGTAGGGGCGGCTAGTGATACGAGCCGCCCCTACAAATGGGTCGGATTTGTAGAGGCGGCTGGTAATACCAGCCGCCCCTACTGTGTCCATTTATAGGGGCGGCTGAATCACCAGCCGCCCCTAAAAATGTCCGCTGTATATATAGCGGTCACAAAATTGTATCCCCCTCCTCTCTCTCAGTCTCTCTCCTCTTCGTTCCCTCTCTCCCGCCACACAGATAGGGCGGCGGCGGTGCCTGGCACGAGCGGGCGCGGCGGCTGCGGCCGCCTTTCTCCACCTCCTCCTCACCCCCATCGCATCATTCTGTGCCAGTCGGTCCCTCGCTGCTGGCTCACGCCTCGCCGGTGTGCCTCCCACCCCGCCAGCCGGCACGAAGCGCACAGCGCAAGTGAGCCCCCCCCACCCCGATCCACCCTTCCCTCCCCCTCTCCCTCCGCGTCCTTGGCAGATCCAGATCTGAGCCCCCTCGCTCTCTTAGATTTCTCTGCCCCCTATCTCCTCCTCTCCGGGGGGTCAGCGGGCGCGTGATCTGCCCGACCGACCTGCGCGGTCGGGGCTGGATCGGGTCGGTTCAGATCTGCGGCGCCGTCTGCCTGGACGCGCCGGGGTGGCTCACGATCCGTTGTGTGGCTAGGGTTTGTGGGGAGAGATCTGAGCGGGGAATGAATGAACGGGGTGATGATTGTGCAGGTGGTGAAGGAAGGGGGGCCGCCGTGGAGGGAAAGATGGGGCTCACGTTCGGGAAGTTCTTCAGCCGGCTCTTCGCCAAGAAGGAGATGCGGATCCTCATGGTCGGCCTCGACGCCGCCGGTAAAACCACCATCCTCTACAAGCTCAAGCTCGGCGAGATCGTCACCACCATCCCCACCATCGGTGAGCCCCACTCGTGTGCCCTTCATACGTTGTTGGATCGTGTTCGATTCCTACGTTGGTGGATATGTTCGATTCGGTTGTGAAAGAATGCTCTGTTAATATTTCTCTTTTCACAATGGATCGATGCGTAAATGATAGATCTGTAGGATGCACGATCTATCCAAACCTGAGTGCTCTAATTGGTTGGGGTTAGACGATACCTGCCCTGATACAGGGGTAATTAACTAATAATAGCACTATTGCCTGCAATGCAAGTTTTCAACATAGGGGTATTATACGATAGTTGAAGAGGGCTTCACTAAAAAAATATCACTATTGCCTGCAATGTAAGTGTCGTTAATCAATAAAAAACCATTGAGTACTATTAGATCAAATGAACAGAGTTGCCTGGTGTACATTAATGAAATGAAAGCATTTGATGTATTTTTATATCAGTAGTAGGTGCTTGGTTGGTGTTTTCCTTCCTGGGACCTTCAGATATGATCTAGGTCTTGTCGTGATTAATTTCTATCTCATTAATTCTATTTTACAGTAATGATCTGATATATTGAATCTTATAGGCAGCATGGGTTGCTGGGCAGTATGCCCATATCAACTTTTCAGTACCGAACAATTTTTGTCAGGCTATGCACTTTTCAGTTATATGTATAGAGGGATGGGATGCATTTTGCACTATCATTTTTGCTAACCAGAATTGTTGTATTTGACATAAGTAACTTAGATTGGAAGATCATCAGTAGCATATGTTTATCTGTATAGAGGGATACATTTTCCACTATCATTTTTTTCTTCTCTATTCTATGAAATGGGCACAATCTCTTGCCAATTCTATGCTTCTCTCATTTGAGATACTGACATATTGCTTCTGTATTTTCAATTTGTCCTCATTGTCTTCTATGCCTATATAATATATAGTGATCAAATTTAGGATCTTCTTTGTTGAGATTGGTTTATATGTACTTTTCTAGCTTTTGCAGGCCTATTCTTTACCTTGCAATGCAACTATTCATGTTTGAATGTCTTCTGGGATGCCTGATTACTTGGACCACATCCTCACGAGAAATAACAAGTTGTGACAGCACTTGTAGATTGTCAGTATGCACTTGTGATTCTCTTCACATTGTTCAAGTTGAAACCTTCTAGTATCATGCTAATGGTTCTAGTATTAAGCTTGCGTCTTGGACATGCCTGTTTCTGTCAGCACTACTCGATGAAATGGACGGCAGCGGGGGAGACGGTGACTGGTGATGGCAGATTGGCAGCCGTCTCAGGGGATCAAAGAGGCCCAAGACAACGACGCCAGCGGTAGCACAAGGTCCACAGCACGCCAGCGGTGCAATTGAAACCAACAAGAAATCAGTCTATGATGAAGGTAACCGAGGTTGTTTTGTTCACATGTAAACCCCGTTTGTATGCACAAAGAGGCTGGCTTCGATGCTGCTGATCCCGGACATCAACATCACCTGAACGTTCTGTATTCTGAATGTTTTTTCCTTTTTTTGGTTATTATATACTTTGTGCGGGCACCATGTAAGAGGAGCCAGAAGCTGGGGGACAAAATCACGGCGCTTCAGCAGCTCGTCTCCCCGTATGGCAAGGTAAAGCTCCAGCAGTTCGTCGACCTTTGCTGCCCATGCTGTGTGTGTATTCCTATTTGTGATCTGCATGCATAGCATGTGCCAATCTGAAGAGCGTTTGTGTCTCTGAAACCGGAATAAGATCTACCCGCGTGTGCAAACCGATACGGCATCAGTGCTCCACGAGGCAGTTACCTGCATCAAACATCTCCACGAGCAGATCCAGGTGAGCCGTTGCATTGCATCAGCTTCTTACTGAATGGTCATGCGACGCTTGTACACGAGCAGTAACAAATTTGTAGCAACTCACGGTTTTTTTCCGTCACCGTTTCGCTAACATTTTTTCTGCAGATTTTGACCGTCTCCTACCCTGAATTTAGATCTTCAACGTCACAGCAGGTACCCGATTACGGGATCATATAGCATATAAAGCGACTTTTTGTCTAAATTCTCAATGTGCTTCACACGAAAGATCTGCGCTGAAACTGAAAGCTTTGAATCGCTTCTGTGGTTGGCAGGACACGGGCGAGGAAGATGGTGGCGCGATGCATCTGCGCAGGCGAGGCCTGTGTGTGGCGCTGCTGTCCTCGGCCGTCGTGCAGCTCGTGTCGGCCGAGGCCGCGCTCTGCCACCGCGACACGGCCTTCACGGAGGATCACTGGCGCTGCCTCGGCACTCTGTAGTCGGCCGGAGGATGCTGCCATGGTTCAGTTGGTAGACGGTAGGAGTACGAGACATCCGACATGGCATCGACGGTTGCCGACTGTTGTCATCAGGCCTTCAGTTACAGCGTTAGAACTCAATTTCACTTGTAAAAATAAAAATTACTCACGCGCTTTTTGAGGTTATTATTATAGTATGCCTGATTTGAATTATATAACAAGTTGTGACGGCACTTGTAGATTGTCAGTATGCCTGATTTGAATTATATATGTTCTGGTCAGATTTGAATTATATATATATTCCGGAAGAATTTGAATTGTAAATTTGAATTTTTTTAGCGTAAAAATGTACTGTAGGGGCGGTTGGTACTATAGCCGCCCCTACAAATCGATTTGCAGAGGCGGCTGGTGTTATCAACCGCCCCTACAAATCGATTTGTATGGGCGGTCTGGGAACTGCCCCAACAAATGCATGATTTGTAGAGACGGTATGGTAGGGGCGGCTTGCTGAGCCACCTCTACAAATGATCTGCAGCCGCCCCTACAAATGTTTATTGTAGTAGTGTAGCAAACCATGTGCAGATCTGAGAAAGAGCATGGTGGCAATCATTGAGACTAGTTCATGCTAGGGTCACGACGGTCATCCACACTGGACTCACCATACACAGGTGGTGATGTGGATCTCCTAATCGCCGGACTCTGGCAAGGGATCTCCCATAGCCAGTCACTCACCCATGAGTGGTGGTGGGGCGGGGGTCAAAAATGGCAGATCTTAATTGGACAATGACAATGGTTTTGTGGTTGTGCTTGGATCCAGCGAAGAGCTTAATAGAGGAGGATGAGTGGCTCTATGAACTTAGCAGACATAGGATCCAAGTACATTCATCCATTATCCATCCGTGAATAATGTAACCTGTATGACATAGATAGTACTATTGTACTAATATATATGCCATTAAATTTAATGAAAAAGTGCCTGCTAAGAATCTACATCATTCACAATTATGAGTCACAAGATACAATTATGAGTAATAATACTGGTTATGTGCAACCTTCACAGTTTGGGAGCCTCTTGAACAACTCTTTAAAAAATATCCTCTAAAATGAAAACAACAATTAAATTAAAGATGTGATCTCCATCACATTCATCTCAATATGTTGAAAACAATATAACCAAGCAAATAAGGTATCAATTAAAGTAGAGGCTAGATACCAACTTTAAAGTAAGTTCGTGTACGTGTGCAACCTTCAAAGTTCAGGAGCCTCCATGATCAGAAAGCATCTAAATGGAAGAAAGATGCTCTTCCTTCACACTCAAGTAACTCAACTGAAAATGCAATATTTTGCCAAAGAAACAAGCTAGGAAATTAAAGGGTTGCTACTTACCAACCTTAGAACAAGGAGGTGATATTCATCCTTTTAGAATTGGAAGTCTCCATGAGCAACTTGGTGAAAAATAGCCACAAGAATGGTGAAGGAAGGGTGTAGAGGAAGTGAGGAAATAGAGGAGAGGAAACAAGTTTTGTTTTAGGCGGTTTGCATCGCCTGATCATATCATTTGTGTATGTGGTGGAAATTGCTTTCACGGCCAGCTCGGGGGACGATCTGGTGTTGAAAATCACAATGGTTTTCACCATAGGATCATCTGCCAAGCTGGTAGTGAAACAATTTTTCACCGCCTGTTCAAGGGTCCACTATGCCCATCTACTTTCAAACCGACGTGATTTTTTTCTTTGCCTGTTTGTTAGTTGGGTGGCATATATAGTTGGCAAAAAATGATGGTGAAAATTGTTTTCACTGCTGGCAATTTGTATGATCCAGCAATGATAACCACCATGGTTTTCACCATCGGATTATTCACCGACCCGATGGTGAAAACAATTTTCACCACTGATTTATCAAGCCACAGTGCCCCAGCGGCTTTTGAACTAGCGGTGAAACACTATCACTGTTAGTTCTAGCCAAACCGGCGGTGAAAACCGTGTTGCAAAAATAAAATCTATAGTAGTGTGTGTACCATTAACTTTTCGTTTTGTACATTAGTACGCCTTTATAGGTGAGGTCCTTTCAACTGCAATCATATCAATGGCCAAGTGCGAGATTTTGTAAAGTTTACACTCTCTTCTATTTTAAAAATATCTTAAGTCTTATTTCATGCGCTAGATGTGTTTGCTACATTTAAAGATGAAGAGGGGGGATTTGAATGGCACGAACCAAGGGACATGCTTAGCCTTTATAATGCAGCGCATCTCAGGACACACATGGGGAGACAATACCGGATGAAGCTATATTCTTCACCAGAAGATGTCTAAATTCAATGTTACCTTATCTGAATCAAGAAGGGACATTTACTCATGATGTGACATGTGCACTTGCTATCCCAATCCCTCGGAGGGTTCGAATATATGATTGCAAGAACTATATATCAATATATGAGAAAGATACCATGATAGACAGAAAGGTATTAGCGCTTGCAAAGTTGAACAATCTTATGCAAAATTGTTAGCAGCAGGAGCTAAAACTCCTTACAAGGTGCGTAAGTAACATCTGTTTTTTATATTCCCAAAATTATAATAATGAACTTATGAGAAGCACGCACTATTACAATAATACCAGTTTATAATAACCTATACATTATTTTGCAAACTTCTAGTAGTGAAAAGGAGTTCATAAATGTACACAGGTGGTGGAAGGATCTACAGCTTCAAGCAAATTTCTCATTCTAATCGTGGAGAACTATTTTTGGATGACTGGAGTATGTTTTGAACCAGTCTACTCACGGGTTCTAATAATATTGACTACCGTGATGGCAACTATAGTAATCTTGGATGATGTTTATGATATCTGTGGAACTTCACAAGAATGCGACCTGTTTACAAAATGCATAGAATGGTATGTATCTCGATCGATATATTGCATGCTCCAAGACCATATCTTTCCTAAATGACGACACTAAAAGTTGTACTACTAGCTGGTGTTTACTTCTTTTAAAAGTACAAATTTAACCTGTGAAAGTTAATATGAAAAAGGTCATGTAAGCTGAAAATATTTAATTAATCAGTATAGCTTTTTAAAGGTTATTATTTATAAAAAATGACAGTCCATATTTTTTTAGGGGAAAAAATAACAATCCTTCTTGTAACCAAGTGATGAATCACAATGTTCTTTCATTGCCACCATTATGGTCTACCTTCACGATGGAGTGGTTGTCTACCTTGACAATTCATGAAATCCTTGTGAAGAACTTCACAACAGAGACCACCTAATATTAAAATATCTTTATGATTACCAAAATAACATTGCGCCTTCAATTTTCCAATATTTCTCTGGTGACCAAATCAAATGACTTTTTTATACTATTAATTCACTTCTCACTAGAAATGACACTAGTTTTCTATTTTTCTCAATTTTTTATTTTTCACTTTGTTTCCTATTTTCTAGAGATGGCAGTCCATTATTATCTTGAAACAGTAAGGGGGCCCAAAATATAAAATAAATAAACTTAAGATAAGGTTATTTGCCCATTTGGCTCATTATATTAAGAGCTTAGACTTCATTTTTCCCCCAAAGCATTACTTATGTTAGCTAGCGTATATTCATTTGGATTTTTACTTACAATATTATTCATCTTTAATTATGTCAAGCTGGGATCTAAAGGCTGCTCAAGATCTACCAGATAACCTGAAGTTAATTTTTTGGCAAAGTTTTGGATAACATCGAAATCATTGACCGTGAGCTCGAAGTACAGGAGAAATACCGCTTGTCCTACCTTAGAACCGTTGTAAGTCAGCATTCTATTCACGTATTTGTGCTAATTAATATTCAGCAAGCGATTGGGACCACCCTTTGACAAATTTATATAGATGTGCTTTACTTGAATTAAAACTTATTATATACAGTATGTATATTTTTCATGCACCTCTACTAGAAAAGTTTGTACATGATGTTCTGCAAGGGAAACATAATAAACAGCATGCACAAATATTAAAATTCTATATCTATATCTATATCTATATCTATATCTATATCTATATCTATATCTATATCTATATCTATATCTATATCTATATCTATATCTATATCTATAATTCTAAACCTCACTAAGAATTCTATCTTCACATGCAAGCCATTCACATCAGCAACCCACAAGCTCATACAATTATGGTACTCATCTATTCATGCAAGCTATCCACACCAATAAGCCATATCATCCAATAACATGTATTTATTTGTCCATGTTAGCAAACCACACCATCCACTAAAATTCATTCGCAATCCCCGCAGCAACGCGGGATATTCTTCTAGTATATCTTATAATCCTAAATGTCACTAGCATTCTATCTCAACATGCAAGTTGTCATAACAATTCACCAGCACATGCAATTATGGTAGATAACACCAAGCAGAACTGTAGCACCCGGTTTTAAGAACAAAACCAGATACACACCATATGTGAGCCCAGGAAGTCAAATCACACATATAGCTACAAATATGGGTAATATCAATAGACAATGCCTAAATACATAACACATTAGTGTAAAGAATATAACCTCAGAGGATAGACAGCGGAAAGACAACTCCGATCTTCAGGCGAAGACTCCAATTCCACAGGGACAACTAACTGGTTGATCACAAGCCTAATTCCTCCAAACTCTAGCAATCTGATACCCATCCGGGATTTTTATCCAAATATGTGTAAAATAAAGCAAGCGTAAGTACATGTCGTACTCAACAAATATAACATGGGGTTCATGAGGCTCAAAAGGCTGACACTGGTTTAACTACGATTAGCTTTTAATGAGTCATCTTTTAGCAATTGAGTAGCAATAAGTTTATCACAAGCCCATAAACACATGATCAGGTAAATATGAATAATGAGTAGCATAAACAGTAATCATTAGTGGGCATATTCATCATCAATATCATCTATGTTCATCATCATTAACCATTAGTGATCATCTGTTCCGTAAATGTTCCAAAGCCGCTCGTGACCGTGAGCACGGCTGATATACCAGTTTTACACTCTGCAGAGGTTGTACACTTTCACTGTGAGTCGTGATTTATCCTTTCGCCCGAGGTGATCAGCCTCTTGACCCACTACCAAGGAAGGTCGGCAGGGTTCACTATGAAGCCTTTCAAAGGTTCGTCTAACAAGTTAGGGCCATTAGATTCACTCGACAAAGTTAGAGCACCATAAAATAGCCCAATGCTCTAGCCCCCTGGTTCCATGTCGCTAAAAAGCATCTTTTAATGTTTATTGCATATTCCATTAGTCAAGTTACAAGATCATGGCTTTAGTTTGAGCACTAGCATCATAGTGCCCAATACAATACTCCAAAGGTATCAAGGTATAGGGTAACAAAGTACTAGGAAATCCTTAGCGGCAGTCAAGGTAGACACATGCAGTATGATAAGTGATTAATGGTGTATAGGACAACAAGGAAGATCCCATGCTATACTTGCCTTAAACACCGATCCTTCGGTAAGCTTTAATCTTCAACGTTCTTCTTCTTCTTCTTCTTGATCACCACGTATATTTCACCGACTGGACGAAATCATAAAGCACCACACAAGCATCCATATAATCATACACAAAGCAAATAATAGATCTAAATTAGAACAGTAGACCAATCATAAAATCAAGATGAAAAGTTTGTGAAACGAATCTACGTCCTGCTACGAACACACAGACGCGAAAAGCACACTAATCGAAGCTACGGTAGAAAATATACAACTACCGAGAGATCTACTCATAAAACCATTAGCTTCATGTGTTTTAATTATATAAAAACATATATAAGATATTTTATAGATAATATAAATTAAGTCAAGTTTAAGTTTGAATTATAATACTAAAGTAAAACAAATCATATTTTATTTATAAAATTCAATTGCATAATTATTAATCAAGATATGATTTAAACCATGAAATTTTAGAAATAGTAATATGGTAAACACTGTTACTAAAGCGTAGATCTCGTCGCTATGAATCTAGCACAACTTGAATGGGTCAAAACGGATCTAAAACGTAGAAGATATAAAATAAACAAAATTTACTTTGATAAAATAATAGATTAAATCTAATCACGAATTTTAAAAGTTGAAAACACATCTAACAGTAGTATGAACATGTAGATTATGAAATTACGAACCTAACGCAATTTGAACGGATCAAATCGGAGTTAAAACAGAGAAGTTAAGCATGAAATAAGGTGCAATGGCATTTCTGTAAATAAACTGAGCTTATTTTTGAATTAAAACAATTAAATAACTTGACTGTGGTTGCTAACCGGGCGAAAACAGAAATAACCGTAGATGACAGGGGCTAGCTTAAGAGATATACAAGACTCAGAAAACAGTAGATAGATTACAGAAAAGTACAGGGGTTAGAACGCAAAGTGCGCGTGCACTATGCTGTGGACCGAGTCTGCGGCCCGTGAACCTGTGGAGGTGCTGTGAGAGCAGTCCACCATGGACCATGTCCACAAGGGTGTATTTGGAGTCGTATTTCTAGATTTATTTTTCCAAAGGAAAACGGCCATAAATACGAGTGATGTAACCATGACGTCAACAAGCTAACAAGCAAATTGATTCACGGCGACGCATGCACGGCCGGCTACCTGCTCGCCGGAGTTCATGGAATCGGGTTCCAGACCTTGGTTTTTAATGGGAAAAGAACAGAGAGGTAGAGGGGACTGTGGAGAACTCACCAAGGGACTTAAGACCGGCGGTGAGATCATGGCAACGGCGTGGGGCTTGGCGAGGCGGACGGCGACTTCCTGCTAAGTTCGGCGACGGGGTGAGCAGCCCAGAAAGCAAGGAGAAACGATAAAACGGATCGGGGAGATCTACTACCACCAAGTGACGCTCGGGAACTTGCTCGGATCAATGGAGAGGCTTCCGACGATGGTCACAGCTGCGGCGGCGGATGACTGGCTCCTCGGCGAAACCTGGACGGCGGCGCTAGCTAGCTCGGGGCTGTTCGGCGTCTCGGCGAGATCAGATGCGACCCTGGAGATTGGATTGGGGAGGCACAGGCGCGGCATCCGGTTTATATGGGGCGGAGGCGGCTTGCGGCGCAAGACAACGGCGCGGGGCGGAACCAGCACGGACTCCTTTGGCGACGGAGTGTCCGTGTTGGACACGAGCTGGGGAAGACGATGCTGACGCGTGGGCCCGAGGCGGCGGTGACACAAGGCGTGGGGGAACCGGGCTGTCAGTGAACCAAAGAGAGAAGGCCGTGCGGCCGCAGCTGCCGCTGGACGGACCTCGGCTGTAGCAATCCGTGGGCCAGAAGGCAAGGCTTGCTCATTTTTTTCCCAAATCGTTTTTTTCCTAATACTTTTTCAATTGGGTTTTGAATTCATTTGAACCTTGAATCAAAACTAAAGTTAAATATTATTTCAAATATACTTTTCAATTCAAATAAAAATGAGAAATTTTGATAAGTTTTCAAAAATACATTTTTACAACTTTTTAAATGCTTTTATTTTCTAATTTTCTTTTCTTTAATTCAAGGCCATTTTAATTTATTTGCAAAAGCAATTTAAACCATTTTGAATCTTGATTCAAAACCACTCAACCAAATAGATCAAATGCACCGGCATGTATGCACAAACATGTTGCTACCTTACGATAAATTTTAAATTAATGAAATTTTTTTATTTTCCTATGTTTTCATGTGCACAAAAATTCACAAATAAATCATTTTAACTCTATTTTCAAAAGTGGCAAATTTTGGGGTGTTACAAGAACTAGCGCAAGGGCCTTTACGAAGAAGGACAAGACTTAGGGAAGCATTACTACAGAATACGGTTTTACAACTTCCCCTTTCCAACCGTGTTATTGGTTGACCGATGGTGATGGTAGCATCAATACCGATTCACTGGCTCTCCATGCCAGGCCAAAAGTCTGATTGTCCTAAATCTGGTTGTGAAGCTACCAATGACAACCGTATCTCGACAAGAACTGGTTTTGAAAGACCCAATGACATAACTGGTTCATTATTCGAACATGTTTTGTCACCTCAGTTGTACAAACTCTATTTTGTTCTTTGGGATAAATTAAGCTCTAGTTTTCTAAATACATTTGAAGGGCAAACTTCTTAGATTTATTTAATAACATCAAAAGTGACTAATATGTTATATAACTTCTTCGAGGTTACCCCATTATTGGTATTCTTTGCTTTCTTGAATCGTTGGAGTTGAGTATATGTAATTTTTTTATATTTTTTTTGAAGCAGCTAGCTAAGTTTTCTGTATTTGGTATATGTAGTTAATAGAGCTCGTGAGAGCTTACAATATGGAGGTGAAATGGTGTGATGAGAGGTATGTCCCAGGAACCGTTGATGAGCATTTACAGGTTTCAGCAATATAAGTAGTTCTTCGCAACTACTAAGTTGCGCTTCATTTCTTGGAATGGGAGAAATAGCAACAACAAAATCTTTTGAGTGGGTTTGTAGCATGCCTAAAATGGTGCGTGCACTTTGCGTAATAATGAGGCTGTCAGATGATCTTTCAGAATCATACGAGGTATAAACTTTTGATCCTCAAACACACAACAAAAACTGGTGTTTGTACAGCACATTATTCTGGTTTAGATTAGATCTACTATCATATCACTACCGGAGGCGGCTTCTTTACCGAGTGCCTCAGGCACTCGGCAAAGGCCGATATACACTCGGCAAAGCCTTTGCCAAGAGTTACACTCGGCAAAGGGCGCTTGGTAAACAGTTTATCGGCAAAGACCTCTTTGCCGAGTGCACTTTATCGGGCACTCGGCAAAGCATTTGCCGAGTGCTAATCTGACACTCGGCAAAGAAAAGTTACCGTGACGGCGAGCGCCACCGTGACGGCGGCTTTGCTGAGTGTCAAGGTCAAGCACTCGGCAAAGGTCACCTCTTTGCCGAGCGCCGTTGACTCAGACACTCGGCAAAGGTGGCCACTGTGCCGAGTGCCACCGTCAAGACACTCGGCAAACAGGCGACCTTTGCCGAGTGCCTCGCCCGTGGCACTCGGCAAATCTGTGATGTTTGCCGAGTGCAATGGCTTGTGCACTCGGCAAAGCATGTTCCCAGGCATGTTCTCAGGTCGTCACTTTGTCGAGTGTCTGAGTCAATGGTGCGTGCACTTTGCGTAATTCTGAGGCTGTCAGATGATCTTTCAGAATCATACGAGGTATAAACTTTTGATCCTCAAAACAAAACAAAAACTGGTGTTTGTACATCACATTATTCCAGTTTAGATTAGATCTACTATCATATCGAACGGTGCTCCTGCATATCCTAGAATCTTATGGTACATACATATTAAAATTTTTGTGGGATAAAAGTACATATAACTAGTCAAAATTGAATATATTTACTATGACACCTTCTATTCTGTTCTGAGCACAAAGCCCATTTAGATACTCTATAATCTTAATATTTGTTATAATCCTTTGGATTGCACACATATCAATTGTTAATATGATTTAGTTGATTAGCTTAAATTATATCAACTCACGTTGCCTACCTTTTTGACATCGTGAATCCATATTTTGTTATTTACACATTGAGGTTTATATTTTTTTTAGAAAAATTGAAAAGACACAATGGCTATTTATTACCAATGATGATGAGAGACAACGAAATTATAAGCGAAATGTTTCTGCTTTTTATAAGAAATTTCAAGGATTTATCTCTTTTTCCTACTACTGACGTCATGTCAGGATTGATGTGTAAGCTCCATTGGAGACCTCTGGTTAATAATATTAAGATTGCGCCGCATTCGTTCTTAGTTTCAAAGTTAATTAGATGATGTAAATAAAGTTTCAGAAACAGCATACATGTGCCTAGCTTTTTTCGATAGAGATATTGGTAGCTTGAGATATATTGTTAACCAATCTTTTAGATCAGTTAAATGATGCAATGGTGCACTTTTGCAGGAAGCAACGACTTGTGACGTAGCTTCAACCATCGACAGCTGCATGAAGGAGCACAATATTTCAGTGCCTTTTTTTTTACAACAACAACTTTTAATATATAACGTTAACGCACGTTACACTAGTGTGGGAAAAGAATTCTCAGATTACAGAGCACATACAAGAGGAATTGGGTTTCGCTTTATATACGCTACGTAGACGACAGGTCTATCAATATTAAACATTACAACTGTTACGGTAGTTCAAAAGTTCTTATCAAGATCTCGATCCCTCAAAATAAAAAAGAAATGTTCTCAGACTTCACCGATTGTGCAATGCTTCTCGGACGTCTTACAATATTCTGCCGAGCCACTCTGGGCCATACTGGTCCTTGAACTTCATGGATTGTGCAATGGAAAATACTCCATATTTTTCCAATACCTCGGCTAAGATGAATTTTGCCAGCTCCGATTGCAGTGCGACGATCTCCTTGTCTAACAGCCTTTCGGGGTTATATTTCTTGTGCTGTCGTTCAAAAAAGATGATATCCAATGAGAAATCAGTAAATCATTTTGTTGAATTATTAACAGACATAAATGAAATGGGGATTATACACACCAACTTATCGGCTTCTTTCTATTTCCCGCCGATGTAGCGAAGCATTGCCCACATTACATAAAACCTACATTTATTGTTTCCCACCGGCTGTTTTAGGTACTTCCCCTTCATTTCAACAACCTTGAATGGGACCTACGTCCCACCGATATATCTTCTTCGGACACCGAGCAACATTAAAAGGAGAAATGTTAGAAAGTCGTATGTGTGATTAGAAAATAATATATTATTAGGATCGCTTACTAATTCAGCACTGCCACCGGTGCATCCAGATGATGAAATGGTTTTTTCTTCGAGTCTCACACCTCGATCAGATTTTTGGCAAGATTAACATAAATGAAGACGAAATGGTTGCTGCAATCACAGAATCCTAATTATCGAATAATCTTAACGAAAAAAGAAGCATAAATTAAAAGCCGAGAACACATACTCGCAGTTGTAGGCTAGAAGTATGTGGGTTTTGTTTTTCATCTTGAATTCGTCGAAAACAACAATCAATCTCTGTTTTAGGTCTTCCACGTCACATCTATGGAGGCCTAGACATGTCTTCTCATTGACTCGCAAGGGGTCCAAGAAGCTTATGTTATCCCATTTGCTTTTTAGAATGCAAAATTTTGCTATACACCAACATACAATCATGGGAAGTGCTCAAAAGTTAATAATTTGTGTCTCAAGAGAGTAGTTAATTGTAATATCGTGCGTGTAGCGTACTTACATAGTCCACAGCGTCAACATTTGTGTATCGAGAGAGCGTTTCTGGTATAGCTGGAACAAGCACTCTCACTCGACATCGAACTTCTCTTCTTCATGATTATGAAAAACATGTGGCGAACGGATAATAACCTCAAAACCAAAGTCCTCTGTCTCTGTTGCTTGAGCCAAGTAATATTCATGCAACTAGTGCATATATGTTGTCAAATTTTTTATACTCGTCATCGGGAACCAAAAGATTGCCCCTTTCATACTTTATTGTCAGTGTTCCTGTCCCTTGTACATTATAATAGATGTTCGCGGCCTCTTCCATGGTTAATTCGGGGTTGTCTTCGACGTACTTCTGTATCTTCCATAAATCTTCACTGCGTATTTCATCGACTCTTATTGTAGCGTACTGATTCTGTGTTTGCCTTTCGAATTCGGACATCCACAAACACGGAGGCAGTGAGGCACAAAGATTGAAGAAACTAACACAATCTTCCTTCGAGATGTGTGCTGTAAATTTTTCTTCCATCAAGTTTGTGACGCTGCCACTGAACGGCCTTTTTCTTTTTTGTTGGTCCACTTTGGGAGCATTAGCGACCGAATCCAAGGACCTTTTCTGCGACTGCGAGGATGTCCTTGATCTTGTTTTGGGCTGAGGTGGAGGAGGAGGAGGAGGATGACGACGAGAATTCTGTTTTCCCGGGGCTGATGAAGATGGAGGAGGAGTCTTCTCTTTTCTCGGGGCGGTTGAAGATGGAGTCAGACGAGGAGGAATAGAAGGAGACCTCTGTCTTCTCAGGGGTGATGGTAAGGGATGACGAGGGGAGTGATCTCTGTTGGGAGATGGTGAGTGATCATCGCGGGTGGGCGAAGACTCGCAGTCGTCCTCATCATCAGAGGACAATTGGTGGTCAAGCTTAATGAAGCGCTTGCGCCAGGTCACTTGAGAGCCCTTGTTATGACCAAGTTTTGGCCTGTCTTCCGCTACGGGGTACTCAATGTGTATCTTGTTATACTTCTTATCAAGTATTATGTCAATGGTGACGCGAGCGTACCCTTGTGGAATTGGGCGGCCATTAATGGTCCCGTCTCCCGCAAGCCAGGCCTGGCCGAGTGTCACCTTGTCCTTTGTCCATTCCTGATGGATGTACAACTTGACATTGACAGGTTCAGTGATTCCATCCACCGGAAGAGGCACATTCGCATCTTCTTCGTCGAGCTTATCGTTTTTACCCCGTCTCGTAAGTCTGCATCAGCTTGACCTCTTGCTAAATTTGGTAGAACCACAGTTATCTTGCCTCAATTAAGATCTATCGGCTTGTATCTTTTCAATCTGTTGTTTAGCTGCTAGTGAAAGATTGATTGATTTAATAAAAACATAAGATTTGCTCTTATTAGCCGATAGTTCTTATCGTGGCCTTATTTAAGCTTTTATGGTACTTTTATCTTGTCGTGACTAGATTTACCGGCTCGTAGCTTTTAATTTATCGCCCTGCTGCTAACGCTGCCATCGGCTAATGTTCGACCCGATTGATGGTGACTGTAGATTAAATACTATTAGCTCGTTGGCTTTCTTTGCGATAAGATAACTGTTCAGTAATTGTTTAATTATCATCGACCTACTGAGCGATGGCTTGCGCTTCATGATCATCCTCTGTGTTGATTCGGCTTGGATAGCCGATGACCTGTTCATGCTCATCAGGATGCTGGAATCAGCCTCATGGCCGATAGCTTATTTATCATGTTTTATTTTGCTGCACTGCTACTGCTACCAGCACCGGGATCAAATCGGCCTGATTGGCCGATCGCCTCGGACTTCAAAAAGATTATCACTATCTAGTCAGTTGAACAGTCAAACTGAATGGCACTCATGTGAACCTCCAAAATCGACAGGACATGCACTGGAGCTAAGCAGATCTCCTAGGTCGTCGTTTGATGACGAGGGATCTCCATCGGCCAAGTCCCAATCGGCCGGTGCCCGGGATTTTTCAGCATCAACAAGGGCATGTCTCCATCCAAGAACATTTCAAATTTTAAAAAATTAGAATCTTCAAATCTAAGAATTTTAAAACAAACATTTGGGGGACCAAATGATTTCAAATAAAATACTATAGAAAACCTATCGTGGGTTCGTAACCACGGCAAGCATCGTGTTGTTCGACAGGGTCAATGTGTGTACCTCCGATGGCTTAAGCACTAAAACACTCATGAACACAAGCTATTTATCCTTGTTCGGGTCTCTGAGCCCTATGTCCAATAGTATAGTGTTCTTCATATTACAAATGCTTGATCGAGAGTTCTTACAATGGAGGAATAGAGAGAGAGAGTGTGTGTGGTATGTGATAGCGCGGTGCTATTCTAGGGTTCTTGGTGAGATCGTTTGATCAATGAGTCTTGGTCCGATCGTCCCTCTAGGTTTTGATCCTTTCTATAGGTGCTCATGCTTCCCTTTATATACCGAGGACGGCATGGGATCCTTCTCTGCTGCAGTCTGGCGCTTCACCTAGAGGTGCTCTCTACTGCAGTAGAGCCTTCCCTAGGTGAGCCTAGCTTCTCCCGGCTTCCTTGATATGCAAGGATCCTTTTCCCCTCGTCCACGAAGTGGCCAGGCGGGCCCGGAGCCTACTGTTGGGGGAGTTCCATGTCCTGATGCATCATGCCCCTGGCGTGACCCTGCCGAGGGAGTGGCTGGCAGCACCTCACGACGGTGCTGTGCTTTTGCACATGTCGGGCTCTCGGAGTTTGATAGATTCTGGAGTTGGCTTCTCCTCTTTGCTCACGATGGTTTGACAGATTCTGGAGCTGGCTTCTGCTCTGTTGCGCCTATCGTACTCTGGCCTCTAGGCGTTTGACAGATTCCACCGGCACGCGTTCGAACTCCCGAAGTCGCGAGAGCATGGGGTCCTGGGGCCAGTTTGTTAGCGAGCGGGGCGGTTTCTCCATGCGCGTGCTTACCTCTAATGCTTGGTGTAGTCTTTTGATATTCCTCAGTTGCCATGCCAGCAGAGGGAGTTAATGTGTGCGACGCGCTGTGCTCTTTGGGGGTTGAACAGCCAGGGGTCACTCCATGCAGAAAGAAGGAAACTTCACCAAATTACCAAAAGACTGGCAGTCCGGGATGGCCGGCCTCACTGGTCAGCCGGGAGCATTTCTCCGTGTATCAGTTTTCAGTCGACTTTCCTCCTGGAGGGGGTGCCCGCGAAGAGCGAGGCAGAAAATTACATCCATCCGAACGTGCCCAAAACGATGGCTAGCACTTGAGTGCAGTTTGGGCGTTTGTGGGCTGTGGATAGGCAGCGAGTGCACAGGTCCAAAGTCCTGTTGACAGGCCCAGTCTCAATATGTGGAGGTGGACCAAGAAGGCCCCTTTGATTGCGCGCTAAATTTGGGTGGCGCCAATCAAGACGAGAGAAGACTGATTGACGCGGCTGAGTGGGCTGTTTGAAATTTGAATTTTGAAAAGGATGAACACCAGACGAACTCGACGCGTTTAAAAGAGGATGGTGACCGAAAAAGTGATTTCTATGAGCCGAAGGGACGGCATTTGCACCCGTAAGGATCAGGTGATACACAGAAGGTTTAGTAGCAGAGCGAGTGACATGATGCCATTGTGCATCCTGTTGTGAATGCCAGCGATTGAACTCTTGAGCATAACGGCCCTCCATCATTCCAAAGGTGGAAAAAGATCTTAAAATTTGGGCACTCAAAACACTTGACATTGTATATATGAAAATCAAGACTTAGGGGAGACTGAGAAAATCAGGACACAAAAAAGGCAGTTAATTTATCTGCTTTTGCCTGAATCCCTTACGCCTGAAGAAGGAGCATGGAAAGGTCCCGTCTTCTCTTATTGTTGATAGTGCAACGTCCCCTAATATATGTCCAATATAAAACACAATGTGTCGTTCTGTGGTGACATATATATTAGCTAGAGCATTGGGTTCATGTATACAGGCAATGACAAAAATGCATATGGTTTAGAGGCTTCTCCTTGTAAAAAGCAAGGGCAAATGTGGCATTAATATATCCCACTGACTGGACCCATGAATAAAAGAGAACCCCCTAGCACTAGGAAGGGGAAACCTGATTCATTCGATCACACGTTCTAGTCTCCTCTCAGATCTAGCGCTTACCTCGTCTTGCCTGCTTGCTCTGTGTGGCCAGGATTTCCATGCTCTAGCGCTTACCTCTGCATGTGCTCCTTGTTTTGACTATAAATACATTGCGTCATATGCAAGAAGCTCTCTTGATACAGAATTCAACTGAGCAAGATCGAATTACAATATCAATGCATTGCTGAAATGTTGTGCCTCTAATTGCATCATTTTGCACGCCAATAGTATAGGAATGGGAAACACCAGGAAATATTACGACCCATATGCTGCTCAGGACTGCAAGTCATCACGGCATTGTCGCCACCAAAGAGGTGAAGCAATTTTTGCTGTTGAAGGTGTTGCAGCCGAAAACTTATTGAGCTACTGTCGTTGGTAGTGGGACAAGTGCTCCGCATCATTGTGTCATTGGAGGCGAGACACGGAGAGTGCTTGCAAGGAAGCATTAAAAGTGGTAATTTACACTATTTTTAACATTCAATAGACTATTTGATCTCCTTTGTTGTACCTATAGTTGTACTAACTCACGTATCTGTGATGCTCATAGATGATGACGAGGGAGATATATTTGAAGATGAAGAGGAAGATGATGGGGTACCTATTCGTTGGGCAAGTTATTTGTGACAAATATTGAATCCCTTTTGAATATTTCACATGTTTATCTAAACAGTTGTGTCTTAAACCTCCTTTCAAATGTGGAAGATTGTGAGAATGTCGAAAATGATTTACCTTAAGAAGACACGTCTTCTATCATGAAGTACCTGACCCGTATGAAAAGGTATATAGTAACATGCCTATAGACACACACATGCTAAAACTTGTAGATTGCTGGCCCTACTGGGCGAAAAGGTTTGAACATGAAACACATGGGTTCTGTTGTCGCATCGGAAAGGTTGAACTAAATGCACCTAATATACCTGACTAGCTGATGAGGCTTTGATCGGGTGCTGACAGATGCTAGGTCACACAGATCAACGAGCTTCCAATTGCCACCATACTGGAACAGGGCGACAGGCTGACATACTTGTGTAATTCGTCAGGAAGGTTTTGGGTCAGGGTCTGTGGCATCCTGAGTTGGCTAGCTAGGGTGATTTGAGCTGAGTTTATTGAAAATATTACTGTTGATGTTGGATTGGATCCCAAATCACACACCAGCAACGGCTAGCATGCCCTAGGTTTGCAATCAACCTATCACACGCAGCAAACAACTAGGATCGACGGAACTGATCTAGAGATTGATTAGGCCGATTTAGAGCCCATCCCTCTCCGCAAAAGCTTGGGAACGCCACCTAGGAGGACCCATCGGTTAGGAGCACGCATAGGGTTGTTCTAGGATAGGTAAGACCACCTAGAACGCCAACGAATCTCGCGGAGAGATACAACGAAGAACAAAAGGGTTGGAAAAGGGCAAAAGTTGGGTAATGGATGTAAAAAAGAAGATTGAGTGTTGGATCTTTCAATAGGCTGTGATCCTCTTACTTTTATAGAGGTGGGTGGTCTTACCCAATAGGAAATGAGTCCAAATAGTAATCTCCAAGTTTTGGAGATGGTTTGCTACTTTCTGAGGTTTAATTGAATTTCCGCGCGACGACAACGATTAATTATAGGTTGAACTGAATCTACCCATGAAAAGATCCAGAATGGTGCCAAATTTTTACACAGGCTCTAATGTGCCATAGGGATAAGAATTTTGTGGAGGTCGATGAAAAAATCTATTGGGTCCAAGATGAAATTCACCCTCTTTTGTCTCATTCAACACACAGAAAAATGTAATAAATAAAAAAACCGATCAGAAAAACCTAAGATCCTATGTGGGGTCTTAATTTAAGTGTACGTGCTTGCCAAAAAAAATTTAAGCCATTTTCACATAGGAATACACATGCTTCTATTTATTCAGTATATAAAAGAAAATTTTTAATATATATAAACATCACTGTCGATTTCAAAAAACCGGTAGTGATGAGACGAAACCGACAGTGATGCTGGTTATCACTGTCGGTTTATTTTGAAAACTAGCAGTGATTTATAAAAAAATAAAAAAATTTGTGCCAACCCTTGGGTTCGAGCTCGGGTCTCGGAAAGCAGAGTTCTAAGTCCTAACCGCTGCGCTAGTATAGGAGGTGTGTTAAGCCTAATTTATTTTTTCTTTTTGACCTTTTAGAGTGCTTAATAAATTATAAAATTAAACCAAAAAATTTAGGCCGCCTGGGACTCGAACACGGGTCTCGGGGGCTAAATTGTGGGGGTCTTAACCGTAGAGCCTATCGGGAGAATTCGAAAGAAAGGGAAAAGATATCCAACTTAACCCGTAACCGCTACACCGTCATCACTGCTGGTTCAAAGAATGACCCGGCAGTGATGTTACCTCATCACTATCGGTTTAGACTTACAACCGGCAGTGATGAATCATTGGGATAACAGCAAGGCGCGGGGTGAAATTTTCCAAACTCATTTAATAATGTATAAAATTAAACCAAAAAATTTGGGCTGCCTGGGACTCAAACACGGGTCTCGGGGGCTAAATTGCGGGGTCTTAACCATTGAGCCAGTCGGAGGAATTCGAAAGAAAGGAAAAAGATATCCTACTTAACCCGGAACTGCTACACCCCCATCACCGCCGGTTCGACGTATGGCCTGGTAGTGATGCTTCCTCATCACTGTCGGTTTAGAACTTACAACCGGCAGTGATGAACCATTGGTATAAAAGCAAGGCGCAGGTTGAAATTTTCCAAAGTCATTTCAACCCCGCGCCAACCCCTCCCCCCGCGCCGCTGGAGCACCACCCCGCGCCAACGGGCACCACCGTTCCCCGTGCACCTATCCACCGCCCCCCGCGTCGCTGTTCCCAGCCCCGCGCTCCTCTTCTTCGACGTCGACGCCCGAGCATCCCCTAAATGCATCCCCATTAGTCCCTCGCTAGCTCCCGCAACACCATCCACCGCCCCACACTGGAGCACCACGCCGTCCATGCCCTCGTTCCTCGTCCACGACACCGACCGTGCCCCTCCTCCTCCACGCTTGCACTCCCAACGCCGGGGCCTTCAGGAACGCGCGGACAGCTACTTTCCCACCCCCCATGGTGAGTGCATGGCTCACTGCTCGCTATGTGTTTGATGAAATGCCCCACGGTGAGTGCATGGCGGTGGCCAGGATTTGGTAGGTCGTCTCCTGCATTGACTCGTGATCCGTGTGGCATTTGGCGTGTTGCGGCCAATGGGACTTTAGGGGTGGGCATTGGGAGGGTTTCAAGGCAAAATGATAGTATCATGGTTTACTAGTGTGGAACTGAGCATGCAGGTGTGATCTGTTTATCTGTACCGCTGACCTATGAGAAGAAGTCCATAGTATAAAATTATCTGGAAGCTTGATCAATACCTTTACGCCTGCTTTGCTAGTAATAAATTTTTTTGAGAGCCAACTTATGAGAAGAACTACAGTTACTTAGCGGGGAAAAATGTTAGGCCAATCCATTGCAGGAGTACTAGCAAAAGTACCTAATGTGGTTAAACTATGTACATTAACTGTCATATACTTATAATCATGTTGTATAATTTATCATTCAGATATGAGGGTTCAATAAGATGGTACAATTACTCTACACATAAACGCCGTTCTTATTGTGGTATTGCAATGTTTAAGAGTGGCAGTTTTTGCTTGGCAACTTAACTTGATGGCATGATCTAGCCTTTAGGAAGCAACTGTTTAAATTGGCCATGTTGAGTGGTTTGTGCTTGGTATTTGGTAACTCCACTTTTAGTGTGATATTTGCTGGAACTATGGTAGCATGGTCCACTCCATGGTTCCTATATAATTTTGGTATTGTGCATCAGTATACAGCCTATAAAGGCTTGCAATTAGAATGAGCTTAACCAGATGTTGGTCCACTCCATGGTTCCTATATAATTTTGGTTCTGTGTTGAATGTTGGCATTTTAAACAACTGTTTTAACTTTTTAGATGAGAAAGTCTTTGTTACAACAACAACAACAAAGCTATTTTCCAAGAACTCCTATCTAAGGCTAAGTCTTTGGGTATATTCCATCCTTTCAAGTCTTCTTTTATTGCCTCTACCCAAGTCAACTTCGGTCTTTCTCTGCCTCTCTTCACGTTACTATCCTGGCTTAGGATTCCACTACGCACCGGTGCCTCTAGAGGTCTTTGTTGGACATGTCCAAACCATCCCAACCGGTGTTGGGCAAGCTTTTTCATGCTAAAATCATAAACAATTTAATTTGTTAGATGCTGCAAGTACCTCCTCTCACAATGTAGCTTGCTCCATGCCTCTTTATGTAGATAATATTTGTTCATTAGCTGTATATGAACTTAATATTCTGATACATCATGTTTGAATGACAACCTAATTTACTTAAATGTATAGGCAACCATGGCATGGTATGTAGTGCATGTTGGTCTTGTGCCTGGGATTTATCGAACCTAGGAAGATTGCTATGATCAAGTCAATCGCTACCCTGGTAATTTGCACAAAAAATACAACGTAGAAGCTAAAGCTTTGATGGCCTACTATGGTCTAATGAAAGCAAACCATGGGCAACCAGCCTACTATGGTCTAATGAATGCAAACCATGGCCATCCGCTGGCACTGGAGATTGAAGAGAAGCCACCCGCCGGAGATGTGAAGATTAGGAGAATTGCTCCTTGGTCTTGGAAAGATGTCATGCTTTTATTTATGGCTATGGTAATTGCTTTTCTTATTTGGAAGTTGATGTAGGCTTAGTTTCATAGATCAGTAGGTGGACTTTGTTGTATGTGGTCAATCAAACAATGAATTTGTTCTAGGTGAACATATGCTATTATTTGACTTTGTTGTATGTGGACTTATTATTAGACTTTGCATTAAACATATTATATATATAATATGAACATATGGTATTAGTAGTTGTTCGTAGCCAAAACTAACTACGATCGTGTCACAGCCATGACTCGTCGTCGCCTATTACCCCATTGCCGAAGAACAGATCGGCAACAAGAAGAGGTTGATATCGCTGGGACGGGAGAGCCGCATGATCCTACAAACGGTGACAGTGTCAATCTGGACGGTGAGAACGAGTAGCCATGGACCCCGTCCGTCATGCTCGAGCCGGGTCAAAATGACCAAGATGGCTAGGTAACTTTGGTATCATGTGACTATGTAGCCACACACGCTAATTAATTAAGAGGGTCATAGCTTACTTGGTGTCTCCAACAGCAGCCTCCATCGGCCGAGGAGCTAGAGGGTTCGGGTAGTAGGAAGGCTAGATCCAAGCGAGGCATGTCAAAGATTCCTATTGGTAGGAATGCACACTGGCACATCACTGAGTTCGATGAATTCGGGGATCCACTCTCACCACCTATAGCTTTGACCAAATACAAGACTATCCTCGGGTTACTTGTAAGGGACTTCATCCCGATTAGGTACATGAAGTGGAATGGAAAAGATACTGACCCATGGAGGGTTCCCGAAAGTGAGAAGGATTACATATGGGACATCAAGATCCTAGAGTATTTTACTTTCCCAATGGAGTATGACAAGGAGGTAGTTAAGAAAAAAGCAAAAGAAATCATGGGGACATGCTTCAAGAATTTCAAGGGGACATTGTACAAGAATTTTGAACTCCAAAATAAAGAGCCAAATTTCGATGGTGGATAGTTTAGTAAGCAGAAGGACTTCTGGAGAATTTCAAGGAATACAGGTTATCCGAGGAGTACTTAGAACTAAGTAGGAAGAATAAGGAGAACTCACAGAAAGCGATGAATCCTCAACATCTCGGCTCTCGTGGCTACGCCAAAAAGATGCCAGAATTTGAAGCAGAACTTGAAAAGATGGATCGCCTTGCTGAGGAAGGCGTTCAGGTTGAGACCGCCCATTGGGAGCCAAGATCGGTATTATACTGTATGGGGAGGAATGTACGCCACACCGAGGACGGGAGCTTTAGCTCCACAAATCCACCCATGAGCGAACTGATCCAGAGGATCTCCCAGGTAGCTGAGGAGGTGAGGCAAGGGACTCGCACTTCTAATAGGGAGAAAGACGTGCTCACCCAAGCACTCGAAACCAAGGAGCGCCCTGGTCTTACTAGAGGAACCGGTGTTGTTCCTTGGAAACTAGCATTCCCCGAAGAATCTCACACTTAACGGAGCCGCTCGAGGGGTAGAGCGGATCAGGAGGCAGAGTGTTTGAGGCGACTAAAAGAGATGGAAGACATAATGGATGCAGGGATTGAGGCGACTGTTGAAGCACGAGTCCAGCAAATTTTGCTGTCCAAGGGGTCAGGAGTACCACAAAACCATACTCCTACTGCCTTTAGCCCATAGTTTAGGGGTTGTAGCAGCTGCGGATCGACCCCGCTCGACAAAGAAGATGTGAATGTGCCATCCGGTGGACGGCATCACTGAACCCGTCAATGTCAAGTTGTACATCCGTCGGGAATGGACAAAGGACAAGGTGGCGATCGGCCAGGCATGACCTACGGGATACGGGACCATTAATGGCCGCCCAATTCCACAGGTGTACGATCGCGTCACCATTGATAGAATACTTGATAAGAAGTATAACAAGATGCACATTGAGTACCCCGCAACGGAAGACAGGCTGAAACTTGGTCATAACAAGGGCTCTCAAGTGGCCTGGTGCAAACGCTTCATTAAGCTTGACCACCAATTGTCCTCTGATGATGAGGACGACTGCGAGTCTTCGCCCACCAGCGATGATCACTCACCATCTCCCAACAGAGATCACTCCCCTCCTCATCCCTTTCCATCACCCCCGAGAAGACAGAGGTCTCCTTCTATTCCTCCTCGTCCGACTCCATCTTCATCAGCCCTAAGAAAAGAGAAGATTCCTCCTCCTCCATCTTCATCAGCCCTGGGAAAATAGAATTCTCGTCGTCATCCTCCTCCTCCTCCACCTCAGCCCAAAACAAGATCAAAGGCATCCTCGCAGTCGTAAAAAAGATCCTTGGATTTGGTCGCTAACGCTCCCAAAGTGGACCAACAAAAAACAAAAAAGGCCATTCAGTGGCAGCGTTACAAACTTGATTGAAGAAAAATTTATAGCTCACATCTCAAAGGAAGATTGTGTTAGTTTTTTCAATCTCTATGCTTCACTGCCTCCGTGTTTGTTGAAGTCCGAATTCGAAAGGCAAACACAGAATCAGTATGCTACAATAAGAGCCGATGAAATACACAATGAAGATTTAAGGAAGATACAGAAGTACATCAAAGACAATCCTAAATTAACCATGGAAGTGGCCACGAACATCTGTTATGATGTACAAGGGACGGAAACACAAACAATGAAGTATGAAAGGGGCAATCTTTTGGTTCCCGATGATGAGTATAAAAATTTGACAACATATATGCGCCAGTTGCATGAATATTACATGGCTCAAGCAGCAGAGATGGAGGACTTTGGTTTTGAGGTAATTATCTGTTCGCCACATGTTTTTCATTATCCTAAAGAAGAGAAGTTCGATGTCGAGTGGGAGTGCTTGTTCCAGCTATACTAGAAACGCTCTCTCGATTCATAAATGTTGACGCTATGGACTATGTAAGTACCCTACACGTACGATATTATAATTCACTACTCTCTCGAGATACAAATTTTTAACTTTTGAGCAATTCCCATGATTTTGCATACTAAAAAGCAAATGGGATAACATTGGCTTCTTGGACCCCTTGCGAGTCAATGAGAAGACATGTTTAGGCCTCCATGAATGTGACGTAGAAGGCCTGAAATAGAGATTGATTGCTTTTTTCGAAGAATTCAAGATGAAGAGCAAAACCCACATACTTCTAGCTTACAACTGCGAGTATGTGTTCTCGGCTTTTAATTTTATGCTTGTTTTTTTGTTAAGATTATTCGATAATTAGGATTCTGTAATTGCAGCAACCATTTCGTCTTCATTTGTGTCAATCTTGCTAAAAATCTGATCGAGGTGTGGGACTCGAAGAAAAAACCATTTCATCATCTGGATGCACTGGTGGCAATGCTGAATTAGTAAGCGATCCTTATAACATATTATTTTCTAGTCACACATACCGCTTTCTAATGTTTCTCCTTTTAATCACTAGTAGAGAACCGAGCTTTACTCCCGGTGGGGAACCCCCTCTAGTCCCGGTTCCCCACCCGGGAGCAAGCATCCAGGACTAAAGGGGGGGTCCTTTAGTCCCGGGTCAGGAACCGGGACTAAAGGAGGACTTTTAGTCCCGGTGGGTAACACCAACCGGGACTAAAGGTGCCTCTGACATGCCACGATGGCGGCACCTTTAGTCCCGGTTGGTATCTGAACAGGACTAAAGGTTTTTTTCTTTTTCTTTTCTTTTCATTTTTTGTTTTCTTTTCAAAATAGGTTTTTGAAGTCGTATTGTACGCTGCTAATTATACATTTATACGCAGCATATAGTATGTTTGGTTCAAGCACAATGAACATATTAAATCACACAATTCAAGCATAGAAATATATATATATATATATATATATATATATATATATATATATATATATATATATATATATATATATATATATATATATGAATGCATGCATCATATATATATTAAATGCATGCATGCATATGTGTATTTTACATTATATTATTTCATGTGCATATATTACAAAAGATTGCATTACAGTTGTTGAGACATAACAAGTTTCCTCTCATCCTCTAGCTTGGCTTCAATGGCGAGTGTTGGGTCAAGTAGAACTCGCCCTTGGAATCGATGACTGCTCATTAAAAAATCCGGCTATAGACTCTTGAATTGCTTTGATTTGGTCTTGCCGTATGACCTTTTCCTCCAACCATCGAGTCTGAGGTTTGAATTAAAGGAAAATAAATTAATATATGTACATATATATATATAAAGACATAGTAACACAATCAATAATAATAATTAAATGAATATATAGTGTATTTTTAACGTACTTTGAGTCTCTCTCTGTAGGAGTTCTTTGGGAGAGCACCTTGATAAACTTGCAAACATAGTAACCATAGTAGTTGTTCCCCTGTTTCACCTTTTAGACACCACTTTACGAGAAAAAGATTTGTCATCCAATCTGGTGATCCGGTGAAAGCTATATGTTTAATTAATAAAGATGATGCGATTCGGGGACTTACTTTCAAAGGGATTACATTCAAAGTGGCGCTTTGCATTTTTCCATGTGTTGCTTCTCAATAAAGGTTTTCCAAACACCGCCTAATAAAAAATTTGCCACGTCATCGAGATATAGTTAATCATCATGTTTGTGTGTATATATAGTTGCTAGAGATCCCGAAATTACCTCCGGATAATATCTATCATATCTTGGTAGTCTTGTTGTGGTTTTCTCATCGAGTCATAGATTATCAAGTGACTTTTCACCGGATCGATGTCCATCAATATCCGATGATTCTTTGCATGTGTTTATAGGATATAACGCATAACACTCATTAATTAACTAGAATCAACATATGAGCCATTAAGGATATGATCGACATGATTAACACTCACTTGAAGTTATAGGAAAGAGTATATCCTTCTTGTGGCGTTGGTTCACTAAGAAGTTCATGAGGTTACTCTCGACTCGGACTTCCAATTAGTCTTTGGAGTAATTGGGTCTTTGAATACTATATGGGGATCAACAAAACCAATTTCATTGCGTACCTTCCTTTACGAGCTCTATCATTTTAAATCTGCATATATATAGTACTTGTTAGGATAATTTATATGCATATACACATATGATGAGTTTAATAATAGATCGAAAAGAATTATTACTTACAGGCAATAGCAGACTAATGATAACTTTGTCCGAGAGAGGTCAGGTGGCATAGTTGATGAAATTCTCGCAAAGTCAACATACATAACATCATCGCCACGGAACCAATGTTCGTCTCTAATTTCGACACCAACACGAAGTCTCCATTGTAGTAGCCTTTGCATGTACCACTTGTTTAGCGGTACATTTGCGTCCCCCGGATCGAGATAAGGCTTGAGGGTTGTATAGACTCGGCCTAGTACAAATTTTTTCTTCAAATATCAACCTCCCCGACTCTCAATGTTTCCATCACCAAACATCCGGTAAAGGTCGAGACCGGTCTCATCAAGAAATTCACCAAGGTGATCCAAATCGACATCCGGAGGTATGTTTGCTCGATGCATTAATCCTAAATTGAACCATATTCATTACCAACAACTAGCGGGGGATTGATTGTGCGCTTGTTGTCCGAGTTGGGCAATGCCTTTCCCTGCCCGCTTTTTTTTTACGTGCCGCCTCAATTGACTTGGTGAGAGTGCGGTCATAGTCTCGATAACGTTGATTTGGACGGACTTACGAGATTCCCGTTGTTGTTCTTTGGTAAGAAGTCACCTTTTTTCTTAGAATATCTCGGAGCTACTGAAGAAGCACGGTTTCTCCGGGTTTCTCCTTGCTTCTTGATTCATTTTAAGTTTGTCATAGAATCTAGACATGTCTTTTTATATGCATCAGTTCCTTCTTCCTTCTCTTGAGATATATTATTTTGCGAATAGCCCTTGGTTTCACGGTGGCTTTCTTTGCGGTGAGGGACTGGTTCTTCGTTTGAGGGACCTGGCCTCTTGCTAGGCTTCTTGGTAGGCGGGGCGGGGAGGCATTGGAGACCTCTTTGGAGGTGTTGGCGTGGCGTTGGAGACCTCCTTGGAGGTGGCGGGCTGCGGCGTTGGAGACCTCCTTGGAGATGGTGTAGATGCAGCCTCATCTTCCAACATAATGTCATCGTCTGAGCACTATGATGATCTGGCGATTGAACAATTGGATTTAGGTTGGGGAGGATCGCTACAAAAAAAAGGAATGACATATTATTATGAGCAGATTGTTAATTATTTAAGCCAATACAAATTAATGATGTAGTGTTTTCATCCGCGCGTACCTATGGTGAGGTAGTTCGGGGAGGAGGTGGAGCCGACATCCACGGAATGATGATGTAGCGCTTGCGCCATAGAATGAATGTCTTCTCCGCTTCTCCTAGAGTCTTCGCCATCACCTCCGGGGAATGTCAAGAGGCAAATCACTAAAACCTTTTTCAGCTTTATCTACCGAGATGGTAGCATATCGTTCTTGGATTATATTCCCATGAATCCTTGGTGTCTTGGTTCAGTTGATAGGATTAACAAGACCGATAGCCACCTTGATTGTAGAATTCTCCTTCGGAATGTGTAGCTCACACGTTGTACAAGGTTCAGTGACGTCATCCACAGGGAAGCGCAGTCCTGTGTCCCCTTGATTTGGTATCTCCGTGGAAGCGCAGCTGCTTTTCAACTGAACAGATTGGCTAATGTTGATTTCTAGCTCTGATGCCTACTTACTTGCACTCACTACTATTTGCACTTGCCTTCTGATTTCCTCCTGCATTCTCGCTTCAAGGTTTTTTTCCCGCTCCTGTGCTTCACGCACCGCTTCCTCCAATCTCTGGAGCCGCTGTGCCTCTTCTTCCTTCTTTCTCTGGCGACTTCTGTAAGAAGGTCTGTCCTGAGGGAATCCATGCTCCCACGAGACACTTCCTTTGCCTCTAGTTCGGCCACCATGTTCAATAGTCCCGATGGCGTATGTCAGCTCATCCTTCTCTCTGTTGGGCCTGAACGCACCACTAGCAGGAGCTCTCTGAGCATAAAACAATCTTTCTGCTGCTTCTTGCAGTCTTGCGCCATAAACGCACTTCCTCTCTCTGGTCTAGTGTTCCCCATGACCGAAAAACCAATTCTTTGCACGTTCTCCCCACTCGAGTGATTCTCGGTGCGATACCCTTGGCAAGAAGGTCTCGCTTCCATTTTGTTCCACTTCTTAATGGCAATCGGGTAGCCACCGATCCCAAGGTATGGTGGTATGTCTTCTGTTGGGCATTACGTTGGTTCTTTATCACCCGACTCACACCCTCTTCCAAGTCTTGTCTTGTACAAACTCATCCCAATAGGGCCTCGCTTTGAGATCGGGCTGGGACAAGTAAAATCTGGTGCTATGTTCTTCTTGACATACGTCGTGTATAGGTGTTTCTTCCAAGTCCAAACCGGGTGGCCATCTTCTTCATTGCCCAATCCCTAACTCGCTCCTTCAATTCATCACCATCTATTATATCATCATAACCATCTGTTTGGAGCGTGAAATGTACCAAGACATCATTCCAAATTAACGCCTTTGTCACGATCGGAGACAAAACTGATATGAGGAGCATTGGTCTTCTTCTTCCATTCATTTAGTACTAATCGGGAGCCGGTCCGCATAAGGTAACCACAGTGGTGCACAAATTTCATTTTATTTCGCCCCCCGGTTCTCCTCAGATCCACATTGAACTCCGAGATGATGAAGCGGCCCTCAATGGCTTTTTGGGACCTCGAACATTTTTACTCTTCGTTGTAGTTGTTGATGTTGATCCAGAGGGCTACAAAACATAAACATTATTTTTAATGTCATGAGCACACATAAAGACATATGATAATATATATAGCTAATAATAAAAAATATATACTTGGCCAATCTGTTGTTGCTCATTTTGTTCAAGAGCTGGCATCGACTTCCGCCATCATCGCATCCTCTTGCACGTTATTTTTAGCACCATCATCGTCGGCAACTTGAGTGCCAAGTGTTGATCAAATTCATAATCAACTCCTCCTCATCCATGTTTCTCGGTCGGCCATCTAGCTTCAAAAAACAAAACCAATATATAGTACATCAACAGTAGCGGTTCGCCTTCGGTGTGATTGTTTAGCATTAACGATAACGATAATACTGAATGTTGATCAACTAGGCCACGAGAAAGGCGGTGTGACAAGAGTGGTGGTGCTCCACTCCGTCGTATATATATGTCGTACACATGGGTGAACGAGGGCGGCGGTGTTCGCCGTATACATAGAAACGCATGGATTTAACGAGGGCGGCGGTGCTCCGCGACGTATATATACATGCATATGAATACAAATGACGTATATATACGTGTCGGCGCGGTGGCCGGTGTGCTGACGACGACGACGTGAGGCGGGCCGGCGTGCTGACGACGACGACGACGTGAGGCGGGCCAGGGCGGTGTCGGTGCGTGATGTTGTGATCCTATGTACCATGTGAACCATGTAGTCATTCATCATATGAGAAAATTCTATGTTGATAATGTAAGTATAAGTCATTATGAAATGTAAGTATATGTGTCATTCATCATATTACTTTAGCAACATTAATATATTATATCTGTATATTCAAAGTTCACAAATGAAGAAACGTTGAAGTTTTCCTTCATTTGTCTGTGTCATATGCATGCAAGTCCAACCAAAACTGCTTACATCATAACATGTGATATTTTTATAAACTAAAAACGCGCTTAGTTTACAAAGCTGGGTATCAAAATTGAGTTCCTATTTGACCATTATATATCCTACAACAAATCCTTCAAAAAAAAAGACCCTACATGAATATATTTGGATAAAATTTCGTTAACAAACATTGATCTATGAAGATAGAAAAAATTCTTCTATTGAAGCGCATCTTGGAATAATGGCATATCATATAGTGATGAATATATGGCGGTTGATTGGTATTTGGATCATTTTCAGCTTTAGTGACAACGACAATGGTTTGCAAATAATATATAGCGTGTTTATTATACAAGCCATGGATTTACATCGATCTAATTAATTTCTAAAGTAATTTCATTGGTGGTCCTTAATTAAACTTGTCATGAGTTCAGGTCCCAGTGATCTTAAAATATTCCATCTTTCTCTCTTTGGCCTCGCTTTTGCATGCATATATAGAGTTCCAAATATTCATTTTCAGTTCCTAGATTTTGTGATTCAAAATTTGGAATTTTCAATCGACCTCGGCGTTGACATGGCTTCCACCAAAGTTGTAGTTTTCGACGTGATCTATAATTCGGCAGTGGAGGGCTCGGGCGAATGTACAAAGAGATCGACGAACATATCACCTCGAGCTCGGCAGTGGAGGGCCTCGGGCGCGGTGGGGCCACGGGCGTGGTGGAGGGGCCTCATGAGGAGGAGGGCGGTGGAGGGCCCAGTGGTCGCGGAGGAGGAGGGGCACGGGCGCCTTGAGTGGAGGCCGCACGAGGAAGAAGAGAGGCGGCGCCGGTGTCACGGAAGGCGAACAGACGCAGTGGTGGTGGGCTTGAGGAAGAAGAGGGCGGCGGTGTTCGACGAGGAAGAAGACGAGCGGATCGATCTGCGCCGGTAGCTGGAGGTTACATATCGAGAGAATTACTCCGGTGCAGCCACCAACAGGGAGTAAAACCTTTACTCCCGGTGCGTATTACCAACGAGGAGTAAAAGTCTCTTTACTCCCGGTGCGTGTTACCAACCGGGAGTAGTAGATCTTTTACTCCCGGTTGGTAACACGACCGGAGTAAGGATATTTTAGGTTGATGAAGCTGCAGCCCACCTTTACTCCCGGGTGGGCTTCCCACCGGGAGTAAATAACCCTGCAGATTCGCTTTCCACTATTTTAAGCAATAGTCTTGTTAAATACAATAGAAATGCAATAGTTTTTGTTAAATACATAGTAAATTAAATAAAAGGCATAAAATTATTTTGTTAAAAATATGAATTTTCTTTTTGTTTATTGCACATAGGAAAAATCTATAACCTAACTTTTTTATTTTGTTAGAATTATAAAACATAATGTAACTAATATTTATTATGTCGTTAATGCAAAAATGTAGTGTTTAATTAAAATTATTAAAACTATTGGTTTTGGACAGGAAATTTGTTTTCACGTCATTTTAACGTTAATATTTTAATTTTTCATCACTCGGTATCCTAATTTACCTTTTGAGAGAGAAATCCCACCAAATCAAACATTGATTTAATTTGAAACATGACATAATAAACATCCGAATTCACAATTATTACATAATATCTCAAACACACACTATATTAAATCACTATATCATCAAGTGGGCACAAGAAGTGAACTTCTTCTTTACGTATGTCCCTTGGTTATGATCGCCCGTAACCATGGAGTGTCCTCATCATTTACCAAGATGCTAGGGTCTTTGTTCACTTTGAAGGGCGGAATTCGGTCATCCTTTTCATATTCTTCCGACATGTCCGACTTTTCCTCAATTCCCACGATGACTCTTTTCCCCTGAAAGAACTATGTGGCGCTTTGGCTCTTTGGTTGAGTCATTATCGTTTCCCTCTTTTTTGGTTTGGTAGACATATTATTGACATAGAACACCGATTCACATCCTTGGCAAGGACGAATGGTTCATCTTTGTACCCAATATTACTAAGGTCTCTGTTGTCATTCCATACTCGTTGTCTCATCGTTACCCGCCTCCGGTCACCTTGACCCATTGGCACTTGAACAACGGGATCTTCAAAGTAGGTGCATATTCTAGTTCCCATATTTCATCTATGCGTCCATAATATGTCTCGCTTATTCCCATTCGGTCTGTGGCATCTATGCGGACACCACTTGTTTTGGTTGGTACTCCTTTTATCTTGGGCTACTTGTGTGTAGAATATGTTCCCATTTATCTCGTACCCTTTGTATGTGACGATATGCCATGATGGTTGCATAGCCAATAAATCTGATTGCTCATGGATGCTCTCATCACCTTGACATTTTTTTCGCAACCAACCGCTGAAAGTTTCCATGCTTATGCGTAATCCAAGCTTGATCTTCCCTAGAAACTCGGATCGTAAGAGATCCTTGTGTGTCTCAATATACGGATCTACCAAAGAGGAGTTATGTAGAACCGTAGTGCGCTTTATTGAAATAATCATCATCTGTACCAATATATGTTTTCCTCCCTAGTGTCCCCTTTCCGCTTAGTCTCCCTCATGTCTCGATTCAGAACACCAATCGAGTCAAGGTCGGGAATAAAGTCAACACAGAACTCAATGACCTCTTCTCGTTTCCATAGCCCTTGGCGATGCTTCCTTCAGGCGAAAGCACGGTTGTGAACATATTTCTTCAGGACTCCCATGAATCTCTCTAAAGGGAACATGTTGTGTAGGAACACAGGACCGAGAGTGAAAATCTCCTTGACCGGTGAACTAGGAGGTGTGTCATAATATCAAAGAAGGAAGGAGGGAACACCAACTCAAAGGCGACGAGACATTGAACCACATCATTCTGTAGTTTAGCTAGATCGGTTGGATCAATTGCCTTTCGAGAAATTGCATTGAGGAATGCACATAGCTTCACGGTGGCTAGGACGTATATTTGGAGGTAGAATTCCTCTTAATGCAAGCTGGAAGTAATTGCGTCATGAGAACGTGATGATCATGGGACTTTAAGTTCTGAAATTCTTCTCTCGGCACATTTATAATACCCTTTATATTCGAGGAGAATCCAGATGGTACCTTGATGTTGTTTAAGCATTCAAACATGATTTCCTTCTCCTCTTTGCTTAGAGTGTAGCTAGCAGGACGTAAGTAATGGCGTCCATCATCTATCTTCTCTAGATGCAGGTTGTCTCTTTCTCTCAAACAACGCAGGTCCTGTCGTGCTTCAAATGTGTCCTTAGGCTTTCCATACACACCCATAAAGCCTAGCAGGTTCACACAAAGATTCTTCGTTAGGTGCATCACGTCGATCGAGCTACGGACCTCCAGGACTTGCCAATAGGGTAGGTCCCAAAATATGGACTTCTTCTTCCACATGGGTGCGTGACCGTTAGCGTCTTTTGGAATAGGTTGGCTTCCATGTCCTTTTCCAAAGACGACTTTCACATCATTGACCATATCGAGTACATCCTCACCGGTTCGGTTATGAGGTTTGGTCGGTGGTCTCCGCCTTCCCTTTAAAATGCTTGCCTTTCTTTCTTACGGGGTGATTTGCGAGGAAGAAATCGACGATGGCCAAGGTACACGACCTTTCGACATTTTTTCAAGAATACACCTCTAATATCACCGAAGTAGTGTGTGCATGCATTATATCCCTTGTTTGACTGTCCTGAAAGATTACTTAGAGCAGGCCAATCATTGATTGTTACGAACAACAATGCTCGCAGATCAAAGTGTTCCTGTTTGTACTCATCCCACACACGTACACCTTCTTTATTCCACAAAATGAGAAGTTCGTCAATAAGTGGTCTCGGGTACACATCGATGTCATTGCCAGGTTGCTTCGGGCCTTGGATGAGCACAGACATCATAATGAACTTCCGCTTCATGCATAACCAAGGAGGAATGTTGTAGATACTTAGAGTAACAGGCCAAGTGCTATGACTACTGTTCTGCTCTCCAAAAGGATTGATACCATCTGTACTTAAAGCAAACCTTAAGTTTCTTGCGTCATTTGCAAACTCGGGAATTCTCGTCGATTGCTCTCCACTTTGGGACCCATCAGTGAGGTGTCTCAACATATTGTCTACCTTACGGTCTTCTTTGTGACATCGTAACAATTTTGCATGTTCTTTGTTTGTAAACAGACGTTTCAAGCGTGGTATTATAGGAGCATACCACATAACCTTGGCAGGGATTTTCTTATGCGGACGTTCGCCCTCAACATCACCAGGGTCATCTCGCCTGATCTTATACCGCGACGCATGGCATACCGGGCATGCATCCAATTTCTCGTACTCTTTGCCATGGTACAGGATGCAGTCATTAGGACATGCATGTATCTTCTCTATTTCTAGCCCCATAGGACAGACAACTTGTTTTGCTTCGTAGGTAGTGGCGGGCAATTCATTGTACTTCGAAAGCATCTTCTTTTGGATTTTTAGTAACTCTCCAAATCCCTTGTCAGATACACCATTCTTTGCCTTCCATTGCAGCAATTCTAGTGTGGTTCCTAACTTTTTCTGCCCGGCATCACAAGTTGGGTACAACAATTTCTTGTGATCTTGTAGCATCCGCTCGAACTTGATCTTCTCCTTTTCACTTTCACATTCTCTTTGTGCGTCACGAATGACCTGAGAAAGATCATCAGCCCACTCATCTTCTGCGGCTACCTCTTCTTCAGCTTCTCCCATTGCAGTATCATTGAAGCACGCACCATCAGGAATAATATCATTGTCGTCCCATTGTTCTTCTTCACCTTCTTCCATTACAACACCGGTTTCTCCGTGCTTTGTCCAACAAATATAGTTTGGCATTAAAACCCGACTTGAACAAGTGTGAATGAAGAGTCCTTGAGCAAGGATATTCCACCGTATTCTTACATATGGCACATGGACAACACATGAAACCGTCGCGTTTGTTTGCCTCGGCCGCACGTAACAAAGAATGCACGCCGTCAATGAACTCTTGGGAGCGGCGATCAGCATTATACATCCAATGACGGCTCATCTGCATTACATGACATAAATATCATATTAAAACCTAGATCATAATTAATTATTTATACAACATGCGTGCCACCACAAAACATACAAATTTATGAAAGAATCGCTACAATGTAGACAATCCCAACTACCACTAAAAGAACTAAAGCTAAAATACATTTTAGGAGCATAAGGATTTCGCGACCAATCTCAACTAAAACAGACAGATCCCCCGATTGTGCAACATCTTTGGGCTTCTTGGTGGATCTTTGCCTCATTAGCCGTCGATCTCACTTTGTTGTGCAAGATATTTTTGCACGAGTTCAACATACTCTTCCTCCCAAAGAGAAGCCTAAACATTGTCCACTTTGCCATCCCAATGAAATTAAAACAAAAATTAGAACTTTAATCACAACCATCATGAAAATAGGTATAAACTAACCATAATCATTAAATACGATAAAATAACTCACATTGCGATCCGGACACTTGTAGAAGATACGATCCTTGTTGGGACCCTCCTTCTTCACTCGGTACTCCATCACAATCTTCGTCTCATCACGACACTTGCCGCATGGAATGAGAGGAGGCCCGGCCTAAGTCACTTTGGAAACCCATGAGAGGCCGAGGACCAGGAAGCGTTGCCATCTACTCTCTATACTCATTTTTTAATACACTATAAATTTCTCCTTTTATAAACAAATAAAATTAAAAAACTATAAAATTATCTAGATCTCTAAACAATGATATTTTTAATGGTCATTGTGTTCTCGTCTTTTACTGCGGCAGGTAAGTAATTCACATGATATTTCCGCAAATTAACAGAAGAATAGGAGTGTACACACATAACAGACTACTGCGACGATATCGGGACGTGTGAATAAATAACCATCCGTACTAGTTGAACTTGCTTACGTGATCATCTCGGCGAGCATTCCTCCTTGACGTCCGTTACCGCTCGGCAGAGAACATGGTCGCCGAGATGAACACGGTCCGCAAGTTCAACTAGCTACTTTAACCTTCTTTCATGTAAATATGCAAGCTTGAAGTGATTTTGAGCTCAAATTGCTTACAAATGAAAAAAACCACAATAAAGAACCATATATATATATATAGTGAATAAAATGAGATAAGACAATGGTGAAAATGAGAGTATGAGATTGGTAACCTTTACAACTGAAGAATCGATGGAGAAATCGAAGAAATCGACAGAGGAATCGAAGAATGGATGGAGGAACAATGGAGGGAGGGAGGAAGCAAGAACACTACTGCAGTGAGCTTCAAAATATGCTGAGCTCGGGCTCGGGGAGGAAGGAGACGACCGGGATATAAAGGGGAGACCTTTAGTCCCGGTTGGTGGCTCCAACCGGGACTAAAGGTAACTTTCCAACCCCGGGCGCAGCCACGGCCCGGGAGTAGACCTTTACTCCCGGTTGGAGCCACCAACCGGGAGTAAAAGTGTACCTTTAGTCCCGGTTGGTGGCTCCAACCGGAACTAAAGGTCCCTGCCACCTCTGTCTGGCGCAGTAGCCGTTGGGCAGGGACCTTTAGTCCCGGTTGGATCCACCAACCGGGACTAACGATATCTCTAGTCCCGGGCGCAAAAAATTCCGGGACTAGAGCCCATTTTGGTCGAGGATCAAAGGTCTGTTCTCTACTAGTGAATGTTGCATAGTGTCCGAAGAAGACATATCGGTGGGACGCAGGTCCCATTCAAGTTGTCAAAATGGAGGGGAAGTACCTAAAACAGCCGGCGGGAAACAATGAATGCGGGTTTTATGTAATGTGGGCAATGCTTCGCTACATCGGCGGGAAATCGAAAGAAGCAAATAAGTTGGTGTGTATAATCCCCATTTCATTTATGTCTGTTAATAATTCAACAAAATGATTTACTGATTCCTCTTTGGATACCATCTTTTTTGAACAACAGCGCAAGAAATATAACCACGAAAGGCTATTAGACATGGAGATCGTCGCACTGCAATCGGAGCTGGCAAAATCCATTTTAGCCGAGGTATTGGAAAAAGATAGAGTATTTTCCATTGCACAGTCCGTGAAGTTCAAGGACCAGTATGGCCCAGAGCGGCTTGCTAGATTATTATAAGAAGTCCGAGAAGCATGCTTCATCTTATCGAATAATTTCTTTTTTTATTTTGAGGGATCAAGATCTTGATAAGAACATTTGAACTGTAACCATAACATTTGTAATGTTTAATATTGATAGACCTATCGTCTACGTAGCGTATATAAAGCGAAACCCGATTCCACAAAAAATATAAATTAAAATAAATTATAAAACAATAAAATACGAATGGGCTATCATTGCCAGTTAGCCACAAATCGGCAGTGTTGTCGTAACCATCACTGTCGGTTATCAACAAATTGGCAGTGTTGTCGTAACCATCACTGCCGGTTATCAACAAACCGGTAGTATTGTCGTAACCATCACTGCTGGCTTGAGCCATGAACCGACACTGTTGGCTTGCTTAACACTGCCGACTTGAGCCATGAACCACAGTGTAGGCTTGCTCAACACTGCTGGCTTGAGCCAAGAACTGACACTCTTGAAGCAACCATCACTGTCGGTTGGGACTACAAACCGGCTGTGTTGTTCAACTGGACACTGTCGGGTGGAGCCAGGAACCGACACTGTTGCCTGTAGATCAGTGTCGGTTTTTAAGAACCGGCAGTGATGTCAAACCCCCATCACTGCCGATATGCCACTGTCGGTTCAAAATCCGGCAGTGAAGGGGTTTTTGGAACCGACAGTGATGTCCAGATCTGGGGTAGTGACCTCTATCTCTGAAAATCATCTAAGGCTAACGTAGAAATGGCCTGTCTCTGAAACTCAGCTACTGACAACTAAAAGCATCGCATCTTAGTAAATACCGGGCCAAAAGCCCATGAAAACACCAACCCCCTAACTGGCTGACATCGCAACCCTAACAGGCACCACACTACTGTTTCACCCATTCACTGTCAACTTCTGTCTAGCACAGCGGCACCCCCCCCCCCCCTTTCACTTCTCTCGCTAGTGCTTCACCCACTGCCCCTACACTCATCTCACCAGCACAGCCGTGCGCATCTCACCAGCACAGCCGTGAGTCCCCACTTTTCATTCGTCTTTGGCGTTCTCTGGCAAACCATGTGCAGATCTGAGAAAGAGCATGGTGGCAATGATTGAGACTAGTTCATGCTAGGGTCACGATGGTCATCCACACTGGAGTCACCATACACAGGTGGTGATGTGGATCTCCTAATCGCCGGACTCTGCCAAGGCATCTCCCGTAGCCAGTGACTCACCCATGAGTGGTGGCGGGGCGGGGGTCTAAAATGGCAGATCTTAATTGGACAATGACAATGGTTTTGTGGTTGTGCTTGGATCCAGCGAAGAGCTTAATAGAGGAGGATCAGTGGCTCTATGAACTTGGCAGACATAGGATCCAAATACATTCATCCATTATCCATCCGTGAATAATGTAACCTGTATGACATAGATAGTACTATTGTACTAATATATATGCCATTAAATTTAATGAAAAATGCCTGCTAAGAATCTACATCATTCACAATTATGAGTCACAAGATACAATTATGAGTAATAATACTGGTTATGTGCAACCTTCACAGTTTGGGAGCCTCTTGAACAACTCTTTAAAAAATATCCTCTAAAATGAAAACAACAATTAAATTAAAGATGTGATCTCCATCACATTCATCTCAATATGTTGAAAACAATATAACCAAGCAAATAAGGTATCAATTAAAGTAGAGGCTAGATACCAACTTTAAAGTAAGTTCGTGTACGTGTGCAACCTTCAAAGTTCAGGAGCCTCCATGATCAGAAAGCATCTAAATGGAAGAAAGATGCTCTTCCTTCACACTCAAGTAACTCAACTGAAAATGCAATATTTTGCCAAAGAAACAAGCTAGGAAATTAAAGGGTTGCTACTTACCAACCTTAGAACAAGGAGGTGATATTCATCCTTTTAGAATTGGAAGTCTCCATGAGCAACTTGGTGAAAAATAGCCACAAGAATGGTGAAGGAAGGGTGTAGAGGAAGTGAGGAAATAGAGGAGAGGAAACATGTTTTGTTGTAGGCGGTTTGCATCGCCTGATCATATCATTTGTGTATGTGGTGGAAATTGCTTTCACGGCCAGCTCGGGGGACGATCTGGTGTTGAAAATCACAATGGTTTTCACCATAGGATCATCTGCCAAGCTGGTAGTGAAACAATTTTTCACCGCCTGTTCAAGGGTCCACTATGCCCATCTACTTTCAAACCGACGTGATTTTTTTGTTTGCCTGTTTGTTAGTTGGGTGGCATATATAGTTGGCAAAAAATGATGGTGAAAATTGTTTTCACTGCTGGCAATTTGTATGATCCAGCAATGATAACCACCATGGTTTTCACCATCGGATTATTCACCGACCCGATGGTGAAAACAATTTTCACCACTGATTTATCAAGCCACAGTGCCCCAGCGGCTTTTGAACTAGCGGTGAAACACTATCACTGTTAGTTCTAGCCAAACCGGCGGTGAAAACCGTGTTGCAAAAATAAAATCTATAGTAGTGTGTGTACCATTAACTTTTCGTTTTGTACATTAGTACGCCTTTATAGGTGAGGTCCTTTCAACTGCAATCATATCAATGGCCAAGTGCGAGATTTTGTAAAGTTTACACTCTCTTCTATTTTAAAAATATCTTAAGTCTTATTTCATGCGCTAGATGTGTTTGCTACATTTAAAGATGAAGAGGGGGGATTTGAATGGCACGAACCAAGGGACATGCTTAGCCTTTATAATGCAGCGCATCTCAGGACACACATGGGGAGACAATACCGGATGAAGCTATATTCTTCACCAGAAGATGTCTAAATTCAATGTTACCTTATCTGAATCAAGAAGGGACATTTACTCGTGATGTGACATGTGCACTTGCTATCCCAATCCCTCGGAGGGTTCGAATATATGATTGCAAGAACTATATATCAATATATGAGAAAGATACCATGATAGACAGAAAGGTATTAGCGCTTGCAAAGTTGAACAATCTTATGCAAAATTGTTAGCAGCAGGAGCTAAAACTCCTTACAAGGTGCGTAAGTAACATCTGTTTTTTATATTCCCAAAATTATAATAATGAACTTATGAGAAGCACGCACTATTACAATAATACCAGTTTATAATAACCTATACATTATTTTGCAAACTTCTAGTAGTGAAAAAGGAGTTCATAAATGTACACAGGTGGTGGAAGGATCTACAGCTTCAAGCAAATTTCTCATTCTAATCGTGGAGAACTATTTTTGGATGACTGGAGTATGTTTTGAACCAGTCTACTCACGGGTTCTAATAATATTGACTACCGTGATGGCAACTATAGTAATCTTGGATGATGTTTATGATATCTGTGGAACTTCACAAGAATGCGACCTGTTTACAAAATGCATAGAATGGTATGTATCTCGATCGATATATTGCATGCTCCAAGACCATATCTTTCCTAAATGACGACACTAAAAGTTGTACTACTAGCTGGTGTTTACTTCTTTTAAAAGTACAAATTTAACCTGTGAAAGTTAATATGAAAAAGGTCATGTAAGCTGAAAATATTTAATTAATCAGTATAGCTTTTTAAAGGTTATTATTTATAAAAAATGACAGTCCATATTTTTTTAGGGGAAAAAATAACAATCCTTCTTGTAACCAAGTGATGAATCACAATGTTCTTTCATTGCCACCATTATGGTCTACCTTCACGATGGAGTGGTTGTCTACCGTGACAATTCTTGAAATCCTTGTGAAGAACTTCACAACAGAGACCACCAAGGAAATTTTAGGTCTACCCTAGCTAATATTAAAATATCTTTATGATTACCAAAATAACATTGCGCCTTCAATTTTCCAATATTTCTCTGGTGACCAAATCAAATGACTTTTTTATACTATTAATTCACTTCTCACTAGAAATGACACTAGTTTTCTATTTTTCTCAATTTTTTATTTTTCACTTTGTTTCCTATTTTCTAGAGATGGCAGTCCATTATTATCTTGAAACAGTAAGGGGGCCCAAAATATAAAATAAATAAACTTAAGATAAGGTTATTTGCCCATTTGGCTCATTATATTAAGAGCTTAGACTTCATTTTTTCCCCCAAAGCATTACTTATGTTAGCTAGCGTATATTCATTTGGATTTTTACTTACAATATTATTCATCTTTAATGATGTCAAGCTGGGATCTAAAGGCTGCTCAAGATCTACCAGATAACCTGAAGTTAATTTTTTGGCAAAGTTTTGGATAACATCGAAATCATTGACCGTGAGCTCGAAGTACAGGAGAAATACCGCTTGTCCTACCTTAGAACCGTTGTAAGTCAGCATTCTATTCACGTATTTGTGCTAATTAATATTCAGCAAGCGATTGGGACCACCCTTTGACAAATTTATATAGATGTGCTTTACTTGAATTAAAACTTATTATATACAGTATGTATATTTTTCATGCACCTCTACTAGAAAAGTTTGTACATGATGTTCTGCAAGGGAAACGTAATAAACAGCATGCACAAATATTAAAATTCTATATCTATATCTATATCTATATCTATATCTATATATCTATATCTATATCTATATCTATATCTATATCTATATCTATATCTATATCTATATCTATATCTATATCTATATCTATATCTATATCTATATCTATATCTATAATTCTAAACCCCACTAAGAATTCTATCTTCACATGCAAGCCATTCACATCAGCAACCCACAAGCTCATACAATTATGGTACTCATCTATTCATGCAAGCTATCCACACCAATAAGCCATATCATCCAATAACATGTATTTATTTGTCCATGTTAGCAAACCACACCATCCACTAAAATTCATTCGCAATCCCCGCAGCAACGCGGGATATTCTTCTAGTATATCTTATAATCCTAAATGTCACTAGCATTCTATCTCAACATGCAAGTTGTCATAACAATTCACCAGCACTGCCGGTTCGTAAGACCACCCGGCAGAGTTCGGTTCACTGTCGGTTTGTGTTTCAACCGGTATTGTTCTTGTAAGAATCACAACCGGTTTGTGACAAGAACCGGCAGTGCAACATTGTCGGTTTGTGTTTCAATCGGCAGTGTTCTCGTAAGAATCACTGCCAGTTTGTGACAAGAACCGACAGTGATGTATAAGCCAACACTGCCGGTTTGTGGCTCTAGCCGGCAGTGCCATCTTAGCCATCACTGTTGGTTTGTTTCTAACCGGCAGTGATATTTACGACAACACTGTCGGTTTGCTGCTAACCGGCAGTGATGGCAAGTTCACATTTTATTGTTTTATACAACAACAACAACAACAACAACAAAGCCTTTAAATCCCAAACAAGTTGGGGTAGGCTAGAGTTGAAACCCAGTAGAAACAATCAAGGTTTAGGCACGTGAATAGCTGTCTTCCAAGCAATCCTATCTAAGGCTAAGTCTTTGGGTATATTCTATCCTTTCAAGTCTCCTTTTATTGCCTCTACCCAATTCAACTTCGGTCTTCCTCTGCCTCTCTTCACGTTACTATCCTGGCTTAGGATTCCACTACGCACCGGTGCCTCTGGAGGTCTCCGTTGCACATGTCCAAACCATCTCAACCGGTGTTGGACAAGCTTTTCTTCAATTGGTGCTACCCCTAATCTATCACGTATATTATCGTTCCGAACTCGATCCCTTCTTGTATGACCGCAAATCCAACGCAACATACGCATTTCCGTGACACTTAACTGTTGAACATGTCGTCTTTTCGTAGGCCAACATTCTGCACCATACAACATAGCAGGTCTAATCGTCGTCCTATAAAACTTGCCTTTTAACTTCTGTGGTACCCTTTTGTCACATAGGACACCAGATGCTTGCCGCCACTTCATCCACCCTGCTTTGATTCTATGGCTAACATCTTCATCAATATCCCCGTCTCTCTATAGCATTGATCCTAAATATCAAAAGGTATCCTTCCTAGGCACTACTTGACCTTCCAAACTAATATCTTCCTCCTCCCGAGTAGTAGTGCCGAAGTCACATCTCATATACTCAATTTTAGTTCTACTGAGTCTAAAACCTTTGGACTCCAAAGTCTCCCGCCATAACTCCAGTTTCTGATTCACTCCTGTCCGGGTTTCATCAACTAGTACTACATCGTCCGCGAAAAGCATACACCAAGGGATGTCCCCTTGTATGTCCGTTGTGACCTCATCCATCACTAAGGCAAACAAATAAGGGCTCAAAGCTGACCCTTGATGTAGTCCTATCCTAATCGGAAAGTCATCCGTGTCTCCATCACTTGTTCGAACTCTAATCACAACATTGTTATACATGTCCTTAATGAGCCCGACGTACTTCGTTGGGACTTTATGTTTGTCCAAAGCCCACCACATAACATTCCTTGGTATTTTATCATAAGCCTTCTCCAAGTCAATAAAAACCATGTGTAGGTCCTTCTTCTTCTCCCTATACCACTTCATAACTTGTCTTATTAAGAAAATAGCCTCCATGGTTGACCTTCCGGGCATGAAACCAAATTGGTTCATAGAGACCCGCGTTATTGCTCTCAAGCGAATTTATATTTTTTCATGGAATCGAGTTTCGCTTTATATACGCTACGTAGACGACTGGTCCATCAATATTAAACATTACAAATGTTACGGTAGTTCAAAAGTTCTAATCAAGATCTCGATCCCTCAAAATAAAAAAGAAATGTTCTCGGACTTCACCGATTGTGCAATGCTTCTCGGACTTCTTACAATATTCTGGCGAGCCGCTCTGGGCCATACTAGTCCTTGAACTTCATGGATTGTGCAATGGAAAATACTCCATATTTTTCCAATACCTTGGCTATGATGAATTGTGCCAGCTCCGATTGCAGTGTGACGATCTCCTTGTCTAACAGCCTCTCGGGGTTATATTTCTTGTGCTATCGTTCAAAAAAGATGATATCCAAAGAGGAATCAGTAAATCATTTTGTTGAATTATTAACAAACATAAATGAAATAGGGATTATACACACCAACTTATCAGCTTCTTTCGATTTCCCGCCGATGTAGCGAAGCATTGCCCACATTACACAAAACCCGCATTCATTGTTTCCCACCAGCTGTTTTAGGTACTTTCCCTCCATTTCGACAACCTTGAATGGGACCTGTGTCCCACCGATATATCTTCTTCGGACACCGAACAACATTAAAAGGAGAAACATTAGAAAGCGGTATGTGTGATTAGAAAATAATATGTTATTAGGATCGCTTACTAATTCAGCACTGCCACCAGTGCATCCAGATGATGAAATGGTTTTTTCTTCGAGTCCCACATCTCGATCAGATTTTTGGCGAGATTAACACAAATGAAGACGAAATGGTTGCTGCAATCACATAATCCTAATTATCGAATAATCTTAACGAAAAAGAAAGCATAAATTAAAAGCCGAGAACACATACTCGCAGTTGTAGGCTAGAAGTACGTGGGTTTTGTTCTTCATCTTGAATTCGTCGAAAACAGCAATCAATCTCTGTTTTAGGTCTTCCATGTCACATCCATGGAGCCCTAGACATGTCTTCTCATTGACTCGCAAGGGGTCCAAGAAGCCTATATTATCCCATTTACTTTTTAGAATGCAAAACTTTGTTATACACCTACATAAAATCATGGGAAGTGCTCAAAAGTTAACAATTTGTGTCTCGAGAGAGTAGTTAATTGTAATATCGTGCCTGTAGGGTACTTACATAGTCCACAGCGTCAACATTTGTGTATCGAGAGAGCGTTTCTGGTATAGCTGGAACAAGCACTCCCACTCGACATCGAACTTCTCTTCTTCAGGATAATGAAAAACATGTGGCGAACGAATAATAACCTCAAAACCAAAGTCCTCTGTCTCTGTTGCTTGGGCCATGTAATATTAATGCAACTAGCGCATATATGTTGTCAATTTTTTTATACTCGTCATCGGGAACCAAAAGATTGCCCCTTTCATACTTTATTGTCGGTGTTCCCGTCACTTGTACATCATAATAGATGTTTGTGGCCTCTTCCATGGTTAATTCAGGGTTGTCTTCGACATACTTCTGTATCTTCCATAAATCTTCATTGCGTATTTCATCAGCTCTTATTGTAGCGTACTGATTCTGTGTTTGCCTTGAGAATTCAGACATCCACAAACACGGAGGCAGTGAGGCACAGAGATTGAAGAAACTAACACAATCTTCCTTCGAGACGTGTGCTGTAAATTTTCCTTCCCTCAAGTTTGTGACGCTGCCACTGAACGACCTTTTTCTTTTTTGTTGGTCCACTTTGGGAGCATTAGCGACCGAATCCAAGGACCTTTTCTGCGACTACGAGGATGCCCTTGATCTTGTTTTGGGCTGAGGTGGAGGAGAAGGAGGAGGATGACGACGAGAGTTATGTTTTCCCGGGGCTGATGAAGATGGAGTCGGACGAGGAGGAATAGAAGGAGACCTCTGTCTTCTCGGGGGTGATGGTAAGGGATGAGGAGGGGAGTGATCTCTGTTGGGAGATGGTGAGTGATCATCGCGGGTGGGCGAAGACTCGCAGTCGTCCTCATCATCAGAGGACAATTGGTGATCAAGCTTAATGAAGCGCTTGTGCCAGGCCACTTGAGAGCCCTTGTTATGACCAAGTTTCGGCCTGTCTTTCGCTACGGGGTACTCAATGTGTATCTTGTTATACTTCTTATCAAGTATTCGGTCAATGGTGACGTGAGCGTACCCCTGTGGAATTGGGCGGCCATTAATGGTCCCGTCTCCCGCAGGCCAGGCCTGGACGAGTGCCACCTTGTTCTTTGTCCATTCCTGATGGATGTACAACTTGACATTGACGGGTTCAGTGATGCCATCCACCGGATGAGGCACATTCGCATCTTCTTCGTCGAGCTTATCGTTTTTACCCCATCTCATAAGGCTGCATCAGCTTGACCTCTTCCTAAATTTGGTAGAACCACAGTTATCTTGCCTCAATTAAGATCTATCGGCTTGTATCTTTTCAATCTGTCGTTTAGCTGCTAGTGAAAGATTGATTGAGTTAATAAAAACATAAGATTTGCTCTTATTAGCCGATAGTTCTTATCGTGGCCTTATTTAAGCTTTTATTGTACTTTTATCTTGTCGTGATAGATTTACCGGCTCGTAGCTTTTAATTTATCGCCCTGCTGCCAACGCTGCCATCGGCTAATGTTCGACCCGATTGATGGTGACAGTAGATTAATTACTATTGGCTCGTTGGCTTTCTTTGTGATAAGATAACTGTTCAGTAATTGTTTAATTATCATCGACCTACTGAACGATGGCTTGCGCTTCATGATCATCCTCTGTTGATTCGGCTTGGATAGCCGATGACCTGTTCATGCTCATCAGGATGCTGGAATCAGCCTCATGGCCGATAGCTTATTTATCATGTTTTATTTTGCTGCACTGCTACTGCTACCAGCCCCGGGATCAAATCGGCCTGATTGGCCGATCGCCTCGGACGTCAAAAAGATTATCTCTATCTAGTCAGTTGAATAGTCAAACTGAATGGCACACACGTGAACCTCCAAAATCGACAGGACGTGCACTGGAGCTAAGCAGATCTCCCAGGCCGTCGTTTGATGACGAGGGATCTCCATCGGCCAAGTCCCAATCGGCCGGTGCCCGGGATTTTTCAGCATCAACAAGGGCATGTCTCCATCCAAGAACATTTCAAATTTTAAAAAATTAGAATCTTCAAATCTAAGAATTTTAAAACAAACATTTGGGGGACCAAATGATTTCAAATAAAATACTCTAGAAAACCTGTCGTGGGTTCGTAACCACGGCAAGCATTGTGTTGTTCGACGGGGTCAATGTGTGTACCTCCGATGGCTTAAGCACTAAAACACTCATGAACACAAGCAATTTATGAGCCCTATGTCCAATAGTATTTCTTCATATTACAAATGCTTGATCGAGAGTTCTTACAATGGAGGAATAGAGAGAGAGCATGTGTGTGGTATGTGATAGCGCGGTGCTATTCTAGGATTCTTGGTGAGATCGTTTGATCAATGAGTCTTGGTCCGATCGTCCCTCTAGGTTTTGATCCTTTCTATAGGTGCTCATGCTTCCCTTTATATACCGAGGACGGCATGGGAGTACAAATCGTGTGGTTTCTCTTAGGGTTTCTTGCCCTAGGTTTTGGTCTTCCTCTTCTGTGTGGTGTCATCGGGTCCTTCTTTGTTGTGAAGGAGGGGGCTGACGAAATCGCAGCCACCGCCTGACTTCTCTGCTGCAGTCTGGCGCTTCACCTAGAGGTGCTCTCTACTGCAGTAGAGCCTTCCCAAGGTGAGCCTAGCTTCTCCCGGCTTCCTTGATATGCAAGGATCCCTTTCCCCTCGTCCACGAAGTGGCCAGGCAGGCCCGGAGCCTACTGTTGGGGGAGTTCCATGTCCTGATGCATCATGCCCCTGGCGTGACCCTGCCGAGGGAGTGGCTGACACCACCTCACGATGGTGCTATGCTTTTGCGTATGTCGGGCTCTCCGAGTTTGATAGATTCTGGAGTTGGCTTCTCCTCTTTGCTCCGGACGGTTTGACAGATTCTGGAGCTGGCTTCTGCTCTGTTGCGTCTATCATACTCTGGCCTCTAGGCGTTTGACAGATTCCACCGGCACGCGTTCAAACTCCCGAAGTCGCGAGAGCATGGAGTCCTGGGGCCAGTTTGTTGGCGAGCCGGGCGGTTTCTCCATGCGCGCCCTTACCTCTAATGCTTGGTGTAGTCTTTTGATATTCCTCAGTTGCCAAGCCAGCAGAGGGAGTTAATGTGTGCGACACGTTGTGCTCTTTGTGGGTTGAACAGCCAGGGGTCACTCCATGCAGAAAGAAGGAAACTTCACCAAATTACCAAAAGACTGGCAGTCCGGGATGGCCGGCCTCACTGGTCAGCCGGGAGCATTTCTCCGTGTATCAGTTTTCAGTCGACTTTCCTCCTGGAGGGGGTGCGAAGAGCGAGGCGGAAAATTACATCCATCCGAACGTGCCCAAAACGATGGCTAGCACGACATCTAATGCATGCATTGAGTGCAGTCTGGGCGTTTGTGGGCTGTGGATAGGCAGCGAGTGCACAGGCCCAAAGTCCTGTTGACAGGCCCAGTCTCAATATGTGGAGGTGGACCAAGAAGGCCCCTTTGATTGCGCGCTAAAATAGGGTGGCGCCAGTCAAGACGAGAGAAGACTGATTGACGCGGCTGAGTGGGCCGTTTGAAATTTGAATTTTGAAAAGGATGAACACCAGACGAACTCGACGCGTTTAAAAGCGGATGGTGACCGAAAAACTGATTTCTATGAGCCGAAGGGGCGGCATTTGCACCCGTAAGGATCAGGTGATACACAGAAGGTTTAGTAGCAGAGCGAGTGACATGATGCCATTGTGCATCCTGTTCTGACTGCCAGCGATTGAACTCTTGAGCATAACGGCCCTCCATCATTCCAAAGGTGGAAAAAGATCTTAAAACTTGGGCACTCAAAACACTTGACATTGTATATATGAAAATCAAGACTTAGGGGAGACTGAGAAAATCAGGACACAAAAAAGGCAGTTAATTTATCTGCTTTTGCCTGAATCCCTTACGCCTGAAGAAGGAGCATGGAAAGGTCCCGTCTTCTCTTATTGTTGACAGTGCAACGTCCCCTAATATATGTCCAATATAAAACACAATGTGTCGTTCTGTGGTGACATATATATTAGCTAGAGCATTGGGTTCATGTATACAGGCAATGACAAAAATGCATATGGTTTAGAGGCTTCTCCTTGTAAAAAGCAAGGGCAAATGTGGCATTAATTTATCCCACTGACTGGACCCATGAATAAAAGAGAACCCCCTAGCACTAGGAAGGGGAAACCTGATTCATTCGATCACACGTTCTAGTTTCCTCTCAGATCTAGCGCTTACCTCGTCTTGCCTGCTTGCTCTGTGTGGCCAGGATTTCCATGCTGTAGCGCTTACCTCTGCATGTGCTCCTTGTTTTGACTATAAATACATTGCGTCATATGCAAGAAGCTCTCTTGATGCAGAATTCAACTGAGCAAGATCGAATTACAATATCAAAGCATTGCTGAAATGTTGTGCCTCTAATTGCATCATTTTGCACGCCAATAGTATAGGAATGGGAAACACCAGGAAATATTACGACCCATATGCTGCTCAGGACTGCAAGTCATCACGGCATTGTCGCCACCAAAGAGGCGAAGCAATTTTTGCTGTTGAAGGTGTTGCAGCTGAAAACTTATTGTGCAACTGTTGGTAGTGGGACAAGCGCTCCGCATCATTGTGTCATTGGAGGCGAGACACGGAGAGTGCTTGCAAGGAGGCACTAAAAGTGGTAATTTACACTATTTTTAACATTCAATAGACTATTTGATCTCCTTTGTTGTACCTATAGTTGTACTAACTCACGTATCTGTGATGCTCATAGATGATGAGGGAGATATATTTGAAGATGAAGAGGAAGATGATGAGGGGTACCTATTCGTTGGGCAAGTTATTTGTGACAAATATTGAATCCCTTTTGAATATTTCACATGTTTATCTAAATAGTTGTGTCTTAAACCTCCTTTCAGATGTGGAAGATTGTGAGAATGTCGAAAATGATTTACCTTAAGAAGACACGTCTTCTATCCTGAAGTAACTGACCCGTACGAAAAGGTATATACACAACAGGAAACGGCTGATTTGCCGGGAACAAAAAAAATTTGCCGGGTGCTTTTTATCGGGCACCCGGCAAAGGAATTCTTTGCCGGGTGCTAGGCCTGGAGGCACCCGGCAAATAAAGGCCTCCGGCAAAGCATCCTTTGCCGGGTGCCGGCACTCGGCAAATTCTAGCCGTTGGCAAAAATTAGTCTTTGCCGGGTGCCGCCACTCGGTAAAAATATGGCCGCGCCAAGCAAAGGTGGCTTGGCTTGACGACTAGCTGCGTCGTCATCCTTTCCGGGTGCCACGCCGTTAGGCACCCGGCAAAGAATTTTTTAATTTTTTAAATTTCTTTGCGGGTGTCCCATGATTCGGCACCCAAAGAAAGGCTTCTTTGCTTGGGCGGCTTTTTTAGTCATGGGCCTTTGCGGGTGCCGGTGGTGACGATGCACCCGAAGAAAGAATTTTTTATTTTTTAAATTTCTTTGCCGGGTGCCCGGGGTGGCACCCGCAAATTTTTTTTTTTTTTTTTTTGTTTTTTTTACCCCATTTTTTTGTGGGGATCTGCTACAGTAAATATATCCCTATTTCAAAATTTGGGACAATTATGAGTTTTTTAACTATATTTCCTTATTTTTTTCCGTTTCATTGAATATTTCCGACTATTCCAAATTTGAACTGCGGTACATGAAATAATGGAATTTGGTCATTCAAAAAATAGTATTCATGATATTTAGGCTATGTCGAGGCCGTATGCGAGGAAGTGGCATGAAATGTCGCGCATCATGTTATCGTAACATGACGATGTACTCATGGGAAGTTTATTTAAATTATATAAAATCCAAACGATGTCCAGAAAATCACGAAACTTGTTGATGTGTCTTGTTATCACATGTGGATATCCTGGTAAAAATTTGAGAAAGTTTCGAGCAAGTTGCGACGTCGGCTGCCTAAAAAAATAGGGTCAAAAAACAAAAACAAAAAATTTGCGGGTGCCACCCCGCATCCAAGCAAAAAAGAAAAAAAAAAAAAATTCTTTTGCCGGTGCCGTCGTCACCGGCTAAAAGACCGTGACTAAAAAAGGCGCCCATAAAGAAGCCTTTTGTCGGGTGCATGGTCATGGGGCACCCGAGAAAGAAAATTAAAAAATTAAAAAATTTCTTTTGTCGTGGTGCCGTTGTCACCTGGCACTTTAAGCAAAGGCCCATGCCTAAAAGGCGGGCCGACGCGCCCCAACCCTAACGTAATCCAGAGAGCTGCTGCGTTCCGCCGCCGCCAGCGCTCGGCGCACGCCGCCCTCAAGGGCTACAGCGGCACGCGCTCGTCCGATCGCCGCGCGTGCGTGCCTCTCCTGCGCCTCGCCGCGCCTCCGCCCATTCTCGGCGACCCACGGCTCGCAACGGCCGTGCCGGCCACATGAAGCCGACCACCCACTCGCGGCGCTTCGCCTCGGCTGGCGGCTGGGCTCCCGCCGGATCAAGCCCTCCCGTGCCTGCCCCGGCCCGCCCGACGACCCGGCGGGCGCTGCCCGGCCGAGCTCTCTGCTGCCCCGGTGTTCTGACCTCACCGGCCACGGCGGCCACGCTGCCCACCTCTCGCCTGCCCGGCCGTCCCCGGACGAGGCCGGCTGCCCGTGGTCCGGCCGCCGGGCTCCTCCTCCGCCCGCCAGCCAGATGAGAGGAGGTAGGTGGAAGAAGGAGGAGGAAGGAAGAAGAAGAAAAGAAGGGGAGGAGGAAGAGGAAAAAGAGAAGGGAGGAGGAAGAAGAGGAAGAAAGAGAAGGGGAGGAGGAAGAAGAGGAAGGTGCCGACATGATTGACCAGCTGCTGATCTCAAGGCGTTGATCCGACCGGTTGATGATCCTCACACATGTGGTCATCCCCGCCTCAATCACTGCCCTCGCTCGCTCTTGCTGTTCTTGCCGCCAAGGTAAGCCCTACCCTTGTAGTGTTAGTAGTAGTAGTAGTTAGTAGTGTTAGTAGTAGTTAGTTGTAGTGTTAGTAGTAGTAGTTAGTAGTTTTAGTTGTAGTGTTAGTTGTAGTAGTTAGTAGTGTTAGTTGTAGGGTTAGTAAATAGTAGTAGTTAGTAAGTAGTAGTGGTTAGTAGTAGTAGTTGTTAATAGTTAAGTAGTTCTTACTATTAGCATTGTTAGTAGTTAAGTAGTTGTTAGTAGTAGTGTTAGTAGTAGTTGTAGGGTTAGTAGTAATTGTTGTTGTACTACTTCAATACTTTCATGTGCATGGAAAGAGAACTAAAGTACATGGCTCCTCTTGATATATTGGTGGTTGTTGGCCTTCGTGTCCATGTTTGGTATATATGTGGTTGTTGGCCTTCGTGCCATGTTTGGTATATATGTGGTTGTTGGCCTTCGTGCCATGTTTTTTGCAGGTTTTGGGAACCTCCCCGTGCAGGGGAGGTGCTGCCGAAATTTTGAGTCGACACTAACCATTTTTGCCCTTTTTTGCAGGAGGAGGACCTGTGGGAGGGACTCGGCGACCCCGATCATCTTCGTCGGCGCTGCGAGTCTTCCTGCACCGCGTCGACTCGCCACTGCACCGACTCTCCACTGCCCCGCTACCCGGACCTCACCGCCACCCTAGGTATAACCCCTCTATCCGTATGTGGTCTTTGGTCGCGTAACCTAGTTAGGTGTCTCCCGTTCGAAAGAGATACGGTCGGAGATATGCGGACCTTTGCATATCAGCGACCGTATCTATTTCGGATTGTCCACGCTTTTTGGACAGCCCGCGGATGCGTAGTTGAGGTTAGTTTTCATGCTCCGCTCCGGTTCGAGACGGTGTTTCGGCATCACCTCTCCATTGTTCTCCGGATACACACTCTCCCTTGTAGGACGTGTATCGGGAGAACGGCGGGGAGGTGCTGCCGAAATTCCATCTCGGATAGGAGCGGAGCATGGAAACTAACCTCATCTACGAACCCGCGGGTGGGATTAGGACCTATCCTCACCTATTAGAGAGTAGGGACACCGCGTAGATGCAATTGATGGTCACCTGTGGTGATGTTATATATGCTAGAGGATGGAGGACCGTCAGTGGATGTACACGGGCCGGACAAGTCAGGGTGATGCCAGCTATGAATGGATGTAGAAGACCGATCGTTTCTTGAATCGTGCATTTGGCAAGGCCGCAAAATTCCCGAAAATGGCTTTGTGTCCCTGCAGCAAGTGTGGTAACAGGAGAATGCTAGACAAGGAACTCATGGGTACACATCTGCACAAGAATGGGTTTACGCTTGAACTACACCGGTGGGTCCACCATGGTGAAGCCGATCGTATGAGAGAGAGAGGAGGTGGTGAGACAACGCGTCGAGGCTTTCGATGCGATGATGCGGGGTAGCAGACATGGTAGATGACGTTCACCAAGCACGCAGTTCTTTGAAGGACGGAGGAGGCGGAGATCGAGAGCAGCCATAGATGCGTTCAAGTACATGATGGACTCAACACGAAACCCCTTCACACTCATTCTAAGGTCTCCCAGCTGGATGCCATAAGTCGCTTGATGGGGTTGAAGTCCGATTTAAGCCGGAGTCGAGAAGGCTTCGATAAGGTGTTGACCGTGGTTGGCACCTGCTTCCAAAAACCACGTGTTGCCGAAGACCATGTACGAGGCACACAAGCTCCTTAAAGCACTGAAGATGCCATATGAGCAGATACATGCTTGTCTGAATGGGTGTGTCCTATTTCGGGAAGAACTCAAGGAGGCAAAGTACTGTCCGAAGTGTAAAGCCTCGTGTTCCCGGAGGTAGAGTCTGTGTGATGGTGGTGGCGGAAGACCCGACTTAAGATACCATGGGAGTCCTACGTCACCTTCCCTTCGTGCCGAGGATTCAAAGGCTATTCATGACCGAGGAAACCACGAAACAGATGTCGTGGCACAAGAATGGCAAATGCTACCATCCTGACAAGATGGTGCATCCATCTGATGGTGAAGCATGGACCAGCTTTAATGACAAGCATCGTCTGAAATCCGATGAGGCTCGTAATGTACGTGTCGCGCTGGCAACAGATGGGTTCAATCCTTATGGCATGATGTCTGCCCCTTACACATGTTGGCCCGTGTTTGTTATCCCCCTCAATCTCCCCCCTGGCGTCGCCTTTCAGCGACATAACGTGATCTTGACGTTGATAATTCCCGGGCACCCAGGGAGTAAGATGGGTGTGTTCATGGAGCCTGTGATTGATGAGTTGATCAAAGCTTGGAATGAAGGGGTATGGACATACGACCGAGCTACAAAGGAAAGCTTCAAAATGTACGTCTGGTACCAGTACTCCATGCATGACTTCCTGGCGTATGGGTTATTCAGCGCCTGGTGTGTTCACGGAAAGTTCCCGTGCCCAATATGCCAGGAAGCTGTGAGGTTCATTTGGTTGAAGAATGGTGGTAAGTATTCGTCGTTCGATCAACATCGTCAATTCCTAGATTCCAACCATCCATTCCGATAGGACACCAAGAACTTTAGGAAAGGTGTCGCAGTCATGGACCCTAGACCGCACTTGAAGACTGGTGCCGAGGTTCATGCTCGGATAGATGCTCTCTTGCCCAATGAAGAAGGTGGTTTTGTGGGATATGGTGAGCAACACATGTGGACTCATAAGTCCGGCTTGACGAGGCTCCCCTATTTCGATGACCTCCTACTGCCCCATAACATTGATGTAATGCTGCTGAAAAGAATATCACCGAGGCACTTTGGGCAACACTCATGGACACCGACAAGTCTAAGGACAACCCTAAGGCTAGAGTGGACTGGCGACATTGTGCGATAGACCACTGACAAGTGATGCGGCCTCCCGCAAATGGCAAGAAGCGAAAAGGCCTAAGGTCGATTTCGTCTTGAAAACCGAACAAAGGAGGGAAGTACTATGATGGATCAAAGGCGTTAATGTTCCCACGATGGGTATCGGCCGAACTGGCGGGGAGTGAACTTAGGCACTATGCAAGTCAACGGCATGAAGAGTCATGACTACCACGTATGGATTGAGCGGCTTCTTACGGCGATGGTGCGAGGCTACGTTCTCGAGCATCTCGGCTAGTCTTTGGCGAGTTGAGCTATTTCTTCCGCCAGCTTTGTGCCAAGGAGCTATCTCGGACTGTGGTTGCAAACTTGGAGAAAGTGGCACCTGAGTTGCTTTGTAAGTTGGAGAAGATCTTTCCACCCGGCTTCTTCTTGTCGATGCAGCATTTGATTGTGCACCTCCTGTATGAGGCACGTATGGGGGGCCCGTGCAGGGCCGTTGGTGCTACCCAATCGAGAGATGTCTGAAGGCCGTTCATAAAAAATGTAGAAATAAGGCCAAAATTGAGGCTTCCATTGCGAGAGGCTTCCATTCGGAGGAGGTGACAAACTTCACACAGCTATAATACACGGAGAACCTTCCTAGCGTGCATAATCCACTCCCTCGCTACAATGTTGACGAGAATGAATCCAACCTTAGCCTTTTCCAAGGGCAACTCGGCAGGTCAAGTGGATCGACCAATAAGAGGTTGGAAAATGAAGAGTGGCGCATGATCATGCTATATGTGTTCCACAACCTACCCGAGGTGAAGTCGTTCATTGAGTAAGTTCTCAAAGAACTTGTTTAAAATCTGTTGTCACTATTCTCAAAGAACTTGTTTAAATATCTGTTGTCACTATTCTCGTGTGCACGGGGAATTTATTCGTGTATCCCGGCATCAACCAAGGGATCCTACCCCACGGCAAACCAACACCCTTCTTTCACGGGTCCGGGAGCAGGAGGCCCGATTTTATTTCTTGGTTCAAAACAAAGGTATTGTCCAATTTACCTCGTACCTAGTTCGAGATTCCGAGTTTCGCGTGCTTAGTTCGGCAATCTTTCCTTCTTGCGCTTGCAGTGCCCAAACCAATGCAACTATGAGTAAGGAGTTGAGACAGGTTGCAAATGGCTTTGAAAGAAGGTGAAAGCTTATTCAGGTTATGATGTGAATGGATATCGCTTTCACATTAAGAAGCTACTGACGAGCTCGGCCCCATTGAAAAACCACAAGCAATGGAGTTTGTACTCCCGAAGACCGATGGCCTCGAGTATCATGGCATAATTGAAGATATCTATGAACTTGAATTTTATGGTTGAAACCTCTTCGTCTTGTCATGTTCAAATGCCCTTTGGTTCAATCCTCGACTAACTAAACGAAGCCCTAATATTGGTCAAGTCGAGATTCGACCACGATTCCATCTATCAAGGAAAAGATTTCTTTATTGTGGCGGATCAGTGCATGCGGGTTTATTATTTGTCATACGCATGCCAAGGCAACAAGGCTCTTTCAGGTTGGTCTATTGTGCACGTGTATCGCCACATGGTAGACTAGTTTGTCCCAAACGATGAAGATTATAACTTCAACCCAAACACATATGATGGAGAGTTCTATCAAGAAGATGTGCTACAAGGGAGGTTGGTGATAGACTTAACCGAGGCGATTGGAATGGAAGTAGACAATGAAAGAGTTGATGACGAGGAAGAAGGAGATGAGGTGCAAAATGCCAAGGACATAGAAATGCTTGAGCGATTACATTTAGATGATGACGATGAAGGAAACATTGAACCTCCGCACGGTCTTGTTTATTTGGACAATTTTGATAGTGATGACGAGACATATGATCTAGATAATCCCAATAATGATGATTACTTCTAATACATGTAATACTATGTTATTTTGTAATCGTGTTTTGTTTATTTACTTAGCATCTATTTCTAATACATGTAATGATGTCTTGTTTGTTTTTTTTTAATTGCGGGTGATTGAACAAAGATGGCGGCGGCGGTGGGCCAAGGAACGTGAACTCGAGGTACCAGAGGGCACGTCAGGCGTAGATCTTGGAGAGAACGATCGGACGGGAGGAGGCAGAGGGCAGGAGCAGCGGCGGCGTGAGGCGGCAGCAGGAGGGGCCGACCTCCTCTAGTCGAGCCCAGCGTGACATGCGGGAGGAGCGCCGCACCACGGACTCCTCGGAGGACGAGCAGGAGTTCAGCGACGGACGAGGTTTCGGCGGACAGACGGTGAGGGAGAGGCACAGGAGGGCAGCGAGGCGGAAGTAGTTCCACTTGCCTCTGCTGCGGCTAGCCCCTACTTGCGAGGTCCTCAAAACTCCCTGGGCCTCCGCTTCCTCCCCACGCCTGATGATCCGCCCTGTGGGGACAGGTAACTAACTTTAGATTTAATCACAGCTACTTCATATAACCTGTTGAAAATTGTCAGAGAAACTAATAATGTTTGTTAATGACTTGTGCAGGCACTGGGAGGTTGTGTTGGCTGGTGACTCACGCAACCCCAACCACATCTTGGGGCTTGTGTGCAGGCACTATTACCCCGGCATTGTCACGCACAAGGGGACTGTGGGGCCGGCCAAATCGTGGGACCACTACAAATCTGCCCCCGACGCAGAATATGAAGACAAGCAGGAGCGGGTCAGGAGAGACTTCTGGGTAAGTCTCGTTCGCACAACTTTGATCAATACATCGCATTCATTTGACACTTTTTGACATAATGAATTGATACATTGTGTCTGTCTGCAGACTTTTTTCAAGTGTGAAGAGGGACAGGAGGAGAGGGCGGAGAAGAACTTGGTGAAAAGTGCCAGGAAACGCATCAGCGACATGTACTACGAGGAGCGCCTCACTTGCATCATCAAGTACTACGCCACGCGACTTGGTCAGAAAGTCAGCAAGACACAGGCAAGACAGATGTCTCTGACCTAGGAACAGTAAATTGAGGTAAATGAAGAAGAATAATACTGATTCGTTTTGAGATTAAGTAGCTTTCATTTGGTCATCTTACATCTCAAATTCTTTATGACATGTAGATGATTCCATGGTGGTGCGAGTCCTTTGTCGACTGCTGGGAGATGATCGTGGACAGGTGGTTCACAGAGGGTTATATCCAGGAACACGAAGCCCACCGGGAGCGGGCTTTGCAGGCGACAGGCCCCACACACCACCAAGGCAGACGCAGCCTTGGCGCATACAAGCAAGCTTGGGTACGTGAATTCATTTTTAGTATTCTGACGCTCCATTCTGCATGTTTCTTCTAATCATCTTGTTGTCTTTCTCGTAGTCGGCGTCGCATGGTGGCCAGCCTTTGTCCACGTTCATGGCGTATGGACTGGCCCGCAAGGGAAAGGCGACTTCCGCTGTCACCTTCAGCCCGGATGACCCACCCGAGTCGTGACAAAGAACCCGGCGTCCACACCAGATCGGCTCCTACGCGCCGGACGCAAGGTCGGTCCAGGGCGGGACCGGGATCCGAGCACAAGCGACATTGATGGCACGATCGTCATGAGGATCGGACAGGGCAAGAAGCATGGGCGGTACTGGCTTGGCGATGGCACCCTCGAGTCCGGCTCTGTTCCCTCCCTCTCCCAGATCCGAGCAAGTACCCCGAGCGGAGGCCCGGCCATACGCCAACGGCCGTCCCCTTCATGTTAGAATGGTCGACGCACTCCAAAGTTAGTCGGTTTAACTCTTCGTACATTGATCTTTACATAACTTAGTTACCTTTACATTACTAAAACATTCGATTGAAATGTTGTAGGCCGATAACGAGAGGATGGCTCAGAGCTGCGGGACACAGCGGCGAGGACCGAGGTGGCCGAAAGGAAAGACAAGCCGAAAGCGGGCGGCGGGAGAGAGAGCCAAGCGGTGGCGGAGATTACGATGTTCTGCGCAGAACTTTCGGCAAGTGAACGGTGTACTACTGCCGATGTTCGCTCCGGCCGCCGCCGCCCCGATTGTAGCTAGTCCGATGAGTATGAATCCATATTGCTTCGACTAGTGCTTTCATTAGATGACCCACTCTAAGCGCCTGAATCTCTTGTCCTTTATGCAGCCTCCGTCGGCGGGTTCGAATGACCCATCTCAGGCGCAAGCAGGTGGTGCCGAGTTTCCTTCACCAGGCACTCAGTTTCCTCCCCACCTTTAGTTTGTATCTCTTTTTCACCGCTTGATGGACATGTGATGCACTGTGATCCACTATCGACTTGTTACGATGGTAATTGGACCTATTATGTTTGTGATGTCGTGTATGTGAGGTATTGTATTCGCGATGTGATATATATGTGTGGGATTGAGTTTGTGATGAGATGAATGTGATATATATGTGCTATATTGTCTTTGTGATGCTTCAGATGTGATATATATCTTTTATATGCTGTGTTTGTGATTATAGAATCAAAAAACAAAATAAAAAATTAATTTTGAGGCTTTTTTGCGGGTGCCACATACGGCACTTTCGGCAAAGATGGGAATTCTAAAAGGAATTCCTAGCTTTGCCGAGTGCCAGGTCCAAGGCACCCGGCAAAGTTTTTTCAAAAAAAAAATCTTTGCCAGGTGCCCCATGACCTGGCACCCGGCAAAGAAATTACGAAAAAAAACTCTTTGACGGGTGCCCCCTCGGTGAGACACCCGGCAAAGAAATTATAAAAAAAAATAAAAACATCTTTGCCGGGTGCCTCTCCGGCATGGCACCCGGCAAAGAAAATTTGAAAAAAAATTAAAAAATCTTTGCGGGTGCCTCTCGATATGGCACCCGCAAAGCAAGGATGACGGAGCCGGCGCCCGTAACGACCACTTTTCTTTTTGCGGGTGCGGGTTTGCACTCGGCAAAGTCTTTGCTGCCGGTGCTCGATAAAAAGCACCCGGCAAAGAAATCTTTGCCGACTAACTTTTTGCCGGAGGCTCTTTGCCGAGTGCTGCACCCGGCAAAGGCTTTGCCGAGTGCAAAGTAGCCTTTGCTGGGTGCATTCGGCACCCGGCAAAGCGCCTGAATCCAGTAGTGATAGTAACATGGCTATAGACACACACATGCTAAAACTTGTTGTAGATCGCTGGCCCTACTGGGCGAAAAGGTTTGAACATGAAACACATGGGTTCTGTTCTCGCATCGGAAAGGTTGAACTAAATGCACCTAATATACCTGACTAGCTGATGAGGCTTTGATCGGGTGCTGACAGATGCTAGGTGACACAGATCATCGAGCTTCCAATTGCCACCATACTGGAACAGGGCGACAGGCTGACATACTTGTGTAATTCGTCAGGAAGGTTTTGGGTCAGGGTCTGTGGCATCCTGAGTTGGCTAGCTAGGGTGATTTGAGCTGAGTTTATTCAAAAGATTACTGTTGATGTTAGATTGGATCCCAAATCACACACCAGCAACGGCTAGCATGCCCTAGGTTGCAATCAACCTATCACACGTAGCAAACAACTCTAAGGATCGACGGAACCGATCTAGAGATTGAGTAGGCTGATCTAGAGCCCATCCCTCTCCGCAAAAGCATGGGAACGCCACCTAGGAGGACCCATCGGTTAGGAGCACGCATAGGGTTGTTCTAGGGTAGGCAAGACCACCTAGAACACCAACGAATCTCGCGGAGAGATACAACGAACAGCAAAAGGGTTGGAAAAGGGCAAAAGTTGGGTAATGGATGTAAAAAAGAAGATTGAGTGTTGGATCTTTCAATAGGCCGTGATCCTCTGACTTATATAGAGGTGGGTGTTCTTACCCAATAGGAATTGAGTCCAAATAGTAATCTCCAAGTTTCCTATGTGAAAACACGTCCAAAAACCGAATTGGAAAGTATTCGGTTCGGACTCAAATGTGCAAATCGGCCTGGCCGGTTCCCAAACCGGCCAAGCCAGTTTTTGCAGGCTCAGGAGGCGGCCAGGCCAAGCAATAGCAGAGGGACCGGCCTGGCTCAGTCCCAAACTGGACAGGCCTGTTGGGAAGCACAAGGAGCAGGTAGGCTGGCCCGGCCGGTTCCCATGCCGGCCAGGCCGGTTCTCTTGGGGGCCGGCGCAGGAGGCCAGGGATGCGCACAACTGCTCATGCAGCTGGCCTAGATGGTTAGTGTAACACCCCAGTCCGTTAGTAGCCTGTAGTAGTAGTGAAGTTGGCTTATATGGCCCAAGTGGCACATGTGGAGTTGTGGTTGGTGAGTTTAGTACCACCTTAAAAGTTTAGAATTGTGAGGGCCAGCTTATAATCCTTGTCGTTCCAAACGTAGCACTCCGGGTTGACCCTTTTACAAGAAGTGGGGACGAAAGTGTAAGAGAGGTCCTTTACATATGCAGGCTCGTTCCATGTGCGGAGCTAGGCCATATAAGTAGATTTTGGACGCGGGGTGTTACAGATGGTATTAGATCATCAACCCTTGCTACATGTTCCTGTGGATGGGTGTACCAAGGGGTGGTCCTGAACATCTGCTGCGTATGTGGTGAGCTACCAAGGGCGTCAGCCCTTAAGGGTGTCAATGTAACACCCCAGCTCATTAGAAGCATGTAGTAGTTGTAAAGTTTGCTCATGTGGCCCAAGTGGCACATGTGGAGTTGTGGTTGGTGGGTTTAGTACCACCTTGGAAGTTTAAGAGGGTGAGGGCCAGCTTATAATCCTTGTCGTTCCAAACGTAGCACCTCCAGGTTGACCCTTACACGAAGCGAGGATGAAAGTGCAAGAGAGGTGCTACGCGTATGCAGGCTCATTCCACGTGCAGAGCTAGGCCATATAAGCATATTTTGGACGCGGGGTGTTACAGTTAGGGACACCGGCCAGGCTGGTTTGAAGGGGTTGGGTGGCACCTCCTTTGCTTTTTGATCCCTGGACTTCCATATGACGTTCTGAAATATTAATCATGGTTATTTTGTGATTTAGAACATCATCCAAAAATCTTTCCCATGCTCTTGGTCTTTTTTATTGCCAACAATTACTATATATAGAATTGATTTATAATTGTTTTTGTTTACGGATTCCAGCTCAATAATACTAAGCCTTGGACATACCCACAAACTGCCCCTAAGCTAATACTAAGCCTACTAACCTAGGGGTGCTATGGTACATATAACATTAAAGCGCACCCGATATACATATGATGGCCACGATTCTACCTCTCCTTCGCTTAGCCTCGACCCTAACTCAAAAAAGTCGCCACATGTTGCCTGGAATCCTCCCGAGGTTTGAGGCCTGAAACCAATAAATCTGCTGCCCGAGATTTTGTTGCTAAAACCGCCAAACCCACTAGACTCACGTACCCACTACAGCTTCTCCATGATGTCAATGCGTGTCCTTCTCATCCTCCATCGGTTGATCACCATGTGCTCTCCCGGCCGCTGTGACTTGGTCCTTTCGACGTCTTAACTTCGGTTAACACCACCTCCAACAGCATCCTAGCTAGTTGTATACTTGCTTGTTAACGTGCCCAAGTGCTAGTCATCTACGGTCCATCCTTTGGCTCTTGGTCTCTTAGTGCAATCCTTTGTGTCCGCCCTTCACCACTCCCCGTCCATCGTGCATGGATTTCTCGCTTGACCTTTTCCATTGTCATCCACCGTCATGACAAGCTCAGCACCTACGAATTCAAAAGCGAAGAAATATGTTACACACACTAACTCATGCCTCGGTTGGTCACAGAAACAATTAACCAAAGCTCTCATCATGTCTTGACAATCACTCACAGCATGGGCACATATCAATCATGTGTTCTTAGGATGGCACCATAAATCTTTGCAAACATATCACCATCTATCACTGACATCATACAAAATCACAAGCACCATATCCATTCTCTTAAACAACACCTTGCACGAGCTCAAAATCGAATGAAAGTGATGGCCGACAATAAAGAGAGTACTGACACTTTCAATTCACTATGGATGATCTGGTACTACTGAAGCCTCAAACTTATAGCTAGTCATCAGTAGACCACCGCCCATATCCAAAGCTTTCCTAGAAGTATTTTCGGCCATATATAAGGTGCTGGCGCGGATCAACACTATGTCTTATCACTTGGAGGTACCATCAAATAGTCTGATTCACCCTTTTTTTCATGTCTCGCAACCAAAGCCATTTCAAGCTAACTACATGGCCATCTACTCTGAATTACTGGTGACAACTGATCTGGGAGCTACTGCAGGAACACATTGGAGTGCATTCTCTAACATTGCCTTGTCAAGCAAGGTAACACAATTATTCCTCATCAGGTCCCGGTCACATGGACAGGCCTTCCCACTTACTAACGACATGGGAAGACTACAACATGCTCAAGTGACACTTTCTAGATGCCAATACATGGGATCAAGCAACATCTTCAGCGAGATGAGGTATCACGCTGGCCACGGGAAGCACAAAATGAAGACGCACCTGAAGACTAAACGTCCGACAGCGGGAGACAACGGTGTGCATGTGTGAGTTAAATTGTTGTGAATGACTAGTGCGCCCGAGTGGTCAGTGAGACTTAAGTTGTCAGGGCTTATAGGCTCTCCAAGACAAACAACAAGTTTATTCCTATCTATCAGAACAACAAGGAAAGAGGACGGTTCCTCTTCATGGTTCTCGGATACAATTGACTAGCTACCATGCTCACGTCAACGGCGTTCTTGCCAGCGACCAAGGGACTGTCACAACCAAGTGTCATATAGCAGTTCTGGTAATATATCTCATGCATCCATTTATTACAACACACATCAGCTCACACTCTAAAAACGAGAAAAAGTCCTGAGCGAACAACTTATTGGCAGCGAATGCCAATACACACAGATGAAATTAAATGAAGCTAGCAGCACGCAGCAGAAGATTAAAGGATATGAAACAACAGAAATGGTATAAACGATCGAGCAGGGAATAAGCCAATAAGGTCATAGAGACAAACAAACGAGTCATAGGATGAGATTCGCCAAACCGGTTCGTGTGGGTTACTTGGTATGCACGTTGACGTTACTTGTAGTCTCCTTGCTCTCCTCCTCCTCCTCCTCCTCCTCCTCCTCCTCCTCCTCCTCCTCCTTCGCCCTCTGCAGCCGGTCGGCTAAAGTCTCCATTCCCATGAAGCACAGTAGTAGCCATATACGGCTGAGGAGCTCCCAGCGTTCGCCGTGGCTCACAGCGTGCATGTAACCCCGGCCGCGGCTCGCCGAGTAGCAGAGCATCTCCACCCACACGTCTTGCACCATCTCCCATATCTCCTTCTCTTGTAGCCGGAGCAGCTGGAGGAGCGCATCCGCGAGCTGGCATGCTTCGGGGATGAGGGGGCCAACGCCGTCCCTGTACACCCAGCTGGGCGTACGCTGCGCCGTGCGGAGGATGGCAGGCCCAATGCTATGGTCATCGCCATCGTCGGCGTCCAGGTCACTGTACCTAAGCATGTAGTCGATGTCGTCCAAGGCAATGGAGAAGAGGTGGCTTCTGGTGCCGAGCATCAGCATCTCGGGCTGCGCCGAGAGAAGGTAAACCATGTAGCATGATATGACACGGGCAACCTTCCTCGGTGGCCCTCCGGCGGCGTCGGCGCGGTGGAAGCAGATCTCCGTGGCTACATGCCACAGGAGGACGCTCTCGTCGAATGGCCTCCAGATGGTTCTGAGCAGTAGTGCACGCAGGTCGTTGCGTGAGACTGGGTCGACAACCACAACATCCTGGCCGGCGGCACCTCGGACTGGGAGCAGGGGCAATCTCTTGCGCACGGCCCACTGGCCCCTGAGGTCGTTGAAACTCCTGTACCTACCGGCATCACTACGAATGTACTCAACCAGCCCATTTTTTACGTGGGCAAGCACTGCCTCGTGGATCATGTCGGAGGCAGGCTTCTCCGTGAAGTACCAGTGCCGGTTGAGCATGTCGTCGTAGCCGAAAGGCTTGGCGAGTGACAGGAGCAGTGTGTTGGAGCCGGCGGTATCCGCCGAACCCCTGCTGCTGACTGGAACGCCGGCGAACGCCGGAGCGCGATCACCGGGCGCACGCAACACACACAATGAACTAGACAACAGAATGCGATGGATTTTTTCGCTGCACAACCGCCGCAGCTTTTTCGGGTTTTTTCTTGCCTTTTATTATGCAGATACATGGGCCTGAGCCCGTCCCCCGCCACCACACGATCGCTGCTCGGTCCGGTTTCTCTGCCACGCCGAGCGACATGCACGACGATCATGCAGTGGCGGTGACCACTTACCCGACTCACGCGGCCACGTCCTGGACTGGGCACATCTCCGCCCGGGACCGTGGTTCTACGCGCTAAACATGACACATGCAGAGTTACAACGGGATTACAACTGAAAGGAAAAAGAAACTCAACTAAACATGCTAAGTCTAACAAATCACCCCCCTAATCCTGTTGTATCTTAAGGATGCCCAGCTTCTGTCGCAGCTCCACGAACCTGATCCTGCTTAGTGCTTTTGTCAGTATGTCAGCCAACTGGTTGTCGGTTCTCACGTGTTCAACATCAACCTACCCATTGCTGACACAATCTCTGATGTAATGGAAGCGAGTGTCAATGTGTTTACTTCTTTCGTGGAAGACAGGATTCTTGCATAGCTCTATGGCCGATTTGTTATCCACAAGAAGTTTGAACTTCTGAACTCTTCTTCCCATCAGTTCAGCTAAGAGCCTGCTAAGCCACACTCCCTGACAAGCACCTGCTCCTGCTGCCATGTACTCGGCCTCACACGAAGAGAGGGCAACAACTTTCTGTTCTGTGAGGTCCATGTCACCAAATTTGATCCCAGGAAGAATACCATGCCAGTGGTGCTTCTGCGCAGCACGAGATCACCACCATGGTCACTGTCTGTGTATCCCAACAGGTTCAGACCTCCATCTCCCCCTGCACCATACTTGAGCCCATAGCTGATAGTTCCAGATATATATCTGACTATCCTTTTTACAGCACCCCAGTGCTCACTGTTTGGTGACTCCATGAAACGACTTGCTATCCCAACTGCATAAGCAATATCTGGTCTTGTGTTAACCAAGTATCTAAGACTCCCAATTATACTCCTATACCTGGTAGCATCAAGTACCTTTTCTGCAGTTCCTGATACAAGTTTCACACGCTGTTCCATTGGTGTATCTGTAGAATTACAGCCTGACAGACCACACTGTTCTACTATCTTGGTAGCATAGGCACTTTGGCAAATTGAAATCTCACCGTCCTTTTGAGTCACCTGCATCCCAAGGTAGTAACTTAGTAGGCCTAAGTCACTCATGCTGAAAAGCTTCTTCATCTGCTCCTTGAATCCATAGATCTTACTGCTATCTGGACCACAGATGATTAAATCATCTACATACACACCAACTATGAGGAATGAATCACCCTCACTTCTTCTGTACACAGCATGCTCTTCCTCACTCCTTCTGAAACCGAGTTTGTACAGCTCTTGATCAAGTTTTGCATTCCATGCTCTTGGAGCCTGCTTCAACCCATATAAGGCCTTATTCAACTTAAGCACCAACCCTGCATTGTCTGGATCTTTAAATCCTGGTGGCTGATGAACATACACCTCTTCTAGGAGATCCCCATTTAGAAAAGCAGATTTAACATCCATATGATGGACCTCCCAGCCCCCATTTGCAGCTAGAGCCAAAAGTAATCTTACTGTTTCTAGTCTGGCCACAGGTGCAAAGACTTCATCAAAATCCACCCCTTGCTTTTGTGCATACCCCTTTGCCACAAGTCGAGCCTTGTGTTTGACAATGTTACCAGCTGCATCTTTTTTCACTTTAAACACCCACTTGAGACCTATAGCTCGCTGACCTTTTGGTAGCTCTGTCAGTCTCCAAGTGTTGTTGTCACTGATGGATTGCAGTTCTGCATTCATTGCATCCCTCCAACATTTTTCTTCCAAAGCCTCCTCAACACTTGCTGGTTCATCAGCTGCAAGCAAGCATAACCCACTATATTTGTAGTCATGTATCTCCTCAGTGGCATCAAACAAATCAGTCAAGGACCTGAACCTGACTGGACCCTGAACAGAGTCTGAGCTACCTGCAGAGTTCGACCTAGTGGCATTAGAGCCTGCTGCAGAATTATTTAGTGTCGATGGGGACCCTGGTAATGCTGGTAATGATGCCTGGGGTGACAGTTCGTGACCCTGTTCCCCCTGATCCTGCTGACTGCCTTCACCCTCTTCAAATACAGCTGCAGGTTGCATTGTCGGTTCTGCTACAGTAGGCTGAAGATCAATAATAAAGCTTTCAGTTTCAGCCTGGCCTGAGCTTCTTGGGGTATCCCAATTCCATTTCTCTTGCTCCTCGAACACAACATCTCGGCTCACATGTAGTTGGTTGTTTACAGGATCAAACACCTGATACCCTTTTGTTCCTGACTCATACCCAAGGAAAACCATTTTGGTTGATCTGTCAGACAATTTTGTGATACCAGGCCCAACTTTCTTTACATGTGCTACACACCCAAAAGTTTTCATATGATCCACCCTGGGTTTCTTTCCATGCCAAGCTTCATATGGTGTCACGTTCTGAAGGCTTTTGGTTGGAGCTCAATTTAATATGAACACTGCAGTTACAACAGCTTCACCCCAGAACCTTGGTGGCACATCTTTTGACTTTAACAGGCATCTAGCCATCTCCACTATGGTTTGATTACGACGCTCCACTACTCCATTTTGCTGTGGAGAGTAAGCAGTAGTAGTGTAATGCTTGATGCCTGTATTATTGGTGAAGACAGTGAATAGGTTTGAGTTAAACTCTCCCCCTCTGTCAGTTCTCATTGCCTTCATCTTCTTGCCACATTCTAATTCAGCTTGCTGTTTAATTTTCTTGAAGTATTGCAGTGCTTCATCTTTAGCTTTCAACAACTCCACCCACATGTATTTGCTGTGGTCATCTACCACAAGGCAGAAAATACTGCTTCCCACCGGGGTTGGTGGGCTGATCTTTCCACACAAGTCAGCATGAACCAATTCTAAGCCACGACTTGCTCTGAATGAGGATTCTTTGAGGGAATGGTTTTCTGTGCTGCTTTCCCAATGTGCAGCCATCACAAACCTGTTCGACTCGATCTATCTCTCGCAGGCCTTCCACCATCCCCTTCTTGCCTAGATCTCGAAGTGCTCTAAAATTCAGGTGACCAAACCTTGCATGCCACACCCAAGTTGGATCTGCTAAGTTCATGTGCAAACAAACAGGGGGTACTACTGCATTCTTCAGGGTATAGAGCACATGTTACTAGTGCGTGAGACATTGATCACTAGTTTACCCTCAGAATCAACAACTGTAAGTCTGCCATTTTTCATTAACACTTCACACCCAGCCTCCTCCAATTGGCCTAGGCTGATGATGTTACTCTGTAACTTGGGAATGTAATACACGTTGGTCAGTACCTTGTGTTGGCGATCTCGTCCCTCCATGACGATTGAGCCGAGCCCCTTGATCTCAACGCAGGAGCCGTCGCCGAAACGAACAGTACCTGACACCTCCTCGTCAAGGTGTGTCAGTGCTTCCCGCGTTCCCGTCATGTGGTTGCTGGCTCCTGTGTCCAGCACCCACACGCCGTCATCGCAGTGGATGGGAGCCACCTTCTTCTCCCCCAGATGTACGAACTTGGTGGCCTTGTGCACGATCTCGCTTGCCGACGCCATGAACAACGCCGGCTGTGCATCAGCGACAGCCACGTTCGCCGCCTCCTTCTTCTCCTCATTTTTCTTTTCCTTCTTGGGCCTCTTGCAGTCTTCGGCCCAGTGGCCATAGATGCCACAGTTGCGACACCTACCTTTACGGTGAGGAGTGCCCTCCGACGTGAGCTTGACGGCCTTCTGGCCACCAGTTCCACAGCCGCCATCATGCTTCACCGGCGATTTGCCCTTGTACTGACCATGCCCTCGCCTCGCTTTCTTTGAGTGAGTTGGGTGAAGGCGATGTTTGTATTTTGCGATCCAGTCCTCCTCGGCCAGAAGCAATCGACCAGCTTTGTCCACGATCTGTTCTACCTTCTCCTCCATGCGTTCCTCCGCCGCACGCAGCCTCCCCACCAGTTCTTCGACCGTCATGGTTTTTAGATCACAGAACATTTCGATCGAAACCACAACCGGCGCGAATTTTGCGGGGATGACTCGGAGAAATTTCTTCACGACTCGGGGCTCATCCACCATCTCCCCGAGGGCTTTAAGGTTGGCGACAAGATTGTTAATCCTCATGCCGAAATCGTCGACTGTCTCCCCATCCTTGAAGCTGATGTTCTCAAATTCTTGTAATAGCTTCTGGGCATTGACTTCCTTGACACGATCAGCACCGAGTCGCATCGTCTTGACCGCCCCCACGCCTCCTTGACGGTGTTCTTTCTTCCCAACGTCGTCCACATCTCCTGTGGGCACAGATCGGTTCAGGCAGCTCATCGCTCGACGATCCTTGAACGCTTTGACGTTCGTCCCCGGATCGATGGTGTACCAGATCTCCAGCGCTTCATAGTTGCATTGCATCAGCATGGACCATTCGGAGTAGTTCGTGCGCGTGAGCATCGGCCACATGAGCGAGCTCTCGCGAACGCCACTTCCCGCCTCGGTGCTCGTCGACGTCTCGTCACCCATCTTCGCCGCCGCCGCCTTGCACGGGATCACGAACTTCTTCCGAGGGGGCTCTCGCGGTGGGCTAACAGACCCACTGTAGAACATACACCTATGCTCTGGTACCACTTGTTGGAGCCGGCGGTATCCGCCGAACCCCTGCTGCTGACTGGAACGCCGGCGAACGCCGGAGCGCGATCACCGGGCGCACGCAACACACACAATGAACTGGACAACAGAATGCGATGGATTTTTTCGCTGCACAACCGCCGCAGCTTTTTCGGGTTTTTTCTTGCCTTTTATTATGCAGATACATGGGCCTGAGCCCGTCCCCCGCCACCACACGATCGCTGCTCGGTCCGGTTTCTCTGCCACACCGAGCGACATGCACGACGATCATGCAGTGGCGGTGACCACTTACCCGACTCACGCGGCCACGTCCTGGACTGGGCACATCTCCGCCCGGGACCGTGGTTCTACGCGCTAAACATGACACATGCAGAGTTACAACGGGATTACAACTGAAAGGAAAAAGAAACTCAACTAAACATGCTAAGTCTAACACAGTGTGGGTTTCCTCCTCCGGGCGGCGCTCGATATCAGGCTTTGTTGGTACACCATGTGTTTGGCGTTGTAAGAAGCTGGCGGTAGCACGATCGGGTAATCCAACAAGAGGACGGTGGCCAAGGAGAGAACCTCCAGCAGAGCGACGAAGCAGAAGAGGATGTACGTCACCTTGACGTCCACCACATCATCGTGGGACTTTGGGGACGTCGCGAAGAGGGCGATCGCCACGACGGAAAGGGAGGAGGTAAGGAGCCGGAGGTTGAGGCTGATGGGTGTCGAGGCGACCTTAGCCCTGGTGTACAGGCGGTAATATATCTCGTCGAGACCCATCCTAACTGCAAATGCAGAGCTACTACTACCCCCCTTCCAATCAATTTTGAACATAGCCTCCAGTATCTTAAGGCGGCGAGAGTAGGGGACAAGGATGTCCGCAGCAAATGTATCGGCCTCGGCAAGGAAAAGAGGCAAAGTCGCTGTGCCTCCCGCCTTCGCCTCGCGGGCTGCTTCTACCACCTTGTGAACGTACTCACCGACGCCGAGCTCTGCATCAGCTACTTCCTTTTCTTCTTGTTCGGCTGCGGCTCGTCTCCATTCACTAGGTCCGGACCCGGTAGGATCACCGGCAGTGAAGAAGAAGGCCTTCCTCCGCACCCATAGGGTGTTCGTCAGAGCCTTCCAGGTGTCTAACAACCAATGGCTGGATCCGGATCCGAATCCGATCAGTTGCTTCCTCCGGGCCAGACTAGCCGGGGAGCTGAACAGGTTCCTCAAGGTGGCCCTCTTCAGAGCCCATGGCTTTGTGCTCATCTTGTAGATGCCGATGATGAACAGCAGAATGGCCGAGGCCAGCAGCCTCCGGCTCCGCTCACGTGACCACGACTCGATGAACACGTAGAGGGCGACAGCAACCTGGGTTACCAGGATGACGATGTGACGCCGCCACAGCTCGTTGTCTTGGATGCTGTAGGCGGTGATCTGCTCATGACCGGCGAGGTGGATGAGGAGGACGGGCGCCCACAGCACCTCCAGCGTCGACCCCACCGTGCCCTGCCGGCCGTGGCGGTTGAAGAGGGAAGCCAGGCCGTAGATGGCCAGAGAGTCCCCAGCGAGGTATATGCAAGCCATATGCAGGCCCTAAACCATCGCTTCACTGGGGCTCTCCTTGCCGCGCCGCAGAGGAAGAGGAACACCTGGATTAGTGTGCTGGCGAGGACGAGGAGGCGGAGCTTCCACACGTCCCACCAATCCAGCGCACTTGAGATGTTGATATCCATCACGCACGCCCACAATATTAATGAATTGTGTGCTTTCTTGTGTGTTGGATGCGGGATTTAAGAGTGCCAGTGAGTACATGCGCCTATTAATGAATTGGTGAGGCCATCATATCCTTTTATACGTCGCAGGGTACGTCTATGCTTCCTGTGATGTGCAGTGCAAACAGTTTGGCTCAAATCGGTGACAAACTTTATGTCCCAAATCCTTTGCTTACCTGTGATGTATACATTTCTTTTTCTTTTAGTGGACATATGTATACATCACATGTAAGCAAAGGATTTATTTGGGACAAACTTATAGCTCAAACCACAGCTACTGCATGTGCTAATATCCTAGTAAAGAAGAAAAGCATCGGTGGTCTACCAGCCTAATAAGTGCTCGGTGTTGCAATATAAGACTTCCTATACCCTCTTGAGGGTGTAGCGGCCGGAACATGAATCCCTTATTAAAAAAAAAGGTAAAGAAGAAAAGCACGTGTTTTGTGCACAAGTCCCATAAAGAAACAAAAGAAGCAGCTCATAAGAGTCAACTGCAGCCATGTTCACGCCACGCCAGGTACTAACAAATATAAATAATCTTGCACTTCCAACAGATGTAATTTTTAACTTTGTATTCATTCATTTCCATTTGTCAAGATTGTAGACCTGCATTGACCTGAGAAACATAAAAGCATCTACGAGATTTTAGATTCCATTTTGTATATTCTCATGTTTCATCGTTAATTATGCGCAGCCTCTTGTTGCATAATATACTTTTGCTAAAATATGTTTCGACACTAGTATTACATTACTTTCTGCTCCCTTGTCTGTGTCCTCCAATTGTTCAAAGCATCGTAAAATATCTAAGCACATGGAGTGTTCGAGATTATGCTTTCCTTTTGATGACCTATATGCAACAGTTTTAACTTTTTTGGTTCATGCACAGTTTACGTGTTTGTTATATTTTCTCGAATAAAGTTCATTGCTGGTCCTCAAACTTGTAGAAGTATGTTATCCCGGTTCTCGAACTTAGAAAGTGTGTCATTTTGGTCCTTAAACTCTGTTTGGGTTTCATATTCATCCAAACGGGTTTGGCCCCACGTGTCAGCTCTATCTCTCATCTCTCACCTCTCTCTCATGGCCATGGTCACCTAAACCGCGCGTTGCTGTTCGCCATAGGAAGCCGCCCCATCGACCTCGGCATCGGCGAGCCCGCGCCGACGAGCTCCGCCCTACGCTGCTGCCCGTGCCGGTGCAGTCGCGCCGTAGAAGCCGCAGCACCGAGCTCGGCACCGGCAAGACCACGAAGGCGAGCTGCTCACCGCGCGGGCGCAACTGCTCCTCGCGCCGGGGAAGTCGACGAACTCCATCCCGTGCTTATCCCAGCGCCGCCAGGCGAGCATGCGGGCCGTCGGCCGCGACACCACTACTGCCACACCGAGCAGGTGAGTGCGGGCCACAGGCCACGCCATCGCATCAGGGGCAGGCGAGCGCGCGCGCTGCCGATCACGCCGCCGCTGCTACCATGCTGGGTAGATGAGCGCGCGGACCGCGGGCCCTGCCGCCGCTGCCACGTCAGGCCACGCCACCGTGGTCCCTGTTCTTGCTCCCCCTGTCCTTGGCGCAGACGAGGTCCATGGCCACCGGTGCCAGCTCCTGCATGTCGTCGGTGGTGAGGCAGGCTGACGCCGACGTGCAGACGCCCAGCAACAGCCGCAGCGGCGACAACGCGCGCGCACGCCCAGGCATCGGCGATGCGCACGCGCGGCCAGGCAGGAGCAACACGCACGCGCGCCCAGGTGGCGACACCGCTAACGACGGGATGATAGGAAGAAGATGGTTTTTTTTCAAAACAACCCTCATGAAGTTCATAAATATTAGTGTTATTTTTGTGTCTAGGCGATTTTGTATATAACCCCACTATTGTTCTATTTCAAGCAATCAAGTCTTATCTCAGTACGCGGGCATGGATCCATATCCGTTTGGATGAATATGGGACCGAAACGACACACTTTCTGAGTATAGAGACCGGGATGACACACCCCTATAAGTTTGAGGACCGGCCATGAACTATACTCTATTTTCTTTTTCAAAAGGGGAGCAACCGCTTTGCTATAGTTTTTATGAGAAGAAGAAAAATAAAAACAAGTGTTGTCCAAATTATTTGAGTGGCAATCTTGTCCAAATTGTTTGAGTGCAAACCGGGTCTGAAAATCACACAAATAGAAGTGGAGTGCTTGCAGCACCCATAGAAATTTTGTACAATGACCAGCCCACTAACCATTCTAATTTCAAACTCCAATATTCACTCAAAAACTGAGCTAACTTAGTTGAACACAACGCAACTAACAACTCAACTAAACAACTCAGCTCAAGGCTTTTAGCAGGGAATAAAACTAAAAAAACCCACGCCACCCACCAACATAGCCACAAACCACCACAACCCCCTGCAACAGCCCAAAAGCACAATAGTACAAAGCCGCACGCAACCACCTTACCACACCATGCCTAGCCGCCGTCGCCCTGCCAAATGCAAACGCAGCCTCCTCACCACATGGCCACCACCGTTTGCCATGTGCGGATGACGCGAGCTTGCTCACCACAGTCCCCATGTTGCCAATACACATGCGCAGGCCTCCGTGCGTGCACCGCCATTGTGGTGCGAGCTCCACACCACCGTAGCAGGCCACACACAGCCTCCACACCTCTTTCACTGCCCACGCAAGGCCACTGTGCTACCACTGTGCACACGTGGCCTCTGGTCACCCAAGCCGCCTTCATGCCACCCATGCACGTGGAGCGACGATCCCCATGCGCCTACACCAGAGACGAGCTCCACCTGAGCATATCTAGCCTAGGGACTGTCGGATCCATCCTTAGAGGCACCAGATCTACCACCTCCACCCTAGGCAAGGAACTAAGTCACCTTGGCCACCAATTCTGCTTCATGACAAGCTGGAGGCAGGAGTGTACGTTGAGAAGAAAGCAAAATGGAACTTCCACCTCTGCCTTCATTGCATCCGCACGTGCATCTGGTGGCTCGCTCCAGCAGTGACCAAGTCACAGCGCCAGCAGATGAGTCTTGGAGGCGCGGGCATCCACTACTACACAAAAACAAATTACAAGGCGTTTGGTTTTGGGCCTCCGAGGCGGTTGGGCCGGTTGCCCGCCTCGGATATTCGTCGCAGGACAGCCAGCCCAGCAACCGCCTAGGTTAATGCTTAACTGAGGGGGGGGGGGCAATGTGACCGAACCGCATCGGTTAACGCCTATTAACCGAGGCGGTTTCTCTAAGGCAACCGCCTCAGTTAATAAGTGTTAAGCAAGGCGGTTGCCTTAGCTGGCCCGCCTCGGTTAATCGTTTAACCGAGGCGTTTTGTGCAAGGCAACTGCCTCGGTTAACAAGCGATTAACTGAGTCGGTTGACTTATAGTGCCCGCCTCGGTTAAGCCTAGGTTATACAGCCGTACCCACCCTTCTTCCCCACGGCTTCTCCATTTTTTGCAGGTTTTGAGCTCCAAGACCCCAAAGATTGGGCATTTTCTAGGGGAAGAAGTTTTGCCCTTGGATTTGTGGAAGGAGGGCACCGCAAGAGGTTGATTCTCGCTCTCCAATCCTCATTCTTCTCTCTTTTGCATGATTTGGGTGTTTTTTCTTTAGAGCTAGATCTAGATCTATATGGAGCAGAGAGAAATCAGATCTATAGCTACCCGACTGCATTTTTTCCATACTGCTCTACTTATTATATGCCATTCTCGCTGTGTGTGTGCAAGCTAGGTTCGCGGTCATCGACAGGGATTGGATGGACAAGACATCGAGGCTGGATCTGTCTTACCTGGATCATGTGAGAAAGTTTGTTGCCGCTACAAAAAAGTATCATCTGAGTCTGAATCGGGAGCGCAACATTTGTTCGTGCAATAGCTTCAAGAACAAGCTTGACCAGGAAGATAACGTGGTGCAATCTCACTTGATGCCGTATTGTTTCGTCAAGGATTACACCGTCTGGAAGTTTCACGGCGAAGCAGATCCGAGTGCCGGTGCATCTGGAGGAAACTCATCGACGACATCGACGGTGGTGGTGAATGCAGAACATGACGGAGGACAACAACCCTCATCAGCAGCAGCAGCAGCCAGCGGGCATGGCATTACTGCTGGCGACAATGCAAATCGTGATTACATCACGATGGATGGTCTGCTCCAAGACATGGCAGACGACGACAGCGGATGGAATGGTGAGCCGGCTGCTATGATGCAGCCCAAGGATGCGGAGCTTTTTGAGAAACTTGCTAACCATCTCGACCACAACGACATTCTATTTGGGTCCCCGAGATGGCTGGAGAATTTCAGAGAGATGAAGAAGGTGGCAATTCATCCCCTCTATAAGGACTGTCCGAAGGAGGGGCTGACGAAATCGCGGCCACCGCCTGATGTCTCTGCTGCAGTCTGGCGCTTCACCATGAGGTGCTCTCTACTGCAGTAGAGCCTTCCCTAGGTGAGCCTAGCTTCTCCCGGTTTCCTTGATACGCAAGGATCCTTTTCCCCTCGTCCACGAAGTGGCCAGGTGGGCCTGGAGCCTCCTGTTGGGGGAGTTCCATGTCCTGATGCATCATGCCCCGGGCGTGACCCTGCCAAGGGAGTGGCTGACAGCACCTCACAACGGTGCTGTGCTTTTGCACATGTCAGGCTATCAGAGTTTGACAAATTCTGGAGTTGGCTTCTACTCTTTGCTCTGGATGGTTTGACATATTCTGGAGCTGGCTTCTGCTCTGTTGCGCCTATCGGACTCTGGCCTCTAGGCGTTTGATAGATTCCACCGGCACGCATTTGAACTCCCGAAGTTGCGAGCACAAGGAGTCCTTGGGCCCTTCGTGGGGCCAGTTTGTCAGCGAGCGGGGTGGTTTCTCCATGCACACCCTTCCCGCTAATGCTTGGTGTAGTCTTTTCATATTCCTCAGTTGCCATGCCAGCAGAGCGAGTTAATGTGTGTGACGCGCTGTGCTCTTTGTGGATTGAACAACCAGGGGTCACTCCAAGCAGAAAGAAGGAAACTTCACCAAATTACCAAAAGACTGGCAGTTCGGGACGGCCGGCCCCACTGGTCATCGGGGAGCATTTCTCCGTGTATCAATTTTTGGTCGACTTTCCTCCTGGAGGGGGTACGAAGAGTGTGTTGGAAAATTAAATCCATCAGAACATGCCCAAAATGATGGCAAGCACGGCATCTAATGCATTGAGTGCAATCCAGGCGTTTGTGGGCCGTGGATAGGCAGCGAGTGCACAGACCCAAAGTCCTGTTGACAGGCCCAGTCTCAATATGTGGAGGTGGACCAAGAAGGCCCCTTTGATTGCGCGCTAAATTGTGGTGTTCAAATTGTTCAATGCGACAATGGTCGTGAATTCAACAACAGTGCAGCCCGCTCCTTCTTCCTTGAACAAGGCATTCAGCTTCACGTTTCCTGCCCCCATACATCCTAGCAGAGCGGCAAGGCCAAACGTGTCAATCGGTCCATCAACAATATCATGTGCACCTTGTTATTTCAAGCATCCATGCCACCTACATATTGGGCTGAATCCGTTCGCACCGCCACTCATCTCTTGAACCTACATCCCACTAAAACTCTTCAAAATCGGACTCCCCATCAAGTCCTATTTAGCACACCACCAACTTACGATCACATCCACGTGTTCGGATGCCGCTGTCATCCTAACCTTTCAGCCACCGCGCCTAATAAACTTGCCACGCGCTAATGCGTCCTGTTTGGTTTCCCTAAAATTCACAAAGGCTATCGTTGCCTTGACCTCTCTACAAACCGTGTCATCATCTCCACTCACGTGCTCTTTGACGAATAACAATTCCTATTCGTGCACAACTCACAAGCACCTTTAGTGACTATGATTGTTTGGATGGCGTAGATGATCAGGTGATGCCTGGCATCTTTTGCATGGCGGCATCTAACTCTGCTGGTCCTTCAGAGGCCATGCTAGGCATTGATGCAGTTGTGTCCTCAATGGTGCACGGCTCCCCCGGCGCAGTGCCTGTACTCGGCCTGGCTCCCCAACCTGCGACGCCGGTCGCGGCGCATGCCCCTGTTGCTGGTCTAGAACACCAACCATCTGTGTCCAGTGCCCCCTATCGGCCACCGGCCACATAGCTGTACCTGCGATGGCTGCAACCTTCCTGTTCTGTGGCACTGCGGCGCAAGCTGCGGCACCCTCTGCTGCAGTGCTGGCTGCTATGCCCTCTGGCTCCACCATGGCCTTCATACTGGCTGCTCTGCAGTTCTCCAAAGCACCCATTGTCCCTTTTCCTCCCACCATTAACCAGCATGCTATGCAAACCAGGAGCTAGTCAGGCATCAGCCAACCGCGACAGCAGTTCAATCTGTCCACGGTTTCCACCGATATCAGCTCGCTCCCAAAACATATCGTGGTGCTCTCTCAGATCCAAATTGGAAGCTTTCTATGGAGGAGTAACACGGTGCTCTCATTGCCAATCAAACATCGGATCTTGTGCCACCACCACCAAATGCTAACATTGTTTCAGGCAAATGGCTCCATTGACAGAAGCACAATGATGATGGATCTCTGGCTCGATATAAGGCTCGTTGGGTCATGCGTTAATTCTCTCAACAGCACGGTCTTGACTATGATGAAACCTTTAGTCCCGTGGTCAAGCCCGCCACCATTCGCACGGTATTATCACTCGCCGTCTCCAGTGATTGGCATATTCATCAATTTGATGTCAAAAATGCATTCCTACATGGTACTCTCAATGAACCTGTTTACTGTCAGCAACCTCCTGGGTTTGTTGATCCGGCTCGCCCAATTTTGTCTACGAGCACAACAAAGCTCTCTAAGGCCTCAAACAGGCCCGCGGGCTTGGTACAGCTGCTTCCAGGCGTTCATCACCTCGATCGGTTTCTGAGCTTCTCAGTGTGACAACTCGCTCTTCATCTTCACTCATAGGACAACCATGGCATATCTTCTATTATATGTGGATGACATCATACTTGCAGCTTCATCCTAACACCTTCTTCAACACATTATTGACTCCCTTTAGCAAGAATTTGCCATGACTGATCTAGGTCATATTCATTACTTCTTGGGAGTTTCTGCACAACGGTCATCAGTAGGTCTGTTCCTTTCTCAACCTAAATATGCTGCTAAAATCTTGGACAAGGCCAATATGTCATCATGCAATCCTTGCCAAACTACACTTGAGGTTCATTCCAAGCTGTCCGCCCAAGATGGACCACCGGTTGCTGATCCTACTCTATATCGTAGTCTTGCCGATGCCTTACAATACTTACTCTTACTCGCCTGGATATTGCTCATGCTGTTCAACATGTATGCTTGTATATGCATGACCACCGTGAGTCCCACTTTGCTCTAGTGAAACGCATTCTGCGGTATATCAAAGGTACCATGGAGTATGGTCTCTCTCTCTCTCTCATAGCCGGTCACATGATTTGGTTGTTTACTCAGATGCCGATTGGGCAGGCTGCCCGGACACCTGTTGCTCTACTACTGGGTATTGTGTGTTTCTCGGCGATAATCTTATATCTTGGTCTTCCAAGCGTCAACACACCCTCTCGCGGTCTAGTGCTAAAGCCGAGTATAGGGGAGTTCATAATGCAGTGGCTGAAGCTTTGCTGGATTCATCAACTCTTGGGCGAACTTCGTCATCCTCTAACACGTGCCACTCTTGTATATTGTGACAACATCAGTGCCGTGTGTTTGTCCACAAATCATGTTCATCACCAAAGGACCAAACATGTGGAGATTAATCCCCATTTTGTTCGGGAGCGCGTGGACCTTGGTGCTGTACGGGTTCTTCATGTTCCTACATCCCAGCAGACATGTTCACTACGGGACTGCCGACTGCTGTCTTCATCAGTTTTCGGTCCAGTCTCAACGTTCGCTCCTCTCTGGTTTGATACTACAGGAGGGTATTAGAATATGAATAGCCTAGAATGTGAATAGCCATGTATTAGCATATGAAGAGTCATGTAACTTGTTCTATAAATTCTTGTTCAATGAATGGAAACCCGTGACGGGTCTTCTCACATTCTCACAGGTTGTCTGGTCTGTGCTTTTTAGATGTTTTAATTTTTATGAGTATAGTTTTTCGTCCGTTTCTCTTCCAAACGTGCAGACACTCTCTAAACTCGTAACAACAACTAGCATCCATGTCCACTCCATCAAACACCTAAACTATGAAGCAAAAAGGATGAAATTGAAACCAATCCTAAATCAACTTGAGCGTGAAAAAAATCGAATGAGATTGAATCCTGTCCCGTAAACAAAAACATAAACAGAACAAAATCAAATCCACAGCACAGCAGGTTACTGGACAAGATCCGGCCCCTCACACACAGCACCTGCGCACCGGGATTTGCTCAGTATGCTGGCTCACGCCTCTCCGCTGGTTATCATGCTGTGGACAGTGTCATGGTCGCCCACACGGCGGTCTGCATGATTCGATTTTGGTAGGAGTGATGCCACACTCAGCATGTAATCAATACTCTATGATTGTTGATGCTTCTGCTCTTGATCATGTTCTAAGAAATTTAATAATGAAATTGTGATTTTATCTTTTACTCAGAACTCCATTGATGTGCTAACACATTTTGCATAATCAATTATGCAGCATCACGATATATCAGGTTACAATAAAATTTGTGTCATGAAACCTGTAGTTTCATTACATTTCAAATTTCAATACATTTAAGTCTAAAGCTTTTTGTCTCATCAAACTACTTTAGCTAAAATTTTACGTCCGCTATCTTGTATGCTCGTCTGCAATCATATTACGAACCCTTAGTGAAAATCGGTTCGATTTTCACCGCCCATTTCAATGCCATGTGAAAATCATCTCCAGCCATTTTGATGCATCTGAAAAATGCAGGAAGAGCTTAGAGGAGGGCACTAGTGCTGCCTGCAGGTAGGTCGGGCTAAAGAAAGGACTGGCCTCCTAATGTGTCCAGTATAACACACAATAAATGTTGTACTACAGTAGTGACATAGTCACATATATATTAGCCAGAGTATTTGCTGCACATAAACAGGCAATGACAAAAATACCACTGGTGGAGCATGTGCCTTAGAAGCCTCCCTGTATAAAAAAGCATGGGCAATTGTGCCATTTATCCCACAGGCCCACGGATACAAAAGAACCCCACAGGGATACCTAGGAAGGGGAAACCCTTATATTCATCAAACAGTCACGTTCTCCTCTCCAACCAGCTCTTCTCTTCTTCACCTCCCATTTTCGTGCTTGCTCTATGTGAGCAAGATTTTCATGCTCCATCATGCTGCTTATAGTATAGGATTGGGAAACAACAGGAAATATTACGACCGACATGCTGCTTAATGTTGCAATTCCTCAGAGCCTGCTGGCACCAGAGAGTGAGGCACATTGATCGTTGGTATGGCCCGATCGAGATGATGCAGTTGTGATCGATGCGTAGGCTATGCTGCCATCACACACTTAGGCCATCATCCTGTTGCGTACGCATTTGTCATCAGGTGGTCATTCAGAGGAAGGATATGAGTACAAATGGTGGATAGCAACACGATAAAATAGTGGCGAAAAGCAGGCATTGGTCGCGCCTCTTCCTATGTTCTTTTCTCCCATTAACAGCAGTTTCTGACATCCACTTCATTTCCAACATTATTTTCAGATCTGGTGATTAATAATATCGAAGTGAACAATGATATTATCGCCACTATTGAATATTTTATGGAAATGCTTACACCCGGCCGGCCGATCGTCCGGACGTGGCCGTTCACGGGCCGCGACACCGGCCCAATGGCCCAATATCGTATCGTCTTGTCCACTCGTCCGCTCCAGAAGCCTCTCGTACATGCATGTTGCAAGCGTATTTTTCAAGTGGTTTCAGGTGTTTCATATCTGTTGTAAGTGTTTCATCTGGATGTTACATATGTTTGAAATGATTTTTGATGTGTTTTTCAGGTGTTTTCGCAATTATTTTAGGCGCATGTTTTAAATGTTCCATCTGTCTTCTTTATATGTTGCAACTATTTGCATCTAAATGTTTCAAAAGTAGATCAGGGCTTGCACATGGAAAGCGCGTGGAAAGCGGCTGGTGGCGCGGCCGACGTTTGGGGCGGCGCGGGTGACGTTCGGGGCGGCACGGGTGACGTCTGAGGCGGCGAGTGGGTACCTAGTGCCCCGGATAGGATGTCCGGGCGCTAGCAAGTCCGAATGTTTTATTGGTTTATTACACATGTCCAGTCATGAGTCCTGCATGGTTGTACGTCTTAAACCGAATGTGTACAATCTGCATCCACAATATGATGAACTATATAAGAACATAGTTATTATTACCGTTCATTTTTTTTGAATTACACAGTGCAACGTAAATGCCCACAACACGCACACACACACACATTGTCGATGTCGAGGTTTACGAAGTCACCACAGGCGCCTCGCTGTCGACGAGGATATCGCCTACCACTGAAAGCATAACGTCGTTAAATCTAGGAATAAATCTAAGAAAATACGAGCACCCATGCCAAGTCGTGCACTTGAACCCAGGTCGGCAGGTTCCACCACACTCATCATAGACGTGACTGCCACTGTTCACAAGAAGCAACATGGCCCGACTCTGAGATACAGTACTATATAAACTATTTTTAGAAGCGTCATGTTTTTTAGGGCCAGTTGAAATTGCCAGCTGCCTCTAAAGATGTTTTTCTTGGCCCAAGTTTTTAAGGGCACCTTATTACAATTTTCTTTATTTTTAAAGATGGTCAAAATAAGATAGCCGCAGCTGAAATCATAATTATAGGGGGCCGTTCTCATGAACCACACATCCCTAGAAGTCTTGTTAACGATTTTCAGAAAAATAGAAAACGCAGAAACAGATAAAACTAGCAAATATTTTTGTAATCCATGGACTAGCCCCCAATATAGGCACCGTGGAAGTCACAAGTCACGCAATATTTCTTGTAAAATGTCCAATCATGAGCTTCCTAGGATTCAAAACAGTGACATCTTGCCTCGTGTGTGCTATCCTTTTATATTAATTTTAGAAATATTATATTAAATATATTGGCCAATAAATGATTTCCAATGTAAAAAGTAACACTATAATTTTGGTGTAGGGCTGTTAACACCAAAATTTGGTAAGCTTTTCCTAGAAAGAAAGGAATCGGCCGATGGTGTCAAAATCAAGAAAATCTCATAAACAAGGGATATTCACGAGCCGGCCACAGAATCAATTAGGCTAAATCATCTCTGTTGCCGCGTAGGAAAGGTTATTTTATATTCTAAATATTTGGCAAGGAACGACAGAAGATGCATCACATACGTACAAGAAAGGAAAGGAAATATAATTTAATATATTTGGGAGACGCATGACGTCTAGGAGCTCCTCACGTAAAGTCTTATCAGATTTGTTGGCCGAATCTATTAATATTTTCTTAGGCTTCATGTACAAGAGATAATTAATTTAGCACGTACATGTATAGGAGTCTTGTATAGTTGCCTAACTTGCCGTAGACCAGGCACCCCTATATATACTTTGTACGGTGAACGACCGTAACATCCTAGATGTTAAGCACTTAATAAAACCCTAATGATGTTCATCATCATGCATAATTATCAAGCATCATGGCATAAATGCATTACATGTATCTTTTATGGTCTTTATATGTGGCGTATGTTGAGTTCTATGTGTTGCATGAAATGATATGAGTAATATCAATTAAGGGACTTTGTGATTTTATTGTATAAAAATTTCTTTAATACTTGTTAGTATGGCAATATAAACTTTCAAGTACAAAGTGTGTGCTATCCCATAGGATCAAGGTTGTGTTAGGTTTTTCAAGTTTAACATGTTTAAAATGGAGACCAAAGATTGAATGCAATGTTATTTCAGCACTTGGTGAAAATTTGGCTAAGTCATTGATTTATAGTTTTGAAGTTCAATTTTTGAGGATTTAATAAATTAAATTTCAAAAATAAATTTTGTGCAACTTTGGTACCATTTCAAAGCATGAAGTGTGTGCTCTGCAACTGTGCTATTGGTTGAAGTGTTTGATCTATGTTTAATCATTAATTAATTACTTAAAGTAGCTAATCACTAACTGTTTTGAAAATCAAAAACTGAATTCCGTTTCAGTTTGCATGTACCTTTCTTCTTTAGCTTAGATCTTCAAAACCAGTGAGAATTGGAACTTGATCCTTAAAGCAAAGCAGGAGATCCCAGGAAGGTAAACAACTTTTGTTAAAAGAGTTAACTGAGTTTCCAATTGGAATTGAGAGAAAAGAGGAGAGGAGGGGTGCTGTCAGTCGCTACAGTAACCCCGGCAGCAGCAGCCTGTCTGCCTCATCGCCGCCGTGCACCGTTTGGCTGCTTCGCGACGTTTCTCGAGCCTGGACGCCCGCACGCCTTCGTGGCTCGCTCGAGAAGGCGCTGGCCAAACTCAAGTTCGCGTCCTCACCATTAAAGGCCCGCGCCGGCAGCCGTCGTCCTCTTTTCCTCTCTCAGCTCCGACGCCGGCCGCTTTCCTTCGCCGACAAAATTCACCGCCCTCGCTCCAACTCTGTCTAATTCCTTGCTCCCATAGAGTCGCCTCGTCCATGCGCATCGCCTGAGCCTGCTCGCGCTGTTCAATTTCACCGGAAACGGCCGGGCGCCATCCTCTTCTCCATCGGCGAGCCGAGCACCGCCGCAGATCACCTCACCATGGCCAGCCCGCTCCGGTGAATCTCTGTCTCTCTCGCTTTTGATTTGGCTTCACCTTGTTACCGTGATGCTCATCGGCTCGTTATTTTCACCGTTCATCCTCAGGACGCGTCAGAACGCCGCTGGGTTCGCCGGTTCACACCACCGTGTCCGCCATCGCCAACGTCCACACACCACTGCCCCGTCCCCGCCTTAGTCGAGTAGCCTACCTAATCGCGGTGAGCTTCCGGGACGTGTGCCGAACCCTAGCTAGGCTTATTAGGGCTGGCAACGGAGAGTTCGCCGTTGCGCCGCCGTGCCATGCCGCCATTGCCGCGGTCGAGCTCGAGCAGAACCCTCAATCACTCAACCAATACCGTAGATGTGTGCGCAAGGTTGAGAGGAGTCTGTAGGTGGTGACCTGATCGCCGGCGAGCTCGCCAACGGCGAGAAACCGCCGGTCAAACGCGCTGCACCTGCGGTCGCGCGCGGGCGCACTGTGCGCTGACTCGGGCCCGCCTGTCAGTGGCACTGGCTAGCTGGGTGCGGGAGAATAAGGGTTTTTCATCCTTTTTGTTTTTCAGAAAATATTAAAATGAGTTGATTATTGTTTCATTCATAACTAATTAGAGAAGTGTGATAAAATTATGAAAAAATTTGTGTAGCTTTATTATGAAGTGCTCTAGCTGAGAAAGATGAGTTCGCTGTATTCAGAATTTTTGCTATGCTAAAAAATTACATATTTTAATAGAAAAATGTTATATGTATGATTTTTGTAGGTCAAAATAATAATCCTTTAATCATGAATTTTTTGTGTGTAAATGTCGTGTGCTAATACCTATCTCCACAAAAGTTTGGTGCTGTTTTGATAATTCTAACTTACATAGTTAATATAAGTACGTTTAAATGTCTTTAATGTATTTAATAAATACTAAAATGATTTAGATAAATCGCTGCACTGGGGCTCTCCTTGCCGCGCCGTAGAGGAAGAGGAACACCTGGATTAGTGTGCTGGCGTGGACGAGGAGGCGGAGCTTCCACACGTCCCACCAATCCAGCGCACTTGAGATGTTGATGATCTTATCTCTCTAGCTAGCAGTGTCTAGCCAGCTATACATTAATGAATTGGGTGCTGTCTTGTGTGTTGGATGCGGGATTAAAGAGTGCCAGTGAGTACATGCGCCTATTAATGAATTGGTGAGGCCATCATCCTTGTATACGTCGCAGGTACGTCTATGCTTCCTGTGATGTGCAGTGCAAACAGTTTGGCTCAAATCGGTGACAAACTTTATGTCCCAAATACTTTGCATACCTGTGATGTATACATTTCTTTTTCTTTTAGGGGACCTATATGTATACATCACATGTAAGCAAAGGATTTATTTGGGACAAACTTATAGCTCAAACCACTGCTACTGCATGTGCAGAAGAAAAGCATCGGTGGTATACCAGCCTAAGTGCTCGGTGTTGCAATATAAGACTTCGTATACCCTCTTGAGGGCGTAGCGGCTGGAACCTGAATCCCTTATTAAAAAAAAAGGTAAAGAAGAAAAGCACATGTTTTGTGCACGACAAGTCCCATAAAGAAACAAAAGAAGCAGCTCATAAGAGTCAACTGCAGCCATGTTCACGCCACGCCAGGTACTAACAAATATAAATAATCTTGCACTTCCAACAGATGTAATTTTTAACTTTGTATTCATTCATTTCTATTTGTCAAGACTGTAGATCTGCATTGACCTGAGAAACATAAAAGCATCTACAAGATTTTGGATTACATTTTGTATATTCTCATGTTTCATCGTTAATTATGCGCAGCCTCTTGTTGCATAATATACTTTTGCTAAAATATGTTTCGACACTAGTATTAGATTACTTTCTGCTCCCTTGTCTGTGTCCTCCAATTGTTCAAAGCATCGTAAAATATTTAAGCACACGGAGTGTTCGAGATTATGCTTTTCTTTTGATGAGCTATATGCAACAGTTTTAACTTTTTTGGCTCAGGCACACTTTACGTGTTCGTTACATTTTCTTGAGTAAAGTTCATGGTCGGCCCTCAAACTTGTAGAGGTGTGTCATCCTGGTCCTCGAACTTAGAAAGTGTATCGTTTTGGTCCTTAAACTCTGTTTCGGTTTCATATTCATCCAAACGGGTTTGGCCCCACATGTCAGCTCTATCTGTCATCTCTCACTTCTCTCATGGCCATGGTCACCTCGTCGGCGCGTCGTTGTTCGCCATAGGAAGCCGCCCCATCGACCTCGGCATCGGCGAGCCCGCGCCGACGAGCGCCGCCCTACGCTGCTCCCCGTGCCGGTGTAGTCGCGCCGGAGAAGCCGCAGCACCGAGCTCGGCACTGGCGAGACCACGAAGGCGAGCTGCTCGCCGCGTGGGCGCAACTGCTCCTCAAGTCGGGGAAGTCGAGGAACTCCATCCCATGCAGCTCCCAGCGCCGCCAGGTGAGCATGCGGGCCGTCGGCCGTGACACCGCTACTACAACACCGAGCAGGCGAGCGCATGGGCCGCAGGCCGCGCCATCGCATCGTGGGCAGGCGAGCGCCTGCGCCGCCGCTACCACGCTGGGTAGGCGAGCGCGCGGGCTATGGGCCCTGCCGCCGCTGACACATCGGGCCACGCCACCGCGGTCCCTGTTCTTGCTCTCCCTGCCACTGCGGTCCCTGTTCTTGCTCCCCCTATCCTTGGCGCCGATGAGGTCCATGGTCACCGGTGCGGGGTCGATCCGCAGCTGCTGCGACCCCTAAACTGTGGACTAAAGGTAGTAGAAGTAGGGTTTTGTGGTACTCCTGACCCCTTGGACAGCAAAATTTGCTAGACTCGTGCTTCAACAGTCGTGTCAATCCGTGCGTCCATTCTATCTTTCATCTCTTTTAGTCGCCTAAAATACTCTACCTCATGATCCGCTCTACCCCTTGAGCGGCTCCGGTAAGTGTTAGATTCTTGGGGGAATGCTAGTTTTCAAGGAACAACACCGGTTCGTCTAGTGCGACTAGGGTGCTCCTTGGTTTCGAGTGCTTGGGTGAGCACGTCTTTCTCCCTATTAGAAGTGTGAGTCCCTTGCCTCACCTCCTCAGTTACCTAGGAGATCCTCTAGATGAGTTTGCTCATCGGTTGATTTGTGGAGCTAAAGCTCCCATCCTCGGCGTGACGTACATTCCTCCCCATACAATATATTACCGATCTAGGCTCCCAATCGGCGGTCTCAACCTGAACGACTTTCTCAGCAAGGCGATCCATCTTTTCAAGTTCTGCTTTAAATTCTGGCATCTTTTCGGCGTAGCCACGAGAGCCGAGATGATGAGGATTTGTCGCTTTCTGCGAGTTCTCCTTATTCTTCCTGCTCAGTTCTAAGTACCCCTCGGATAACCTGTATTCCTTGAAATCCTGCTAGAAGTCCTTCTGCTTGCTAAACTGTCCACCATCGAAATCTGGCTCTTTATTTTGGAGGATAAAATTCTTGTATAATGTCCCCTTGAAATTCTTGAAGCATGTCCCCATGATTTCTTTTGCTTTTTTCTTGACTAACTCCTTGTCATACTCCGTTGGGAAAGTGAAATACTCTGGGATCTTGATATCCCATATGTAATCCTTCTCACTTTCGGGAACCCTCCACGGGTCATCATCATTCCCAATCCACTTCCTGTACCTAAATGGGATGAAGTCCCTTACAAGTAACCCAAGGATAGTCTTGTATTTGGTCAAAGCTATAGGCAGTGAGAGTGGATCCCCGAATTCATCGAACTCAGTGATGTGCCAGTGTGCATTCCTACCAACAAGAATCTTTGACACGCCTCGCTTGGATCTGGCCTTCCTGCTACCCGAACCCTCTGCCTCCTCGGTCGGCGGAGGCTCCTACTAGAGACACCAAGTAAGCTATGACCCTCTCAATTGATTAGCGTGTGTGGCTACATAGTCACATGATACCAAAGTTAACTGGCCATCTTGGTCATTTTGACCTAGATTGAGCAGGCCGGACGGGGTCCATGGCTGCTCATTCTCACCATCCTGATTGACACCGTCACCGTTTGTCGAATCATGCAGCTCTCCCGTCGCAGCGATATCAGTCGCTTCTTGTTGCCGATCTGTTCTTCGGCGACGGGGTAACAGGCGACGACGAGTCATGGCTGTGACACAATCGTGGTTAGTTTTGGCTGCGGACGACTACTAATAGCATATGTTCATATTATATATATATAATATGTTTAATGCAAAGTCTAATAATAAGTCCACATACAACAAAGTCAAATAATAGCATATGTTCACCTAGAACAAATTCATTGTTTGATTGACCACATATAACAAAGTCCACCTACTGTTCTACGAATCTAAGCCTACATCAACATTCAAATAAGAAAAGCAATGACCATAGCCATAAATAAAAGCATGACATCTTTTCAAGACCAAAGAGCAATTCTCCTAATCTTCACATCTCCAGCGGGTGGCTTCTCTTCAATCTTCAGTGCCAGCGGATGGCCATGGTTTGCATTCATTGGACCATAGTAGGCCGGTTGCCCATGGTTTGCAAGGTAGGCCGGATGACCATAGTAGGCCCTCAAAGCTTCAGCTTCTGTGTTGTATTTTTTGTGCAAATTACCAGGGTAGCGATTGACTTGAGCATAGCAATCTTCCCAGGTTCGATAAATCCCAGGCATGTGACCAACATGCACTACATACCATGTCATGGTTGCCTATATATTTAAGCAAATTAGGTTGTCATTCAAACATGATGTATTCTTATAAAATTTAATATATTGATGAATAATACACAACCATTGCATAGATAGGAGTGTTTGGAAAACATCTATTACTTACACCCTGTTCCGAAAGAGGGACCAAAAGTTTTTACAGTGGTTCAAGCCTAAGACATGAACTTGAGCACCTTTCAGGCTTGGGAAGCACTATCTAGTTATAGGCATCCTTTTAGATATGAACTGCATAGACTTGTTGAGGCTGGGCTAGTGAGCTCCAATTTATAGTCTTTTGGCATGTGGTAAGTGGTAATCGTAACTCACTGAACAAGAGTTATTATTCAAGTTATTTGACCAAACTAAATCTATTTAATATTCTTTATCCTTGACATGATAAAAAATTACCTCAATAATGAGACTATTTGTTATTCGGAGATCAACGTGGTTTAGTAATCATACTTGCTAGCATGCAGCATCATATGTCATTACTTTTTACTGTGCACACGTAATATTTTATGGAGGACCAAGATTGTTGTCAACTCCGATGCTATCAAAGTCAGTTGAACAGTATCTAGCCATTTCCAATAAATACAGGCATTTCTAATAGATTAAGACAATTAATAACAACTTGGAAACATGGTCATGTGCCAAGTTCTCTCTGTATCATAAAAAGACAAACACTTATTTTCATGATTTTGATCCCCGGTTATCAGAATGGGTTATATAACTGGTAAGAAATTTGAATCGCCATAAGTGGTCGTGATTCGGAACAACTACAATGAAAAATCTAGTTCCGTTGTCTGCTAACCCACCAAGCAGTTGGTGGATTCCCAAAGCGTGCTCATGGATGGAGCAGGTTGTGGCATCACAGGACCACTGTGTGGTGCTCCTTCCTAGCTACTAGGCTGCAACACACCCACTCACTATGTGGTGCTCCTTCCTAGCTACTGCAGCAACTGATTGACTGCAGAGAACACGGAGAAAAGGAAGGAACTACCTCGAGCACAGCAATTTTGGTGATTATAGCGAACACTGAAACAAAGCTGGAACAACATTGTGTATATACTGAATTCTAGAGACCTACCATGCATGACCTCGAGACGTCGGATGCCAAAAACGAAGTGATCACATGTGAAACGAAGTGATCACATGTGGAGATGTCTGGGTTTTTGGCATCCGACGTCACTACTTGCTCGAAATCTTCTCAATTTTTACCACAGCATCCACATACGATAACACGACGCCTCCACAAGTTTCATGATTTTCGGACTTCGTTTGGATTTTATATAATTTAAATTCACTTTTCTCGCAACTAACTCGACATGTTACGTCAACGAGATGCTCGAGATTTGATGTGACTCCCTGGATACGGCCTCAACATACGCTAAATATCAATTTTTGGATGACCAAATTCCATTATTCCATGGACCTGCAGTTCAAATTTGAAATACGCCGAAAAAATCAACGAAACAAAATAAATTAATGAAATATACCTAAAAAAGTCAAAATTTCACCAAATTTTAGAGTAGAGCTTTAAATACTGTCACAAGGCTACACAAAAAAATTTGGGTAAAAAAAAATTATATATATTTTGCCGAGTGTCATGGGGAGCACTCGGCAAAAATGTCTTTGCCGAGTGCCAGGCCCAGGAGGCACTCGGCAAAATTTGTTTTCAGAAAATAAAAAAGCATTTTGCCGAGTAGCCAAGGATGGCACTCGGCAAAGGTTTTTTAAAAAAAAATAAAAACAAATTTTGCCGAGTGCCTGATGGCTGGCACTCGGCAAAATCTGACGTAGGTGGCCGCCGTCACGGTCCGACTAAATTTTGCCGAGCGCCTGGCTTTGCCGAGTGCCAGGCACAAAGTCCAGATTTGCCGAGTGCCTGACTTTGCCGAGTGCCTGGCAAAATTTTGCCGAGTGCTACACTCGGCAAAATATTGCTTTGCCGAGTGCCACGATATTTTGCACTCGGCAAAGTATCATGCACAAAGTACAGTTTTCCAGTAGTGCAAGCTGTTGTAGGCCACCATAAAAATAGTTGCATCATCGATTACGTCGATACATAGACATAGTGCTAATCCTAGGAAGCAGGAAACATGGCTCGTACATATAGGACATCGATTACGTCGTTACCATGGCTTATCCACCATGCATGCAGATGAGTGGCCAGCATCACATATATCCGTACATATAGGACATCGGGTTGATAAGCAGCGTACGCTGATTATTGGATCAGCACGTCTATATAAACCACAGTCTGGTGCTAAGAATGATTATTTAACCAACCAAGGGTAGGTAGGTAGCTGCATTTGTTGCTTTACGAAATGGGGTGGAGTGTGATTACTACCACCTTGTGGCCGCAGCAGCCCTGCAACACTAGTAGACGCCACCATAGTCTGTGTCGTCACCACCGGTCCAAGAACGTCGACGTGCCTGCTCCGGCACGCCATGCTGCTATCCCGGCCAAAGTCGAGAATGGTGGCCTGTGCCAGCCATGGCAGCCAGCAGCAGCGCTACTCATTCGAGGATGATAAGGGTCGACGCTAGAGCGAGAACCCCGCCGGCGGTTTCCACCCTTCTGTGTGCGGAGATTTCTTCCTTGAATACAGCAGCCCCACAACGCCCCTGCAACTGGGTTGTTCATCAATATGTACTTAATTACTGCAGCTAATAACAATAATATGTACCACTCTCGATCTGTTCTAAATTGCAGGTCAGTTTGATTTTTCTAGGTAAATAGCTTTTGCTATACACCTAGATATAAAGTTATGTATATAGAAAAGTCAAAACAACCTATAAATTCAAACGGAGCGAGTACATATTCTTCCTTTGTTTTAAAATATACACTTCTTTTAGCAATTTCCTTTCTAGAAGGATAATTATGAGCACGTGTACATGCATGCATATGATACAGAATATTGCCGCCGAAAGCACTCGTGTGTATATGTGTTGATCATATACACTACAGGAAAACGCCTTTTGCCAATTGCTGCCCCCGGTCGGCAAAGGCATAAACCAGTCGGCAAAGGCTTTGCCGACCGCAAAAGCCACGTGGCGATCGGCAAAGAGCAATCGGCAAAGCTTCGGGTCGGCAAAAGCGGATTTGCCGATCGCCACGTGGCACAATGATCGGCAAATCCTTTGCCAATCGCCACGCCACAATGATCGGCATAATACGTGCACCGTCTGACCTGACGACGGGCTTTGCCGATCGCTGGTTCCTCGGTAGTCGGCAAAGAATTATTTTTTCAAAAATTGTTTGCCGGTCGCCGCCACTTCGGCAATCGGCAAAGAAAGAAATTTTTTTTTGAAATGTTCTTTGCCGATCGCCGGAGTTGCGATCGGCAAAGATTCTTCCTGGTTTTTTTGACTTTGCCGACCGTATAACGATCGGCAAAAGCTGGAATTTTTTTTTTTGCCGATCGCCGGAGTTGCAATCGGCAAAGATTCTTCCGGTTTTTTGTTTACTTTTTGCGATCGTAAACAATCGGCAAGAATGGAATTTTTTTTCTTTTGTTTTCTATTTTCTCGCATCAAAACCCCGCAAAATCACAAATTATAATCCAATTTCACCGTAAGCACCGGTAGCACCATTTATATCACAATTTCATCACATTTGTCGCCAACATCACCACATATATCACAATAACGCAACAACATCACATATATGTCACAATAACAACCACACAAGTGCATTACAACCATCACATGAAGTCCAACACGCCGAACACCACAAGTCGACGTCCATCACACGAAGTTCAACATAACAAGTCTAGGTCCATAACGAAGAAAAGAAATACATGACAACAACTTCGACGATACGGTGGATACATGATAATGAGAATCGACAAGTACCTAGCTCGTCGCGCCGCCCCGGTCTAAATCATCCGCTCCGCCCCAGAGCCCCTGTGGTTTGCCCACGGAAACCCCTTGGACCAAAATCGAGGCGCTGCACAGTCGCCACCCTCCGCGCCGCAGCGCCACGAAAGTACGTCGAGAGGAGGGCCACGCATGAGGTGGATACGGTGGATAGGGTGCAGGTGGTGGATACGACATCATCTCGATGGCGGGACCTCCGGAGATGGGTTCGAACCCGCCGATCGTATTCGCACAAGTTAAACGCCAAGTGATGTCATTAGTATCTCTGCAAACATGGACGCACAAGTTAAAGCAAGAGTCAATATACTCACGGGGTCCCTCAGAGAGCGGCAGGGAGCGAGTGCAGTGAAAAAACTCGGAGGAGGAGGCGGTGGAGCGAACATTGGAAGAGGAGGCGGTGTAGACGCCCCGGGCGTCTGCATGGACTGGAAGAAGCTGGCCATGTTCTGCATATGAGTGTTGTAGTGCTGCTGCAGGCTTTGCTGGTAAGCCATCTGTTGCGCCATCATCTGCGCGTGCAACGTGGCGATCCTCTCCTCCATCTTGGCCTCCATCCGCGGGCTCGCAATATTACATCCGCAGATGTTGATTGTATGTACAAAAGCGAAACGAGTGAACGACGAACGAAAGCGGCACTTACCGTGACGCCGATCGCCGCCGGGCGCTTACGGGATGTCGCTGGAGCTCGTGGGCGTGGATCGAACTGGGTCGGCGAGGAAACGGGACGGGTCGAGGGCGCCAGGCCATGTAGTAGCGGCCGTCTTGCTTCGGTCCCAACCTCTGCAGGGAGGTCCGTGTCCAGGGGCTCGGCGGTGGGGTCGAACGTCTCCCCAGAAGGCCGGGCGAGCCATGACGGTGTACTCGGTGGCCTTCTCGTGGCGGTGGGGTTGGTGTACGATCGGGCCCGCCCTCCGGGTTGTAGACGTTGTTCGGATCCGTCGCCTTGCCCTTGTGAGAGAGAGGAGGTACGCGGTGTACTCGTTGATTTTCGCCCACCGATGCGTCAAGCGTCGCATTGAAAACACAAACATGATTACAAGTATTGACAATTGAGCGCAAGGATTAAGACATGAACGGACGATACCCATCTTGTCGCGAATCGGGAGGGGCTGATTCCCTTGGTGGTGTGACACCGATTCGCATCTGCTGGCTGCCTGACGGTCGGGCGCGCCTCGCAGACGCGCCTCATCCGTGCGCCACATGCGCACAATCTCCGCCCGGCATTCCTCGTGGTTGTCGCACCACGACGGACACACACGCATGACATCAAGTATTTGACATGCGAGAAGATTAGTGTAATGTTTCTTTGAAGGAATCGAGAACGAATGTTGTCATACTTAATTACCTTTCAGATTGCGCTTGGGTGAGGTCGGCCTCCCTCGAGTTCATTCTCTGGCGGATTTGGGGCTTCTTGATGTTCTCTCCAAGCACGTTAGCGTGGAAGTCGCGGATGGCCTGTATCGCGGCGCCTCATGGTACAGTCCTTGAGGCGATCTTTGCGAGACCGCCTCGCACGCGCTCGCGCCGCTGGGCCGCTTTACCCTCCTCGCGACGTGAAGAAAGTCCGCACACGACACATCATGTAGCATTTCCTTTTTTGCAAGAAGTCCGACGAATCGCGTATTATTTAGCAATGCGGTGCGATGAAAGACTCACCCAAAACTCCCTCTTTATCTTTGCCGCGATGGTCTCGCCACCCTCCTCGACGAGGTAGAAGTGGGATCACTTGGTGGGCACCTTCATCTCGCCGTTGACGTTGACAAGGCTGTGGTAGTACTCTTAATCAGAGGCCCGGATGCCATTGATATGGCGTGCTTGACCTGCTCCACTCACAATCTTCCGTGAACCGCACGAGTCATTAAGAATAATTGTTAATCTTGATTCGATTTTTGACATGTCATATGAACAAGTAGTGAAATCAATAATGGTTACTTACGCCCGCCCACGGTGTGATCACCGGCGTATTTGGTGGAATTGCGGCCGCACCCTAGGAAGCTGCGTGGGCCCGCGAGAGTACCTTGGCCACACGCTGATGAAGTCGGGCCGTCTCGCTTTGGTGTAAGGCGTCGTCGCCGTCGTCGTCGTCGTCGTCGTCGTCGCCGCCGCGCTCGTCGTCACGCGACGTCGTCCCCCCTTGCGAGGACGAGAACGACAGCCTCCTGGTCGCCTGGCGATGTCCGCTGGGGGGCTGGGACCCCCTACTGGACGACCCGCGCACCAACACCTCCTCCTCCTCCTCCTCGTCGTCGGCGGTCTCCTGCGGGGGGACCTGGTACGCCGAGCGTACTGCTCGATGCGGCCGCTGCCGCCGTCCGCCTGGCATTTTGCCGAGTGCCTGCAATGACAAAGAACAAAACTGTTAGCATAAATAAATGACAAGTACTTGTAAAGGAACATAATAATAACAATATAGTATTACATGGCCTCGTAATTATCTCCGCGAACGGCAATATCTCGGGCGTGGAGTCGTCATCTCTATCACTATCGTCGTCATCGCTATCAATATTGTCGAGCTCCCTTAAGTCATCACTGTCATCATCATCCTCATCGTCTCCATAGTCATCATCATGTACCTCCTCCTGGACAACTCCATCGCGCTGCATCTGCCATCGCTCAAGCATTCTTAAGTCCCTGGCATCCTGCACCTCCTCACCCTCGTCCTCATCGATTTCGTTGTTCACTTCCATGCCCATGAGCGAACCAATGTCGATCTCCAAGGTACCTTCTAGCCCCTCGTGTTGATAGAACTCATCGGTGCTTGGGTCAAAGTTGTAATCGCGTGCGTTTGGGAGAGGCGCTTTGCCATGTGGCGACACCAAATGCACAAGGCTCCACCCCGCAAGCTTCTCGTCTTTTGGCACGCCCATGGGAGGTAATAAACTTGCGTGGCGTCTCGGTTGGCCACAATGTAGACATCGTCTCCTTTATAGTCTGGAGTCCCGTCGAATCTCGACTTGACCTATCGTAAGGTCTTTCCTCGTGATATCAGGATCGAACCAATGGCATTTGAATACCACCAGCGCTAAAGTCCCGGCACCCTTAAAGTTGAGCTCGTATATCTCTTCGACTATGCCGTAGTAGTCCTTCCCATCCGTGCGGGGCGTACGAACTCCGCAGCACATGGTTTTTAGGTTGGGTCGACTCTCCTCGTAGCTTCTCGTGAAAGCGATAGCCATTCACATCATAAGCGGTGAATGACTTCACCCTACGGGAGAAGCCACGGCCCACTGTTTCAATTCATCGCTCATTTACGCATCCGCTCGGGCCTGCAAGGGTAGAAGATCGTTACATAACTCGCTCCGGGGAGCAAAGTGGAATCACAAAGTCGGAAAGAGGTTAGTTGGTTGGTACCTTTATACAGAACGGGGAGATGAAATCGGCACACACCGTGTCTAAGAAGATTGTCTTCTTCTTGCTCGGTAGGAGCCCTATTGCCTCTCCAAGATTGACTAATAAATTCCTAAAAGAAGGAAGAAACTAGAGGGTCGGACCATGATAGATGGAGGATAGTGACGGTAGGTAACAAGCTCATTGAGAACTTACTTCGATAAGGAATCACTTCATCAAGGTTGATCAACAATGTGAACATGATAGTCCGCCACTCCCCGATGGTTCAAGCGCTTGTTGGTACCTGCGCTTCCACTCCCCGAGATCCCCTGGAAAAAGGCTGAGTATCGATGAGTTCTCGTCGGCGTTGTAACGAGGGGTTGGATTGTGCATGCTGCTGAAGCTTCTCAAGATAATACGCTTTGTGTGAAGGTCGACACCTCCTCTAGAACGGAGGCCTCTCCCACGGAAGCCTCAATCTTGGCTTTATTTCTACAATTTTTCCGAAGAAGCTTTAGACACCTCTCGATTGGATAGCACCAACGGGCACTGACAGACCCCCAACCGTGCCTCGCGGTAGGTGCAAGATCGAGATCTTTGCATGGATGTAAAGAAGCCGGGTGGAAATATCATCTCCAACTTGCAGAGCAACAGAGGTGCAGCCTTCTCCGATTCAACACAAACATCCCGAGACAACTCCTTGGCACAAAGTGGCGGAAGAAGAAGCTCAACTCTGCCAGACGCGCCACACATGCTCGGGAGGTATCCCCGGTCATCGCAGGAAGGATCCGCTCAATCCATATGTGGAAGTCATGGCTCTTCATCCCTAAGACTTTCATAGTCCGCAAGTCACACACCCGCCAGATTCGCCGATACCCATCGGGAACTTTAACGTCTTGATCCACTGCGCAGAACTTCCTTCCTATCTCGCCCTTTTCAGGATGTAATCGGCGGCCCCTTTCCATTTTCGCGGGCGCAGGGTCTTCATCACCGGTTTGGTCTATCACAGATCATCTCGAGTCCGATCTAGCCTTGACGTTGTCCTTCGACTTTTTGCCAATGTCCATGAGTGTTGCCCAGAGTGCCTCGGCCACATTCTTTTCTGTGTGCATTACATCGATGTTGTGTGGAAGAAGAAGGTCCTTGAAGTAGGGGAGCCTAGTCAAGCCCGATATATGAGTCCACATGTGGTCCCGAGCATATCCCTTAAACCCACCTGTTTCCTCAGGTTCGAGAGCCTGTATGTCGGCAAGGACGGCGGCAGGGCTCTTAACCTGCGGAATGGGGCCGGTGACTTGAACGCCTTTCGTGAAGTGCTTTACATCTAGCCTGAATTCATGGTTCTCTCAGGCAGAATTGGCGATGCTTGTCGAAAGAAGAAAACTTGCCGCCCTTGGCCCGCAAGTGAACATCACATCGCCTTGCATGTCGGGCAAGGGAACTTCCCGTGAACACACCACCATTGAATAAGCCATACGCCAGAAGTCATGCATTGAATCTGGTACACACATGCATTCTGAAGTTCTCTCTTCAGTAGCCCGATTGGCCGTACGTGAGTACCCCTCTTCCCAAGCAAGTTCCAATTCATCCCACACCGGCCGCATGAACACACCCATATTGTCGCCCGGGTGTCCGGTATTATCGGCGTCAAGAGCACGTTCTTAGGTTCAAACATGACGCCTGGGGGAGATTGAGGGGATCACAAAACACGGGCCAGCAAGTGTCTGGGGCCGCCATCATTCCAAACGGGTTGAACCCATCATTGCCGGCGCTTACGCGTACATTCCGAGCCTCCATAGCCTTGACAGATTCATGTTATCGAAGTGCTTCCATGCATCACCGTCTCACGGGTGTACCATCTTGTCGGGATGGTATCTTTTGCCATTCTTGTGCCACGTCATCTTTCGCGGACTCCTCCGTCATATACTGCCGTTGCAGCCTCGGTAGGAAAGGAAGGTGCCGTCACGACCTTCTCGGGGACCTTAGACATTTTTCATGCGCCATCGAGCCTTCTACCTACACGAACCTAGAGGCATCGCACTTCGGACGGTGTTTTTGCTTCCTCGAGGTCTCCCCGAACAGACGCACACCCTCTTCAGACAAGCATGGATCCCCTCATACGGCATCTTAAGTGCACGAAGGAGCTTACGTGTAGCGTAGGTGTTCGTCGGCAGGACATGATCTGCCGAAGCGGTCCCCAACAATGCTCAACACGAGATCGAAGCCGTCTCGACTAATGCCCAATTGCGACTTCAACCCTATCAGCGTGAGACGGCATCCGATTCGCGTAAGCTTTGTCTTCTCGTGAAGGGGCTTCGTGCCGACTCCATCATGTCGTAGAAGGCCTTCGCGGTTTCCTCCGGATCTTCCTCCACATCCATTCCTTCGCCAAACCGTGCTTCGTGGAAGTTCGCCATCATATACGCCATCCCGCATCATCACCATCATACTCCTTGAGGACGGGTCGCACCACCTCGTCCCTAATAGGATGGTATTCACCATGGTGGCGCCTAACGGGTATAGTTTGGAACGAACCCGTGCTTGAACAGATCTCTCAACACCGAGCCTTTACTTTCTTCTTCTTGTTCTGCACTTTTCGGCTGCAGGACACGGCATCCAATTGACCCTTTAGCAATTTGGGCCAAATGCATGCTCCAGAACTCGGCCGTCCCCCGATCCATTCGTGGCTCTTACTTGCGAAGCCCGAGTACATCCACTCACGGTCACCCATGCTCGTCATGCGGCAATGTTAACATGTGATAAAACAAGCAAGTGCATCTACAACGCGCTCCTACCATCTAATAGGTGAAGGATAGGTCCTAATCCCACCCGAGCATGCAGACGAGGTTAGCTTCCATGCTCTCGCTCCCGTCCTAGACGGATTTTAAGAAGACCTCCCGCTATTCTCCCCGATACACGCCCGGCGGGAGAGAGTGTATATCGAGAGAATAACGGGAGGTCCCGCGAAACTCCGACTTCGGACGGGAGAGGAACATGGAGCTAACCTCTCTCAAGCATGATCCGGGCTGTCCAAATAACGTGGACAATCCGAAACGGATACGGTTATACATATGCGAAGAACGATACTTCCAACCGTATCCGCTTTCGGACGGGAGACGCCTAACCGGGTAACGCGACCTCACGACTACATGTGGCGGAAAGAGGGGTCATACCGCAGTGCCGGTGAAGAAAGGCTAGCGGGGTAAAGGCTTGAGTCGTGCTCCTCGGCTAGCCTCCAATGGGAGCCCTCCCGAAAAAAGAAAAACAATTAGTGAGAACGAAAAATTTGGCAAAGACCTCCCCTCAGCGGGAAGGTTACCAAACCTGCAGAAGAAAAGACGACACGATGGCCGACAAACACATATACATGTCGAGCACGATGGCCGACAACCACAAATGTATTTCCAATCCATGCGAAGAATATAAGCGGTATTAACAAAGTAAACTACTACTACTAGTAGTACTACTACCTCGTTGTCACGGACGGCGTCACCGGGCGCTGCGGAAGCGAGGCGCGCGAGGACGGCGAGGCGAGGCGAGGCGAGCGACGGCGCGGGCGCAGGCGAGGACGGCGAGGGCGAGGCGCATGGCGAGGACGGGCGACGCAGGCCAATGGACGGCGAATCCGGCGCAACGGCGGATCGGCGGACGGCGCACATGACGGCGGATTTGAGCGGGCACGCCGGATCGGGTGGGGCAATGACGCAGGCCGGCAGGTCAGGCGAGGCTGAGTCGGGGCCGACACGGACGCAGCCTGGCGGCGCTGCCGTGGGGCTTGATCGGGCGGGCAGCGCAGCGGTGAGGGGTCTGAGGCTGGCGGGCGGGCCGGGGGGGGGGGGCCTTGCTGGGGTGGCCCAGCTGGGTGGGTGGGCGTGGGGGGCGCGCCGGGATGGGATGGCCACGGGAGGGGGGCTGGTCACTGGGGGGGGCGCCAGGACGGGGAGGGCGACGCCGGGGGAGGACCCTGAAGGCCAGGGGAGGCCCAGGGCTGCATGGAGGGAGGGCCACGCCTGGGAGGGGGCGCGCGTGGGGGGAGGTGGGCCGGGAGGACGCGGCCGGGAGAGGCGCCTGTGGGGGGCCGCTGGGGAGGCCTGGGTGGCTGGGGGGGGCGCCCTGACTGGGAGGGGGCGCACGGGAGGGGCGCATGCGGCCGGGTGGGCGACGCGACCGGGAGGACCAGGGGGGCCATGGGAGGGGAGGCTGGGAGGGGCGCCACGGCTGAGGGGGCGGCCAGCCGGGAGGGGCCATGCGCCTGGGGCGACGCACGCCGGGGACCAAGGGCCATGGGGGGGCTGGGAGGGGCACGCCACGCTGGGGAGGCGCCAAGGCTGGGGGGCGCGCGTGGGGGGAGGGGAGGCGCCGCTGGGAGGACGACGCCATGGAGGACCACATGAGGGGCCACACGGGGGGGGGCCACATGAGGGGCCAGGCGCTGGGAGGGGGGCCACGGGAGGGGCCACGGGGGAGGAATGGCCCGGGGGGGAGGAGGAGGAGGGGATTTGGGGGAGGATGCTGCGTGGATTTTGGGGAGGGAGGAGGGCGGCCGAGCGGATAAGGCGACGTTTTTTTTTTTTTTTTTTTCCTTTCTTGGCATGATGTGACGCAATGATCGGCAAAGGTCTATTTTTTTTTTCAAAAATTTTTTTTTTAATTTTTTTAAAAATTACTTTGCCGATCGCTTCCGCTCCTGGCAATCGGCAAAGGTTATTTTTGATTTTTTCGAAATTCTTTTCCGATCGCCATCCTCCCTAGCGATCGGCAAAGGTTCTTATAGCCGCCACCGATGGCGTTCGGCAAAGAATTAATTGTTTTTTCGATTTTTGATCCCAGTTTTTTGTGTTGCCTTGCTCTGAGTAAGTACATGATATATTCCAAGTTTGGGGTCATTTTGATTTATTTTGCTATATTCCATTGATTTTTTCTGTTTCTTTGATTTTTCCGGTGACTCCATTTGAGCTGCGGTACATGAAATAATGGAATCCGGCGATTGAGAAAATGATATTCATGATGTTTGGAGCATGTTGAGGCCGTGTGCGGGGCCTCGCGTGAAATTCGACCGTGTTGGTGTCGGAACACGTGCAAGAGCCGCAGCAGCGTGAAAAGTGTTTTTAAATTTTATAAAATCAAAGCGAGTCCGAAAATGGCGAAACTTGACGACGTGTCTTGTCATCGCATGCGGAGGTTGTGGTAAAAATTTGAGAAAGTTTCGAGCAAGTGGCGGCGTCGGGTGGCTAAAACCTGGACATCTCCACATGTGATCCGCTTGCTCGAAACTTGACGACATCTCGACATGTCCAGGTTTTAGCCACCCGACGTCGCCACTTGCTCGAAACTTTCTCAAATTTTTACCACAGCCTCCGCATGCGATGACAAGACACGTCGTCAAGTTTCGTCATTTTCGGACTCGCTTCGATTTTATAAAATTTAAAACACTTTTGCTGCGTGGTTTTCGGCGTGTTCCGACACCAACACCGCCGAATTTCACGCGAGGCCCCCGCACACGGCCTCAACATGCTCCAAACATCATGAATATCATTTTTCAATGGCCGGATTCCATTATTTCATGTACCGCAGCTCAAACTCGAGTCACGGAAAAAATCAAAGAAATGTAAAAAATCTACTAATATAGCAAAATAAATCAAAATGATCCCAAACTTGGAATATATCATGTACTTATCGATCAAGGCAACACAAAAACTCGGGATCAAAATAAAAAATAAAATTCTTTTGCCGAACGCTGTGGAGGATGGCAATTATAAAGTCGCGCTTTGCCGATCGCCGACGGAGTGGCGATCGCAAAGGTGACGGTGTGGATGGCGCCAACCATGGCCCGCTTTTGCCGATTGCAATTTTTTGCCAACGCTCGGCAATCGGTAATCTGATGGCTTTATAACCGCTCGGGCAATCGGCAAAGTCAGCAATCAAGAACTCGCTTTGCCGATCGCAGGAAATTCCGGTTGGCAAAGGGACCTCTTTGCCGAGTGTCGAAAAAAAACAGTTGGCAAAGAAAATTGCAGTCGGCAAAGAGCCAGTTTCCTGTAGTGATAGGTTCCCACCCTATTTCCTTTTCTGAAAAAAAAAGCTTGTAATGGAGGGGGTTAATAGGAGTTGCAGTGCTGCTAAACTTTAACAGTTCGTAGCTGTTAGTCTCTATTTACGTTCTGGTAGCTTAAGGTTGCCTCTCTTCCTGGACCCTGGTTGTCTAGGAGAGATGGCTTTAGCATGCGTATCACAAAACTCTATAATTTTATTGCGTTTAGTAATGAAATTCGGTTTCGACCGTGGTAAAAAAAAGATATTAGTCCCTCTGTTTATTTTACATGGTACTTCTTCCTCCATCAAAAGAAGAATATATTAAATCTCACTTCCCAACGAGTCAAGCAATCCTAAACTTTGAATAGCTTTATACAAACTAGTATCGACATTTATATCTTGAAATATATTTATTATGAAAATATATTCCATAATCAATATAGTGATATTTATTACGCATCCTAAACATTGAAGTGAGACTTATATTTTTTTAGAGACAGAGGTAGTATGTATATTAATTATGATTTAGAAAATCCTATCTAAGTATTCTTTGGCCATAGATGTTTTTAAAATATAGCATCAATTGCCAAAAAATCGTAGTCCTTTTAGATCTATGAAGAAGTATTGTCCTATATTAAAACAGACTATACAATAAACATTATGGTGACTATTTTGTCCTTTGAAGCTTATGCAGTTTGACCTTTTAAATATATAGTGACCCTATATATAGCAAGAAATGGAGGGAACATTATTAGCCTCCCGCTCGAGTCTCAACTAATACTTTGTAATTTTTCTAACGTGATTGTTTTTTGCTTAGAAATTGATGGAAGAACGAGCGCAAAAACTTAAGGAAGATGGCCAAACTACTATCATGTCGAAGTACTTGTAGCCTATTTCAGAGGGTCCATCTGATCTACGCATTGGAGTGCCTTTGCTTGGATTATCTTTTTGAAGAGGAGATCAACAGTGTGCTATCACAAATTATTGATGCTGATGTCAGTGACTGATCTTCATACGGTTTCTTTGTGGTTCTATCTTCTCCGTAGTCATTGTCACCAAGTCTCAGCAGGTAAGAGTTATTCTCTAAAAACTCCAACATGACCAAAAAATAAGTAAATATTACTGATTATGTCTCCTGCAATTAAATATTATTTGTTTCATCGCCATTTTGTCAGTAGACCAAATATTATTTTTACACGGCAATAAAATTAATTTCAGGAGACTCTCTCTTTTGTTAACACAGGTCGTCACAAAACACCTCTGTCTCTGAAAATCATCTAAGGCTAACGTAGAAATGGCCTGTCTCTGAAACTCAGCTACGGACAACTAAAAGCATCGCATCTTAGTAAATACTGACCCGAAGGCCCATGAAAACACCAACCCCCTAACTGGCTGACATCGCAACCCTAACAGGCACCACACTTCTGTTTCACCCGCTCACTGCCAACTTCTGTCTAGCACAGCTGCAACCCCCCCCTCCACTTCTCTCGCTAGTGCCACCCACTGCCCCTACACTCATCTCATCAGCACAGCCGTGAGCATCTCACCAGCACAGCCGTGAGTCCCAACTTTTCATCCGTCTTTGGCGTTCTCTAGCACTACGTGGAAAACACTTTGAAGCAACGGGGCAAATTTTTTGTAGGGGCAGCTGGTGATGGAGCCGCCCCTACAGTGGCGTGCTCGGGAATCCAGAGACCAGCAGCCCCTACAAATGGAACAGTAGGGGTGGCTAGTGATACGAGCCGCCCCTACAAATGGGTCGGATTTGTAGAGGCGGCTGGTAATACCAGCCGCCCCTACTGTGTCCATTTGTAGGGGCGGCTGAATCACCAGCCGCCCCTAAAAATGTCCGCTGTATATATAGCGGTCACAAAATTGTATCCCCCTCCTCTCTCTCAGTCTCTCTCCTCTTCGCTCCCTCTCTCCCGCCACACGGATAGGGCGGCGGCGGTGCTGCAGCACGAAGCGCATGGCGGCGGGCTGCGGCCGCCTTTCTCCACCTCCTCCTCACCCCCATCGCATCATTACATGCTGGACGGTCCCCTCGCTGCTGGCTCACGCCTCGCCGGTGTGCCTCCCACCCCGCCAGCCGGCACGAAGCGCGGCGCTAATATCTGTTTGCCCACGATCCCCAATTCCTCCTCCTCCGGATTTCGCATTCAGCACACAGCGCAAGTGAGCCTCCCCCCCCCGATCCACCCTTCCCTCCCCCTCTCCCTCCGCGTCCTCGGCAGATCCAGATCTGAGCCCCCTCGCTCTCTTAGATTTCTCTGCCCCCTATCTCCTCCTCTCCGGGGTCACGGGGCTGGTAGCGTGATCTGCCCGACCGACTGACCATGGCGGTCGGGCTGGATCGGTCGGTTCAGATCTGGCGCCGCCGTCTGCTGGACGCCCGGGGTGGCTCACGATCCGTTGTGTGGCTAGGGTTTGTGGGGAGAGATCTGAGCGGGGAATGAATGAACGGGGTGATGATTGTGCAGGTGGTGAAGGAAGGGGGCCGCCGTGGAGGGAAAGATGGGGCTCACGTTCGGGAAGTTCTTCAACCGGCTCTTCGCCAAGAAGGAGATGCGGATCCTCATGGTCGGCCTCGACGCCGCCGGTAAAACCACCATCCTCTACAAGCTCAAGCTCGGCGAGATCGTCACCACCATCCCCACCATCGGTGAGCCCCACTCGTGTGCCCTTCATACGTTGTTGGATCGTGTTCGATTCCTACGTTGGTGGATATGTTCGATTCGGTTGTGAAAGAATGCTCTGTTAATATTTCTCTTTTCACAATGGATCGATGCGTAAATGATAGATCTGTAGGATGCACGATCTATCCAAACCTGAGTGCTCTAATTGGTTGGGGTTAGACGATACCTGCCCGATACAGGGTAATTAACTAATAATAGCACTATTGCTCGCAATGCAAGTTTTCAACATAGGGGTATTATACGATAGTTGAAGAGGGCTTCACTAAAAAAATATCACTATTGCCTGCAATGTAAGTGTCGTTAATCAATAAAAAACCATTGAGTACTATTAGATCAAATGAACAGAGTTGCCTGGTGTACATTAATGAAATGAAAGCATTTGATGTATTTTTATATCAGTAGTAGGTGCTTGGTTGGTGTTTTCCTTCCTGGGACCTTCAGATATGATCTAGGTCTTGTCGTGATTAATTTCTATCTCATTAATTCTATTTTACAGTAATGATCTGATATATTGAATCTTATAGGCAGCATGGGTTGCTGGGCAGTATGCCCATATCAACTTTTCAGTACCGAACAATTTTTGTCAGGCTATGCACTTTTCAGTTATATGTATAGAGGGATGGGATGCATTTTCCACTATCATTTTTGCTAACCAGAATTGTTGTATTTGACATAAGTAACTTAGATTGGAAGATCATCAGTAGCATATGTTTATCTGTATAGAGGGATACATTTTCCACTATCATTTTTTTCTTCTCTATTCTATGAAATGGGCACAATCTCTTGCCAATTCTATGCTTCTCTCATTTGAGATACTGACATATTGCTTCTGTATTTTCAATTTGTCCTCATTGTCTTCTATGCCTATATAATATATAGTGATCAAATTTAGGATCTTCTTTGTTGAGATTGGTTTATATGTACTTTTCTAGCTTTTGCAGGCCTATTCTTTACCTTGCAATGCAACTATTCATGTTTGAATGTCTTCTGGGATGCCTGATTACTTGGACCACATCCTCACGAGAAATAACAAGTTGTGACGGCACTTGTAGATTGTCAGTATGCACTTGTGATTCTCTTCACATTGTTCAAGTTGAAACCTTCTAGTATCATGCTAATGGTTCTAGTATTAAGCTTGCGTCTTGGACATGCCTGTTTCTGTCAGCACTACTCGATGAAATGGACGGCAGCGGGGGAGACGGTGACTGGTGATGGCAGATTGGCAGCCGTCTCAGGGGATCAAAGAGGCCCAAGACAACGACGCCAGCGGTAGCACAAGGTCCACAGCACGGCCAACGGTGCAATTCGAAACCAACAAGAAATCAGTCTATGATGAAGGTAACCGAGGTTGTTTTGTTCACATGTAAACCCCGTTTGTATGCACAGCAGGCTGGCTTCGATGCCTGCCTGATCCCGGACATCAACATCACCTGAACGTTCTGTATTCTGAATGTTTTTTCCTTTTTTTGGTTATTATATACTTTGTGCGGGCACCATGTAAGAGGAGCCAGAAGCTGGGGGACAAAATCACGGCGCTTCAGCAGCTCGTCTCCCCGTATGGCAAGGTAAAGCTCCAGCAGTTCGTCGACCTTTGCTGCCCATGCTGTGTGTGTATTCCTATTTGTGATCTGCATGCATAGCATGTGCCAATCTGAAGAGCGTTTGTGTCTCTGAAACCTGAATAAGATCTACCCGCGTGTGCAGACCGATACGGCATCAGTGCTCCACGAGGCAGTTACCTGCATCAAACATCTCCACGAGCAGATCCAGGTGAGCCAGACGTTGCATTGCATCAGCTTCTTACTGAATGGTCATGCGACGCTTGTACACAAGCAGTAACAAATTTGTAGCAACTCACGGTTTTTTTCCGTCACCATTTCGCTAACATTTTTTTCTGCAGATTTTGACCGTCTCCTACCCTGAATTTAGATCTTCAACGTCACAGCAGGTACCCGATTATGGGATCATATAGCATATAAAGCGACTTTTTGTCTAAATTCTCAATGTGCTTCACACGAAAGATCTGCGCTGAAACTGAAAGCTTTGAATCGCTTCTGTGGTTGGCAGGACACGGGCGAGGAAGATGGCGGCTCGATGCATCTGCTCAGGCGAGGCCTGTGTGTGGCGCTGCTGTCCCCGGCCGTCGTGCAGCTCGTGTCTGCCGAGGCCGCGCTCTGCCACCGCGACGCGGCCTTCACGGAGGATCACTGGCGCTGCCTCGGCACTCTGTAGTCGGCCGGAGGATGCTGCCATGGTTCAGTTGGTAGACGGTAGGAGTACGAGACATCCGACATGGCATCGACGGTTGCCGACTGTTGTCATCAGGCCTTCAGTTACAGCGTTAGAACTCAATTTCACTTGGAAAAATAAAAATTACTCACGCGCTTTTTGAGGTTATTATTATAGTATGCCTGATTTGAATTATATAACAAGTTGTGACGGCACTTGTAGATTGTCAGTATGCCTGATTTGAATTATATATGTTCTGGTCAGATTTGAATTATATATATATTCGGAAGAATTTGAATTGTAAATTTGAATTTTTTAGCGTAAAATGTGTTTGTAGGGGTGGTTGGTACTATAGCCGCCCTACAAATCGATTTGCAGAGGCGGTTGGTGTTATCAACCGCCCTACAAATCGATTTGTATAAATGGTCTGGGAACCGCCCCAACAAATACATGATTTGTAGAGACGGTATGGTAGGGGCGGCTTGTTGAGCCGCCTCTACAAATGATCTGCAGCCGCCCCTACAAATGTTTATTGTAGTAGTGTAGCAAACCATGTGCAGATCTGAGAAAGAGCATGGTGGCAATGATTGAGACTAGTTCATGCTAGGGTCACGACGGTCATCCACACTGGACTCACCATACACAGGTGGTGATGTGGATCTCCTAATCGCCGGACTCTGGCAAGGGATCTCCCATAGCCAGTCACTCACCCATGAGTGGTGGTGGGGCGGGGGTCAAAAATGGCAGATCTTAATTGGACAATGACAATGGTTTTGTGGTTGTGCTTGGATCCAGCGAAGAGCTTAATAGAGGAGGATGAGTGGCTCTATGAACTTGGCAGACATAGGATCCAAGTACATTCATCCATTATCCATCCGTGAATAATGTAACCTGTATGACATAGATAGTACTATTGTACTAATATATATGCCATTAAATTTAATGAAAAAATGCCTGCTAAGAATCTACATCATTCACAATTATGAGTCACAAGATACAATTATGAGTAATAATACTGGTTATGTGCAACCTTCACAGTTTGGGAGCCTCTTGAACAACTCTTTAAAAAATATCCTCTAAAATGAAAACAACAATTAAATTAAAGATGTGATCTCCATCACATTCATCTCAATATGTTGAAAACAATATAACCAAGCAAATAAGGTATCAATTAAAGTAGAGGCTAGATACCAACTTTAAAGTAAGTTCGTGTACGTGTGCAACCTTCAAAGTTCAGGAGCCTCCATGATCAGAAAGCATCTAAATGGAAGAAAGATGCTCTTCCTTCACACTCAAGTAACTCAACTGAAAATGCAATATTTTGCCAAAGAAACAAGCTAGGAAATTAAAGGGTTGCTACTTACCAACCTTAGAACAAGGAGGTGATATTCATCCTTTTAGAATTGGAAGTCTCCATGAGCAACTTGGTGAAAAATAGCCACAAGAATGGTGAAGGAAGGGTGTAGAGGAAGTGAGGAAATAGAGGAGAGGAAACAAGTTTTGTTGTAGGCGGTTTGCATCGCCTGATCATATCATTTGTGTATGTGGTGGAAATTGCTTTCACGGCCAGCTCGGGGGACGATCTGGTGTTGAAAATCACAATGGTTTTCACCATAAGATCATCTGCCAAGCTGGTAGTGAAACAATTTTTCACCGCCTGTTCAAGGGTCCACTATGCCCATCTACTTTCAAACCGACGTGATTTTTTTGTTTGCCTGTTTGTTAGTTGGGTGGCATATATAGTTGGCAAAAAAATGATGGTGAAAATTGTTTTCACTGCTGGCAATTTGTATGATCCAGCAATGATAACCACCATGGTTTTCACCATCGGATTATTCACCGACCCGATGGTGAAAACAATTTTCACCACTGATTTATCAAGCCACAGTGCCCCAGCGGCTTTTGAACTAGCAGTGAAACACTATCACTGTTAGTTCTAGCCAAACCGGCGGTGAAAACCGTGTTGCAAAAATAAAATCTATAGTAGTGTGTGTACCATTAACTTTTCGTTTTGTACATTAGTACGCCTTTATAGGTGAGGTCCTTTCAACTGCAATCGTATCAATGGCCAAGTGTAGATTTTGTAAAGTTTACACTCTCTTCTATTTTAAAAATATCTTAAGTCTTATTTCATGCGCTAGATGTGTTTGCTACATTTAAAGATGAAGAGGGGGGATTTGAATGGCACGAACCAAGGGACATGCTTAGCCTTTATAATGCAGCGCATCTCAGGACACACATGGGGAGACAATACCGGATGAAGCTATATTCTTCACCAGAAGATGTCTAAATTCAATGTTACCTTATCTGAATCAAGAAGGACATTTACTCGTGATGTGACATGTGCACTTGCTATCCCAATCCCTCGGAGGGTTCGAATATATGATTGCAAGAACTATATATCAATATATGAGAAAGATACCATGATAGACAGAAAGGTATTAGCGCTTGCAAAGTTGAACAATCTTATGCAAAATTGTTAGCAGCAGGAGCTAAAACTCCTTACAAGGTGCGTAAGTAACATCTGTTTTTTATATTCCCAAAATTATAATAATGAACTTATGAGAAGCACGCACTATTACAATAATACCAGTTTATAATAACCTATACATTATTTTGCAAACTTCTAGTAGTGAAAAAGGAGTTCATAAATGTACACAGGTGGTGGAAGGATCTACAGCTTCAAGCAAATTTCTCATTCTAATCGTGGAGAACTATTTTTGGATGACTGGAGTATGTTTTGAACCAGTCTACTCACGGGTTCTAATAATATTGACTACCGTGATGGCAACTATAGTAATCTTGGATGATGTTTATGATATCTGTGGAACTTCACAAGAATGCGACCTGTTTACAAAATGCATAGAATGGTATGTATCTCGATCGATATATTGCATGCTCCAAGACCATATCTTTCCTAAATGACGACACTAAAAGTTGCACTACTAGCTGGTGTTTACTTCTTTTAAAAGTACAAATTTAACCTGTGAAAGTTAATATGAAAAAGGTCATGTAAGCTGAAAATATTTAATTAATCAGTATAGCTTTTTAAAGGTTATTATTTATAAAAAATGACAGTCCATTTTTTTTTAGGGGAAAAAATAACAATCCTTCTTGTAACCAAGTGATGAATCACAATGTTCTTTCATTGCCACCATTATGGTCTACCTTCACGATGGAGTGGTTGTCTACCTTGACAATTCATGAAATCCTTGTGAAGAACTTCACCACAGAGACCACCAAGGAAATTTTGGGTCTACCCTAGCTAATATTAAAATATCTTTATGATTACCAAAATAACATTGCGCCTTCAATTTTCCAATATTTCTCTGGTGACCAAATCAAATGACTTTTTTATACTATTAATTCACTTCTCACTAGAAATGACACTAGTTTTCTATTTTTCTCAATTTTTTATTTTTCACTTTGTTTCCTATTTTCTAGAGATGGCAGTCCATTATTATCTTGAAACAGTAAGGGGGCCCAAAATATAAAATAAATAAACTTAAGATAAGGTTATTTGCCCATTTGGCTCATTATATTAAGAGCTTAGACTTCATTTTTTCCCCCAAAGCATTACTTATGTTAGCTAGCGTATATTCATTTGGATTTTTACTTACAATATTATTCATCTTTAATGATGTCAAGCTGGGATCTAAAGGCTGCTCAAGATCTACCAGATAACCTGAAGTTAATTTTTTGGCAAAGTTTTGGATAACATCGAAATCATTGACCGTGAGCTCGAAGTACAGGAGAAATACCGCTTGTCCTACCTTAGAACCGTTGTAAGTCAGCATTCTATTCACGTATTTGTGCTAATTAATATTCAGCAAGCGATTGGGACCACCCTTTGACAAATTTATATAGATGTGCTTTACTTGAATTAAAACTTATTATATACAGTATGTATATTTTTCATGCACCTCTACTAGAAAAGTTTGTACATGATGTTCTGCAAGGGAAACGTAATAAACAGCATGCACAAATATTAAAATTCTATATCTATATCTATATCTATATCTATATCTATATCTATATCTATATCTATATCTATATCTATAATTCTAAACCCCACTAAGAATTCTATCTTCACATGCAAGCCATTCACATCAGCAACCCACAAGCTCATACAATTATGGTACTCATCTATTCATGCAAGCTATCCACACCAATAAGCCATATCATCCAATAACATGTATTTATTTGTCCATGTTAGCAAACCACACCATCCACTAAAATTCATTCGCAATCCCCGCAGCAACGCGGGATATTCTTCTAGTATATCTTATAATCCTAAATGTCACTAGCATTCTATCTCAACATGCAAGTTGTCATAACAATTCACCAGCACATGCAATTATGGTAGATAACACCAAGCAGAACTGTAGCACCCGGTTTTAAGAACAAAACCAGATACACACCATATGTGAGACCAGGAAGTCAAATCACACATATAGCTACAAATATGGGTAATATCAATAGACAATGCCTAAATACATAACGCATTAGTGTAAAGAATATAACCTCAGAGGATAGACAGCGGAAAGACAACTCCAATCTTCAGGCGAAGACTCAAATTCCACAGGGACAACTAACTGGTTGATCACAAGCCTAATTCCTCCAAACTCTAGCAATCTGGTACCCATCCGAGATTTTTATCCAAATATGTGTAAAATAAAGCAAGCGTAAGTACATGTCATACTCAACAAATATAACATGGGGTTCATGAGGCTCAAAAGGCTGACACTGGTTTAACTACGATTAGCTTTTAATGAGTCATCTTTTAGCAATTGAGTAGCAATAAGTTTATCACAAGCCCATAAACACATGATCAGGTAAATATGAATAATGAGTAGCATAAACAGTAATCATTAGTGGGCATATTCATCATCAATATCATCTATGTTCATCATCGTTAACCATTAGTGATCATCTGTTCCGTAAATGTTCCAAAGCCGCTCGTGATCATGAGCACGGCTGATATACCAGTTTTACACTCTGCAGAGGTTGTACACTTTCACTGTGAGTCGTGATTTATCCTTTCGCCCGAGGTGATCAGCCTCTTGACCCACTACCAAGGAAGGTCGGCAAGGTTCACTATGAAGCCTTTCAAAGGTTCGTCTAACAAGTTAGGGCCATTAGATTCACTCGACAAACAGATATAGGAACCCCCGTGTCGAATGGCATAATTTCATCACGGCTATACACATAAGAGTAGAGGCTGTCCTATACCCGATTCGTCAAGCCATTCTTACGCCAATAAAGGTAACCTCTAACAAACTAGAAAAGGTCCTCGTACCGAGCTAAAGCCAGAGCCATGTAGCCCTCACAGTTGTACTGTAAGTCCCGGATAAATCACTTACAGATAAGTCCTTAGGGAGAGAAATCTAGAGCACCATAAAATAGCCCAATGCTCTAGCCCCCTGGTTCCATGTCGCTAAAAAGCATCTTTTAATGTTTATTGCATATTCCATTAGTCAAGTTACAAGATCATGGCTTTAGTTTGAGCACTAGCATCATACTACCCAATACAATACCCCAAAGGTATCAAGGTATAGGATAATAAAGTACTAGGAAATCCTTAGCGGCAGTCAAGGTAGACACATGCAGTATGATAAGTGATTAATGGTGTATAGGACAACAAGGAAGATCCCATGCTATACTTGCCTTAAACACCGATCCTTCGGTAAGCTTTAATCTTCAACGTTCTTCTTCTTCTTCTTCTTGATCACCACGTATATCTCACCGACTGGACGAAATCATAAAGCACCACACAAGCATCCATATAATCATACACGAAGCAAATAATAGATCTAAATTAGAACAGTAGACCAATCATAAAATCAAGATGAAAAGTTTGTGAAACGAATCTACGTCTTGCTACGAACACACAGACGCGAAAAGCACACTAATCGAAGCTACGGTAGAAAATATACAACTACCGAGAGATCTACTCATAAAACCATTAGCTTCATGTGTTTTAATTATATAAAAACATATATAAGATATTTTATAGATAATATAAATTAAGTCAAGTTTAAGTTTGAATTATAATACTAAAGTAAAACAAATCATATTTTATTTATAAAATTCAATTGCATAATTATTAATCAAGATATGATTTAAACCATGAAATTTTAGAAATAGTAATATGGTAAACACTGTTACTAAAGCGTAGATCTCGTCGCTATGAATCTAGCACAACTTGAATGGGTCAAAACGGATCTAAAACGTAGAAGATATAAAATAAACAAAATTTACTTTGATAAAATAATAGATTAAATCTAATCACGAATTTTAAAAGTTGAAAACACATCTAACAGTAGTATGAACATGTAGATTATGAAATTACGAACCTAACGCAATTTGAACGGATCAAATCGGAGTTAAAACAGAGAAGTTAAGCATGAAATAAGGTGCAATGGCATTTCTGTAAATAAACTGAGCTTATTTTTGAATTAAAACAATTAAATAACTTGACTGTGGTTGCTAACCGGGCGAAAACAGAAATAACCGTAGATGACAGGGGCTAGCTTAAGAGATATACAAGACTCAGAAAACAGTAGATAGATTACAGAAAAGTACAGGGGTTAGAACGCAAAGTGCGCGTGCACTATGCTGTGGACCGAGTCTGCGGCCCGTGAACCTGTGGAGGTGCTGTGAGAGCAGTCCACCATGGACCATGTCCACAAGGGTGTATTTGGAGTCGTATTTCTAGATTTATTTTTCCAAAGGAAAACGGCCATAAATACGAGTGATGTAACCATGACGTCAACAAGCTAACAAGCAAATTGATTCACGGCGACGCATGCACGGCCGGCTACCTGCTCGCCGGAGTTCATGGAATCGGGTTCCAGACCTTGGTTTTAATGGGAAAAGAACAGAGAGGTAGAGGGGACTGTGGAGAACTCACCAAGGGACTTAAGACCGGCGGTGAGATCATGGCAACGGCGTGGGGCTTGGCGAGGGCGGACGGCGACTTCCTGCTAAGTTCGGCGACGGGGTGAGCAGCCCAGAAAGCAAGGAGAAACGATAAAACGGATCGGGGAGATCTACTACCACCAAGTGACGCTCGGGAACTTGCTCGGATCAATGGAGAGGCTTCCGACGATGGTCACAGCTGCGGCGGCGGATGACTGGCTCCTCGGCGAAACCTGGACGGCGGCGCTAGCTAGCTCGGGGCTGTTCGGCGTCTCGGCGAGATCAGATGCGACCCTGGAGATTGGATTGGGGAGGCACAGGCGCGGCATCCGGTTTATATGGGGCGGAGGCGGCTTGCGGCGCAAGACAACGGCGCGGGGCGGAACCAGCACGGACTCCTTTGGCGACGGAGTGTCCGTGTTGGACACGAGCTGGGGAAGACGATGCTGACGCGTGGGCCCGAGGCGGCGGTGACACAAGGCGTGGGGGAACCGGGCTGTCAGTGAACCAAAGAGAGAAGGCCGTGCGGCCGCAGCTGCCGCTGGACGGACCTCGGCTGTAGCAATCCGTGGGCCAGAAGGCAAGGCTTGCTCATTTTTTTCCCAAATCGTTTTTTTCCTAATACTTTTTCAATTGGGTTTTGAATTCATTTGAACCTTGAATCAAAACTAAAGTTAAATATTATTTCAAATATACTTTTCAATTCAAATAAAAATGAGAAATTTTGATAAGTTTTCAAAAATACATTTTTACAACTTTTTAAATGCTTTTATTTTCTAATTTTCTTTTCTTTAATTCAAGGCCATTTTAATTTATTTGCAAAAGCAATTTAAACCATTTTGAATCTTGATTCAAAACCACTCAACCAAATAGATCAAATGCACCGGCATGTATGCACAAACATGTTGCTACCTTACGATAAATTTTAAATTAATGAAATTTTTTTATTTTCCTATGTTTTCATGTGCACAAAAATTCACAAATAAATCATTTTAACTCTATTTTCAAAAGTGGCAAATTTTGGGGTGTTACAAGAACTAGCGCAAGGGCCTTTACGAAGAAGGACAAGACTTAGGGAAGCATTACTACAGAATACGGTTTTACAACTTCCCCTTTCCAACCGTGTTATTGGTTGACCGATGGTGATGGTAGCATCAATACCGATTCACTGGCTCTCCATGCCAGGCCAAAAGTCTGATTGTCCTAAATCTGGTTGTGATGCTACCAATGACAACCGTATCTCGACAAGAACTGGTTTTGAAAGACCCAATGACATAACTGGTTCATTATTCGAACATGTTTTGTCACCTCAGTTGTACAAACTCTATTTTGTTCTTTGGGATAAATTAAGCTCTAGTTTTCTAAATACATTTGAAGGGCAAACTTCTTAGATTTATTTAATAACATCAAAAGTGACTAATATGTTATATAACTTCTTCGAGGTTACCCCATTATTGGTATTCTTTGCTTTCTTGAATCGTTGGAGTTGAGTATATGTAATTTTTTTATATTTTTTTTTGAAGCAGCTAGCTAAGTTTTCTGTATTTGGTATATGTAGTTAATAGAGCTCGTGAGAGCTTACAATATGGAGGTGAAATGGTGTGATGAGAGGTATGTCCCAGGAACCGTTGATGAGCATTTACAGGTTTCAGCAATAAGTAGTTCTTCGCAACTACTAAGTTGCGCTTCATTTCTTGGAATGGGAGAAATAGCAACAACAAAATCTTTTGAGTGGGTTTGTAGCATGCCTAAAATGGTGCGTGCACTTTGCGTAATTCTGAGGCTGTCAGATGATCTTTCAGAATCATACGAGGTATAAACTTTTGATCCACAAAACAAAACAAAAACTGGTGTTTGTACATCACATTATTCCGGTTTAGATTAGATCTACTATCATATCGAACGGTGCTCCTGCATATCCTAGAATCTTATGGTACATAAATATTAAAATTTTTGTGGGATAACATGTGACATCCAAAAATTTCATTCTTTTGAAATAAGTAAAATTTGATTTATTTACGCAATTATGTGTGCATTCAAATATAGGAAATTAATAATTTTTGAGAAATTAAAAATCAAATATAAGGTTAGTAACATGTTGATGCATTCATGCTGCTGCACATTTGTTTTCGTAATGATTAGCTTTGACTAGAATTTGAATTGAATTTGAATTCAACTTGAAAATGAGATTGGAAAATGTATTTGGAAAAAGAAAATGAATTATTTTCCCTCCCCTTCTTTTTTTCACTTTCGGCCCGGCTCCATTTTTCTCAACTGCCGGCCCGCGCGCCTTCCCTTTCCCCCTCCTCCCGTTCCCTTCTTGGGCCGGCCCAGCCGCAGCCCAGCATCGCCAGCAACTGCCGTCGTGTCCTTCTCCGCGCCTCAGCCGCTGCTAGCCGGGCCCGCCTGTCAACCTTCCCCCACCTCTCGCAACTACCGCATCCGGTCCAAGCCACAACCACCGCCCCGCTCCTGGCGTCGTGGGCGCGTCGCCCCGCTCCCCGACCTCATTTAAAACGAAGCCGTGACCCCCGCCGCTCCCCCTGCTGCTTTTCCTCGCTTCTTCTTCACGTTCGCTGAGCGCAGCAGAGGCCGTAACCGCCGCACCGACGAGCCAAGGTCCGCCGTCAGCCCCTCCGCGCGGACAGCCGTCCCCAAGCCACCATCGACATCGTTTTTCCCCACTATGAGAACCCCCTTGCTCCCCTCTTTCTCCCCGTGCCGTTGTTTTCTTGTTTCACGGTTTCTAGGGTCCGTTTTGCATGCATCGATGAGCTCCGCATCGCCGGCCATGGCGACCGCCGCCTCGGACCTCTCCTCCGGCCGCCTTCTCGGCATGGCCGAGATCGCATGAATCCCCGCCATCTCCCGGTGCCCTCGGTTCTTCGAACCGTGGCCCGTAGCCCCCGTACCAATCGCGCCGGCATGCTCCTCGCCGTTGGCAATGGCTGCACCACCGCGGCCGCACTGTTCCAGCCACCACTGCTTTCTCTCTCTCCCTCCCATCTAATCTGAACCACCCATCCATGATCCAACGGCCCACGTAGGCCGACACCCCTTCGCGTGTTGGTTTTGCTAATGAGTCCCTGAGCTTTTCTAAATCCTAACCCGCAATCCAAAGCGCATTTCCTGAGTACGCTTTCTCCTTTTGAAAACGTAAAATAAGATGTTTTAGTCTAAAATACGTTTTCAGTATTTACAGAAATGCCATTGCACTGTTTTGCTCATAGAATCGTCGTTTTAGCTCCGAATCGACCCGTTCACCTTGCGTTAGTTTCGTAATTTCGTAATCTACGTGTTAGTACCACTGTTAACCATGTTAGCAACTTTTACATTTCATGGTTAGGTTTAATTAAATAAATTGATGTACAAAACCCCGTTTAATTCATAACTTTCGCGTTTTAGCTCCGTTTTTCGTGAACTTCGCGTTGACGTGATCGTAGCGAGACGTAGATTCTTTTCATAAACATTTTATCTTGTTTTCTATACTGTTGGTGTACTGTTCTAACCATAGGATTGTTTGCTTTGCATGAATGTTCCTGGAATGTTGTATGTTGCCATGTTGGTCGTGTTCAGACGATGAGGAGAACGTTGGAGACCAAGAGTTCTTTGACGACCAGCAGGAGTTTGCTAACCAAGGCAAGTATAGCATGGGATCTACCTTGATGCCTATTCACCTTTATTAATTACTCATTTGCATGTGTCTAATTTTGATACCCATAAGGACATCCTAGTGATTGATTATCCCGTTCCTTGTCTCCTATGGGTTATATGCATATGGGTAGTTTGCTAGTGCTCAATGTAAATGTACATAATCTACATAATGAATAATGGTTCTATGGAACAAAAAGGTAAAATTTGTGTTGAAACAACTGAATTATAGGGCGATCGAGCAAATGACTTTTGATCATGATGCTCTCGGCCCTCCATAAGGACTTATCTGTCGGCAAAAGCTGGGACTGACAGTGCAACTGTCAGGGTCATATGGCTCTGACTTTAGCTTAGTAATAGGACCTTTTCTAGCTTGTTAGAGGTTACCTTTATGGCGCAAAAGGGGCTTGCCACATTGGGTATAGGACTACCTCTGTTCCTATGTGTATAGCCATGATGGATATGTGCCATAGGAAAGGGGGGTTCCTACATCTGCCTGCCAAGGAAACATAGCGGCCCTAACTTGTTAGAAAAACCTATGAAATGGCTTCATAGTGTACACTGCCCGCTCACCTTGGCAGTGATATGGGAGTAATTAACCCGGGCATATGGGAATAACAACTCGCGGTGAATGTGCACCACCTCTGCAGAGGGTAACAAACTGTTATAACAGCCGTGCTCACGGTCACGAGCGACCGGAAAAACTCACAGAATAATTGGTTACTTATTGTTGTTCATTTATGATGGTATACGATGATAATATGATGCAAATGATTCTGATATCTGATTATGTGGGTTTAAAAGGGATTTTAAGCATAACTTGATAATACTTGATAATAAAATCTTGACTTACTAAAAGTGCTAACTACAGTAAACCAGTGTCATCTTTTTGAGCCTCATGAACCCCATGTTAACTTGTTAAGTACGGGATGTACTTACGCTTGTTTACTTTCTATATTTGGATAAAAATCCTGGATGGGTAACAGATGACAACGTATATGAGGAGTTTCCTGAGGACTATTAGGCTTGTCGTCAACCAGTTGACCGTCCCTGTGTTGGAGCTTCCACGTGAGAGCTATCTTTTTATTTTCCGATGTGTTGTGGAAGACTAAGTTATGTTATTAATCATGATGTAAGAGACACCGTGATGATACTTTATGTAATTTGTCAACTTATGTGTGTGACTGATCTCTGGGCGCACATGAGCTTTATGCATTCAATTTTATCCTTAAAATTGGGTGTGACAAATTGGTATCAGAGCAGTGTTGACTGTAGGACCCAAGCCTAGTAGAAACTGGTCATTTTAAGGTTTATAAGTTGCTGCAAAAACCCTTGCTCTATGAACCTTGATATTTTCTTCTCTACTATATCTCCACCTTTGCTATTCATCTCTACCTTGGTGCTTATTTTAAAGTCTTTGTTCTCATCTTCACTCCTTGGTTTGATATGCTTTTAGAACTGTTCCTCACCACCTTCTTGCGTAATCTGAAGACGAGTCTTAGGAATGTTACCCCTAGCACAATAAAAACGATAGTATGGCAAGTCGAGTCAATGTTTGAGTTGTGCATCTTTATTGATTATTGAATTGTCATCATGCTTATGATTGTTTTGAATCTTTGTAATGATTGCAATGATCTTGTTGGGTGTTCCCACATTTTCATTTAGTTATAGGCCTAAGGCATAAGGATTAATGAAATAAATAGTCGGATTTTGGTTTTCTTCTGTCTTCCCTATCCTATCTTCTCGGAGCAGTCTACACTTTTTGGTTTATATCTCTATTCTTGGACAACCAAAAATCATGAGAACATTCTGGACAATAGTAGACTTCAATATCTTTCTCTGAGCACAAGAATCAGCTTGATAGCTATTTTGGTTATGGAGATACTAAAATCACAAGGCGGTGCATCTGTGCTGTTGGAATCTGCAGTAGTTTCTGTTGTGTACTGTTTTAGACCAAGTTAACTGTAGAATTTGGAAAAGTGTTTTATAAGTAAGTTGTGGAGAATTTTATAACCTTTCCAACGGTATAAGCTACAACTTCATTAGATTAACAGAATGGGAGTTACAGCTGTTTTACTGTACTGCTGTTTTTCGTCTCGCGAGAAATTTCAGGTTTCTTGCACATACACAAGAGTAACGTTGGGAGGTCAGAACATCTTGGTACTAGTTAGCTCATCAAAAAGAAGTAGATGTAAGCTATACTTTGGTGTCCCCTAGTCTATCCTTTCTTAAGGGGGTAGCCAAGTTGAAGAATTTGTAAGATGAAGTATCATACGTTCTAGTTTGCGCAGCGGAAGCGTGGTGGTACCCAAAGATGTGAAAGCAGTTTAGAGTCTCAATGGGGATTGATTAAAGATTCAAGGGAAGTTTATCTAAGATCATCAAGATTTTGGTAGAGCTACCGAAAAAATTTTCAAGTTAGTTTGGATCAAGAAACTTCAGCTAAGTGTTTCAAGGAGTCCAAGAAGAGGTTGAAGTAAAACCTAAGTATTAGCTTGGTCAGATCCGGATGAGAGCTTCATATCTACAAGGATGCACCTTGTCAAGGTGTGGGATGTGTCCTTATGCAAAAAGAAAAATGTAGTACCTTGCTCATTAAGTCAGCTAAGGAAGCTTGAGTTAAACTACCTAGCATGTTATCTAGAGTTATCCATTGTGAAGCATGGAAGTAATATCTTCTTCGAAGTAAAAGTGACATATAGGAGGATCATAAGAGTCTATAGGACATCTTCACTAAGGTGGTCTTGAGCTTGTGAAATCCTCGTTGGAATGAAAATTGATTACGACTTGGAGAAGTGCTATTACTTTAAGGAGCAAAGTAACGGCCGATGCCCTTAGCAACGGAGAATTATGCTAAGAAGGTTCGGGTGACACCAAGGATTAAGAGTTATATTCCTAGTTCGAGCAACTTAGCCAGGAACATTAATGTTTTGAAGATTGGTAGAAGAATTTCCTTCTGACCAAGAGATTCGTCAGGACTTCGTTGGAAGGTGGATATTTTGAAGAGAATTGATAATATAGGAAAGGTGGCTTAGTGATTGGAGTTACCAAAGGGTTGTTCAAGGTACCTATCAGAATCTTGAAATCAATTGGGCAAGTTACTTGGAGTAAGATCAACATGTATGCAAAGAAAAGTGGGATCCCTATCGAGACAATGCAACTACACGAGGAAGTAAAGAAGAATCCAAAGGCGGAGAATCTGCATCTCTCAGTCGACGTCGTCCGAATCTCGAGGACGAGATTCATCTTAAGGTGGGTAGAATTCTAACACCCAAAAATTTCATTCTTTTCAAATAAGTAAAATTTGATTTATTTACGCAATTATGTGTGCATTAAAATATAGGAAATTAATAATTTTTGGGAAATTAAAAATCAAATATAAGGTTAGTAACATGTTGATGCATTCATGCTGCTGCACATTTGTTTTTGTAATGATTAGCTTTGACTAGAATTTGAATTGAATTCGAATTCAACTAGAAAATAAGATTGGAAAATGTATTTGGAAAAAGAAAAGGAATTCTTTTCCCTCCCCTTCTTTTTTTTCAGTTTCGGCCTGGCTCCATTTTTCTCAACCGTCGGCCCGCGCGCCTTCTCTTTCCCCCTCCTCCCGTTCCCTTCTTGGGCTGGCCCAGCCGAGCCGAGCTACTTCCTCAGCCGCAGCCCAGCATCGCCAGCAACTACCACAGCGTCCTTCTCCGCGCCTCAGCCGCTGCTAGCCAGACCCGCCTGTCAGCCTTCCCCCACCTCTCGCAACCGCTGCGTCTGAACCAAGCCACAACCGCCACCCCGCTCCTGGCGTCGTGGGCGAGTCGCCCCGCTCCCTGGCCTCATTTAAAATGAAGCAGTGACCCCCGCCGCTCCCCCTGCTGCTTTTCCCCGCTTCTTCTTCGCGTTCGCCGAGCGCAGCAGAGGCCGTAACCGCCGCACCGATGAGCCGAGGTCCGCTGTCTGCCCCTCCGCGCGGACAGCCGTCCCCAAGCCGCCACCGACATTGTTTTTCCCCGCTGTGAGAACCCCCTTGCTCCCCTCTTTCTCCCCGTGCCACTGTTTTCTTGTTTCACGGTTTCTAGGGTCCGTTTTGCATGCACCAACAAGCTCCGCATCGCCGGCCATGACAACCGCCGCCTCGCACCTCTCCTCCGGCCGCCTTCTCGGCACAGCCGAGATCGCATGAACCACCGCCATCTCCCGGTGCCCTCGGTTCTTCGAACCGTGGCCCGTAGCCCCCGTACCGATCACGCCAGCATGCTCCTCGCCGTCGGCAATGGCTGCACCACCGCGGCCGCACTGTTCCGGCCACCACTGCTTTCTCTCTCTCCCTCCCATCTAATCTGAACCACCCATCCATGATCCAACGGCCCACGTAGGCCGACACCCCTTCGCGTGTCGGTTTTGCTAATGAGTCCCTGAGCTTTTCTAAATCCTAACCCACAATCCAAAGCGCATTTCCTGAGTACGCTTTCTCCTTTTGAAAACGTAAAATATGTTGTTTTAGTCCAAAATACGTTTTTAGTATTTACAGAAATGCCATTGCACTGTTTTGCTCATAGAATCATCGTTTTAGCTCCGAATCGACCCGTTCAACTTGCGTTAGTTTCATAATTTCGTAATCTACGTGTTAGTACCACTGTTAACCTTGTTTGCAACTTTTAAATTTCATGGTTAGGTTTAATTAAATAAATTGTGGTAGGAAACCCCGTTTAATTCATAACTTTCGCGTTTTAGCTCCGTTTTTTGTGAACTTCGCGTTGACGTGATCGTAGCGAGACGTAAATTCTTTTCATAAAAATTTTATCTTGTTTTCTATACTATTGGTGTACTGTTCTAACCATAGAATTGTTTGCTTTGCATGAATGTTCCTGGAATGTTGTATATTGCCGTGTTGGTCGTGTTCAGACAGTGAGGAGAACGTTGGAGACCAAGAGTTCTTTGACGACCAGCAGGACCAGCAGGAGTTTGCTAACCAAGGCAAGTATAGCATGGGATCTACCTTGATGCCTATTCACCTTTATTAATTACTCATTTGCATGTGTCTAATTTTGATACCCGTAAGGATATCCTAGTGATTGATTATCCTGTTCCTTGTCTCCTATGGGTTATATGCATATGGGTAGTTTGCTAGTGCTCAATGTAAATGTACATAATCTATATAATGAATAATGGTTCCACGGAATGAAAAGGTAAAATTTGTGTTGAAACAACTGAATTATAGGGCGATCGAGCAAATGACTTTTGATCATGATGCTCTCGGCCCTCCATAAGGACTTATGAATCGGCAAAAGCTGGGACTGACAGTGCAACCATGAGGGTCATATGGCTCTGACTTTAGCTCAGTAATAGTACCTTTTCTAGCTTGTTAGAGGTTACCTTTATGGCACAAAAGGGGCTTGTCACGTTGGGTATAGGACTGCCTCTGTTCCTATGTGTATAACCGCGATGAATATGTGCCACAGGAAAGGGGGTTCCTACATCTGCCTGCCAAGGAAACCTAGCGGCCCTAACTTGTTAGAGAAACCTATGAAATGGCTTCATAGTGTACCCTGACCGCTCACCTTGGCAGTGATATGGGAGTAATTAACCCGGGCATATGGGAATCACAACTCGCGGTGAATGTGCACCAACTTTGCAGAGGGTAACAAACTGTTATAACAGCCGTGCTCACGGTCACGAGGGGCCCGAAAAACTCACAGAATAATTATTACTTATTGTTGTTTATTTATGATGGTACACGATGATAATATCATGCAAATGATTCTGATATCTGATTATGTGGGTTTAAAAGGGATCTTAAGCATAACTTGATAATACTTGATAATAAAATCTTGACTTACTAAAAGTGCTAACTGCAGTAAATCAGTGTCATCTTTTTTAGCCTCATGAACCCCATGTTAACTTGTTAAGTACGGGATGTACTTACGCTTGTTTACTTTCTATATTTGGATAAAAATCTCAGATGGGTAACAGATGACAACGTGTATGAGGAGTTTCCTGAGGACTATTAGGCTTGTCGTCAACCAGTTGACCGTCCCTGTGTTGGAGCTTCCACGTGAGAGCTATCTTTTTATTTTCCGCTATATTGTGTAAGACTAAGTTATGTTATTAATCGTGATGTAAGAGACACCGTGATGATACTTTATGTAATTTGTCGACTTATGTGTGTGACTGATCCCTGGGCACACATGAGCTTTATGCATTCAATATTATCCTTAAAATTGGGTGTGACATAAAGGTACATATAACTAGTCAAAATTGAATATATTTACTATGACACCCTCTATTCTGTTCTGAGCACAAAGCCCATTTAGATACTCTATAATCTCAATATTTGTTATATTCCTTTGGATTGCACATATGTCAATTGTTAATATGATTTAGTTGATTAGCTTAAATTATATCAACTCACGTTGCCTACCTTTTTTGACATCGCGAATCCATATTTTGTTATTTACACATTGAGGTTTATATTTTTTTAGAAAAATTGAAAAGACACAATGGCTATTTATTACCAATGATGATTCGAGACAACGAAATTATAAGCAAGATGTTTCTGGTTTTTATGAGAAATTTCAAGGATTTATCTCTTTTTCCTACCACTGACGTCATGTCAGGATTGATGTGTAAGCTCCATTGGAGACCTCTGGTTAATAATATTAACATTGCGCCGCATTTGTTCATAGTTTCAAAGTTAATTAGATGATGCAAATAAAGTTTCAGAAACAGCATGCATGTGCCTAGCTTTTTTCGATAGAGATATTGGTAGCTTGAGATATACGGTTAACCAATCTTTTAGATCAGTTAAATGAAGCAATGGTGCACTTTTGCAGGAAGCAACGACTTGTGACCACTAGTAGAGAACAGACCTTTGATCCTCGGCCAAAATGGGCTGTAGTCCCGGAATTTTTTGCCCCCGGGACTAGAAATACCTTTGGTCCCAGTTGGAGGCTCCAACCGGGACTAAAGGTCCCCCTTAACGACTCTTGCGCCAGATAGAGGTGGCGAGGACCTTTAGTCGGTTGGAGCCTCCAACCGAGACTAAAGGTATACTTTACTCCCGGTTTGTGGATCCAGCCGGGAGTAAAGGTCTACTCGGGCCATGGCTGCGCCGGGGTTGAAAGATTACCTTTAGTCGGTTGGATCCACCAACGGGACTAAAATCCCCTTTATATATCGGCCGTCTCCTTCTTCCTCCCGAGCCCGAGCTCGGCCGTATTTTGAAGCTCTTTGCAGTAGTGTTCTTGCTTCCTCCCTCCCTCCATTGTTCCTCCATCTATTCTTGATTCCTCCGTCGATTTCTTTGATTTCTCCGTCGATTCTTGAGTTGTAAAGGTTACCAATCTCATACTCTCATTTTTCACCATTGTCTTATCTCATTTTGTTCACTATATATATGTATATGGTTCTTTATTGTGGTTTTTTTCATTTGTAAGCAATTTGAGCTCAAAATCACTTCAAGCTTGCATATTTACATGAAAGAAGGTTAAAGTAGCTAGTTGAACTTGCGGACCGTGTTCATCTCGGTGACCGTACTTGATATTTACAAGGAGGAGCTTTGATTCTACGAGGGAGAGCGGCAACGATCGTGGAAGACCGTGTTCCCTTCCTTGTAGAATCGGAGCTCTTCCTTGACCAAGTACGGTGCCGTCCGGTGGAGAAATGCTCGCCGAGATGATCACGTAAGCAAGTTCAACTAGTCTGGATGGTTATTTATTCACATATCCCGATATCGTCGCGATAGTTTGTCAATCACCGTACTTTTTATTTTAACTTTTTATGAAATGAAAACTTAGAAAATTATAGAAAATCCGTACTAGTTGAACTTGCGGACCGTTTTCATCTCGGCGAGCATGTTTCTCTGCCGAAGCGGTAACGGACGTCAAGGAGGAGCTTTGATTCTACGAGGGAGAGCGGCAGCGGTCGTGGAAGACCGTGTTCCCTTCCTCGTAGAATCGAGCTCTTCCTTGACCAAATACGGATGCCGTCCGGTGGAGAAATGCTCGTCGAGATGATCACGTAAGCAAGGTCAACTAATACGGATGGTTATTTATTCACACGCCCCGATATCATCGCGCAGAGTCTGCATTATGTGTGTACACTCCCATTCTTACGTTAATTTACGGAAATATCATGTGAATTACTTACTGCGCATGATAAAAGGCGAGAACACAATGACCATTAAAAATATCATTGTTTAGAGATCTAGATAATTTTATAGTTTGTTAATTTTATTTGTTTATAAAAGGAGAAATTTATAGTGTATTAAAAATGAGTATAGAGAGTAGATGGCAATCGCTTCTTAGGGTCCTCGGCCTCTCATGGGTTTTCAAAGCGACTTAGGCGGGCCTTCCTCTCATTCCATGCGACAAGTGTCGTGATGAGACAAAGATTGTGATGGAGTACCGAGTGAAGAAGGAGGTCCCAACAAGGATCGTATCTTCTACAAGTGTCCGGATCGCAATGTGAGTTATTTTATCGTATTTAATGATTATGGTTAGTTTATACCTATTTTCATGATGGTTGTGATTAAAGTTCTAATTTTTGTTTTAATTTGATTGGGATGGCGGTGGATGATGTTTAGGCTTCTCTTTGGGAGGAAGAGTATGTTGAACTCGTGCAAAAATATCTGCACAATGAGAGCAGAATCTGGCTGGCTAATGAGGCATTTATCCAGTAGAAGAAGCCCAAAGATGTTGCACAATCGGGGATCTGCATTTTAGTTGAGATTGGTCATGAAATCCTTGTGCTCCTGAAATGTATTTTAGCTTTAGTTCTTTTAGTGGTAGTTGGGATTGTCTACATTGTAGCGATGCTTTCATAAATTTGTATCTTTTGCGGTGTACGCATGTTGTATAAATAATTAATTATGATCTAGGTTTTAATATAATATTTATGTCATGTAATGCGAGATGAGCCGTCATTGGATGTATAATGCTGATCGCCGCTCCCAAGAGTTCATTGTGGCGTGCATTCTTTGTTACGTCTTGGCGAGGCAAACAAACATGACGGTTTCATGTCTTGCTGCCCATGTGCCATATGTAAGAATACGGTGGAATATCCTTACTCAAGGACTCTTCATTCACACTTGTTCAAGTCGGGTTTCATGCCAAACTATATTTGTTGGACAAAGCACGGAGAAACCGGTGTTGTAATGGAAGAAGGTGAAGAAGAACAATGGGACGACAATGATATTATTCTTGATGGTGCGTGCTTCAATGATCTTGCAATGGGAGAAGTCGAAGAAGAGGTAGCCGCAGAAGATGAGCCGGTGATGATCTTTGCCAGGTCATTCGTGGACGCACAAAGAGAATGTGAAAGTGAAAATGAGAAGATCAAGTTCGAGCGGATGCTAGAAGATCACAAGAAATTGTTGTACCCAACTTGTGATGCGAGGCGAGAAAAAGTTGGGAACCACACTAGAATTGCTGCAATGGAAGGCAAAGAATGGTGTATCGACAAAGGATTTGGAGAGTTACTAAAAATCCAAAAGAAGATGCTTAGAAGTACAATGAATTGCCCGCCACTACCTCTGAAGCAAAACAAGTTATACATCCTATGGGGCTAGAAATAGAGAAGATACATGCATGTCCTAATGACTGCATCCTGTACCATGGCAAAGAGTACACGAGAAATTGGATGCATGCCCGTTATGCCATGCGTCATGCGGTATAAGATCAAAGTGAGATGACCTACGGTGATGTTGAGATGGCGTAACGTCCGTAAGAAAATCCTGCCAAGGTTATGTGGTATGCTCCTATAATACCACGCTTGAAACATTGAAACAAAGAACATGCAAAATTGTTACGATGGCACAAAGAAGACCGTAAGGTAGACAATATGTTGAGACACCCTGCTGATGGGTCCCGGTGGAGAGCAATCGACGAGAGAATTCGGAGTTTGCAAATGGCGCAAGAAACTTAAGGTTTGCTTTTAAGTACAGATGGTATCAATCCTTTTGGAGAGCGAGCGTAGTCATAGCACTTGGCTGTTACTCTAAGTATCTACAATATTCCTCCTTGGTTATGCATGAAGCGGAAGTTCATTATGATGCATGTGCTCATCCAAGGCCCGAAGCAACTTCGGCAATGACATCGATGTGTACACGAGACCACTTATTGACGAACTTCTCATTTTGTGGAATAAAGAAGGTGTACGTGTGTGGGATGAGTACAAGCAGAACACTTTGATCTGCGAGCATTGTTGTTCGTAACAATCAATGATTGGCCTGCTCTAAGTAATCTTTCGGAGACAGTCAAACAAGGGATATAATGCATGCACACCTTTGCTTGGTGATATTAGAGGTGTATTCTTGAAAAAATGTCGAAAGGTCGTGTACCTTGGCCATCGTCGATTTCTTCCTGCAAATCACCCCATAAGAAAGAAAGGCAAGCATTTTAAAGGGAAGAGGCAGACCACGACCAAGCCTCATAGCAAACCGAACCGGTGAGGATGTACTCGATATGGTCAATGATGTGAAAGTCGTCCTTGGAAAAGGACATGGAAGCCAACCTATTCCAAAAGGCGCTAACGGTCACGCACCCATGTGGAAGAAGAAGTCCATATTTTGGGACCTACCCTATTGGCAAGTCACGGAGGTCCGTAGCTCGATCGACGTGATGCACTGACGAAGAATCTTTGTGTGAACTGCTAGGCTTTATGGGTGTGTATGGAAAGCCTAAGGACACATTTGAAGCACGACAGACCTGCGTTGTTTGAGAGAAAGAGACAACCTGCATCCGGAGAAGGACAGATGATGGACGCCATTACTTACGTCCTGCTAGCTACACTCTAAGCAAAGAGGAGAAGGAAATCATGTTTGAATGCTTAAACAACATCAAGGTACCATCTGGATTCTCCTCGAATATAAAGGGTATTATAAATGTGCTAGAGAAGAAATTACGTAACTTAAAGTCCCATGACATCACGTTCTCATGACGCAATTACTTCCAGTTGCATTAAGAGAATTCTACCTCCAAATATCGTCTAGCCACCGTGAAGCTATGTGCATTCCTCAATGCAATTTCTCAGAAGGCAATTGATCCAACTGATCTAGCTAAACTATAGAATGATGTGGTTCAATGTCTCGTCAGCTTTGAGTTGGTGTTCCCTCCTTCCTTCTTTGATATTATGACACACCTCCTAGTTCACCTAGTCAAGGAGATTTTCACTCTCGGTCCTATGTTCCTACACAACATGTTCCCCTTAGAGAGATTCATGGGAGTCTGAAGAAATATGTTCACAACCGTGTTTTCGCCTGAAGGAAGCATCTCCAAGGGCTATGGAGCGAAGAGGTCATTGAGTTCTGTGTTGACTTTATTCCCGATCTTGACTCGATTGGTGTTCCTAAATCGAGACATGAGGGAGACTAAGCGGAAAGGAGACACTAGGGAGGAAAACATATATTAATACGGATGATGATTATTTCAATAAAGCGCACTACACAGTTCTCTGAGAACTCCTCTTTGGTAGATCCGTATATTGAGACACACAAGGATCTCTTACGATCCGAGTTTCTAGGGAAGGATGAAGCTTGGATTACGCATAAGCACATGGAAACTTTCGGCGGTTGGTTGCGAAAAAAATGTCAAGGTGATGAGAGCATCCATGAGCAAGCTGTATTTATTGGCTATGCAACCATCATGACATATCGTCACATACAAAGTGCGAGATAAATGGGAACATATTCTACCACGATAGCCCAAGATAAAAGGAGTACCAACCAAAAGCAGTGGTGTCGCATAGATGCCACTGAGACCGAATGGGAATAAGCGAGACATATTATGGACGCATAGATGAAATATGGGAACTAGAATATGCACCTACTTTGAAGATCCCATTGTTCAAGTGCCAATGGGTCAAGGTGACCGGAGGCGGGGTAACAGATGAACAACGAGTATGGAATGACAACAAGTGAGACCTTAGTAATATTGGGTACAAAGGCGAACCATTCGTCCCCTGCCAAGGATGTGAATCGGTGTTCTATGTCAATGATATGTCTACCAAACCAAAAGAGGGAAAAGCGATAATGACTCAACCAAAGAGCCAAAGCGCCACATAGTTCTTTCGGGGAAAGAGTCATCGTGGGAATTGAGGACAAGTCGGACATGTCGGGAAGAATATGAAAAGGATGACCGAATTCCGCCCTTCAAAGTGAACAAAGACCCTAGCATCTTGGTAAATGATGAGGACACTCCATGGTTACTGAAGCGATCATAACCATGGGACATACGTAAAGAAGAAGTTCCTTTGTTGTGCCCACTTGATGATATAGTGATTTAATATAGTGTGTGTTTGAGATATTATGTAATAATTGTGAATTCAGATGTTTATTATGTCATGTTTCAAATTAAATCAATGTTTGATTTGGTGGGATTTCTCTCTCAAAAAGGTAAATTAGGATCTTTGAGTGATGAAAAATTAAAATATTAACGTTAAAATGATGTGAAAACAAATTTCTTGTCCAAAACCAATAGTTTTAATAATTTTAATTAAACACTACATTTTTGCATTAACGAAATAATAAATATTAGTTACATTATGTTTTATAATTCTAACAAAAAATAAAAAAAGTTAGGTTATAGATTTTCCTATGTGCAATAAACAAAAAAAGAAAATTCATATTTTTAACAAAATAATTTTATGCCTTTTATTTAATTTACTATGTATTTAACAAAAACTATTGCATTTCTATTGTATTTAACAAGACTATTGCTTAAAAGCAAAGGGAAAGCGAAGCTGCAGCCACCTTTACTCCGGGTGGGAAGCCCACCCGGAGTAAAGGTGAGCTGCAATTGGGTTCCTCAAAAATATCCTTACTCCCGGTCGTGTAGTTACAAGGGAGTAAAGGTATCTCTACTCCCGGTTAGTGTCACGCACCAGGAGTAAAGGGTTTTTACTCCCGGTTGGTGGCTGGCACCGGGAGTAATTCTCTCTGATATATAACCTCCAGCGCCTGGCGCAGATCGATCCGCTCATCTTCTTCCTCGTCGAACACCGCCGCCCTCTTCTTCCTCGCGCCGCCTCCACCGTGTCCGTTCGCCTTCCGTGACACCGGCGCCGGCCTCTTCTTCCTCGTGCGGCCTCCACCAAGGCTTGGCGCCGTGCCCCTCCTCCGCGCGACCCGTGGCCCTCCACCGCGCCCTCCTCCGCGCCCGAGGCCCCTCCACCGCGCCCGTGGCCCCACCGCGCCCGAGGCCCTCCACTGCCGAGCTCGAGGTGATATGTTCGTCGATCTCTTTGTACATTCGCCCGAGCCCTCCACTGCCGAGTTATAGATCACGTCGAAAACTACAACTTTGGTGGAAGCCATGTCAACGCTCGAGGTCGATTGAAAATTCCAAATTTTGAATCACAAAATCTAGGAACTGAAAATGAATATTTGGAACTCTATATATGCAGCGAGCGAGGCCAAAGAGAGAAAGATGCAGCGAGCGAGGCCAAAGAGAGAAAGATGGAGTTTAATTAAGGACCACCAATGAAATTACTTTAGAAATTAATTAGATCGATGTAAATCCATGGCTTGTATAATAAACACGCTATATATTATTTGGAAACCATTGTCGTTGTCACTAAAGCTGAAAATGATCCAGCCAATCAACCGCCATATATTCATCACTATATGATATGCCATTATTCCAAGATGCAGTTTCAATAGAAGAATTTTTTCTATCTTCATAGATCAATGTTTGTTAACGAAATTTTATCCAAATATATTCATGTAGGGTCTTTTTTTTGAAGGATTTGTTGTAGGATATATAATGGTCAAATAGGAACTCAATTTTGATACCAGTTTGTAAACTAAGCGTTTTTAGTTTATAAAAATATCACATGTGATGATGTAAGCAGTTTTGGTTGGACTTGCATGCATGGCTCTGAGACAAATGAAGGAAAACTTCAACGTTTCTTCATTTGTGAACTTTGAATATCTGAGATATAATATATTAATGTTGCTAAAGTAATATGATGAATGACACATATACTTACATTTCATAATGACTTATACTTACATTATCAACATAGAATTTTCTCATATGATGAATGACTACATGGTTCACATGGTACATAGGGATCACAACATCACGCACCGACACCGCCTCGCCCGCCTCACGTCGTCGTCGTCGTAAAGACACCGCCTGAGCCTGCGCCGACATGTATATATATCGTCATTTGTATTCATATGCATGTATATATCGTCATGCGAGCACCGCCGCCCTCGTTAAATCCATGCGTTTCTATGTATACGGCGGAGCACCGACATATATACGGCGGAGTGGAGCACCACCACTCTTGTCACACCGCCCTTTCTCGTGGCCTAGTTGATCAACATTTGTATTATCGTTATCGTTAATGCTAAACAATCACACCGAGGCGAACCGCTATTGTTGATGTACTATATATTGGTTTTGTTTTTGAAGCTAGATGGCCGACCGAGAAACATGGATGAGGAGGAGTTGATGATGAATTTGATCAACACTTTGGCACTCAAGTTGCGGCGATGATGGTGCTAAAAATAACGTGCAAGAGGATGCGGATGACGGGAGTCGATGATTTAGCTCTTGAACAAAATGAGCAACAACAGTTGGCCAAGTATATATTTTTTATTATTAGCTATATATATTATCATATGTCTTATGTGTGCTCATGACATTAAAAAAAATGTTTATGTTTTGTAGCCCTCGGATCGACATCAACAACTACAACGAAGAGTAAAATGTTCGAGGTCCCAAAAAGCCATTGGAGGCCGCTTCATCATCTCGGAGTTCAATGTGGATACAGGAGAACCGGGGGGGCCGAATAAAATGAAATTTGTGCACCACTGTGGTTACCTTGTACGGGACCGGCTCCCGATTAGTACCCGTGAATGGAAGAAGAAGACCAATGCTCCTCATATCAGTTTTGTCTCCGATCGTGACAAGGCGTTAATTTGGAATGATGTCTTGGTACATTTCACGCTCCAAACAGATGGTTATGATGATATAATAGATGGTGATGAATTGAAGGAGCGAGTTAGGGATTGGGTAATGAAGAAGATGGCCACCCAGGTTTCAGGACTTGGAAGAAACACCTATACACGACGTATGTCAAGAAGAACATAGCACCAGATTTTCTTTGTCGGGCGATCTCAAAGCGAGGCCCTATTGGGATGAGTTTGTACAAGTACAAGACTTGGAAGAGGGTGTGAGTCGGGTGATAAAGAACCAACGTAATGCCCAATGTGAAGACATACCACCATACCTTGGGATCGGTGGCTACCCACCGCCATTAAGAAGTGGAACAAAATGGAAGCAGACCTTCTTGCCAAGGGTATCGAGACCAGAATCACTCGAGTGGGGAGAGCGTGCAAAGAATTGGTTTTTCGGTCATGGGGAACACTAGACCAGGAGCGAGGAAGTGCGTTTATGGCGCAAAGGCGCAAGAAGCGGCAGAAAGATTGTTTTATGCTCAGAGAGCTATTGCTAGTGGTGCGTTCGGGCCCAACAAAGAGAAGGATGAGTGACATACGCCATCGGGACTATTGAACATGGTGGCGAACTAGAGGCAAAGGAAGTGTCTCGTGGGAGCATGGATTCCCTCAGATGAGACCTTCTTCTGAGTAAGTCGCTAGAGAAAGAAGGAAGAAGAGGCACAGCTGCTCCAGAGATTGGAGGAAGCGGTGCGTGAAGCAGCAGGAGCGGGAAAAAACCTTGAAGCGAGAATGCAGGAGGAAATCGGAAGGCAAGTGCAAATAGCAAAGTGAGTGCAAGTAAGCGAGCATCGAGCCGAGGAATCAACATTAGCCAATACATTCGGTTGAAAAGCGGTTGCGCTTCCACAGAGATACCAAATCAAGGGGACACAGGATTGCGCTTCCTGTGGATGACGTCATCGAACCTTGTACAACGTGTCGACTACACATTCGAAGGAGAATTCTACAATCAAGGTGGCTATTGGTCTTGTTAATCCTATCGAACCCGAACCAAGACACCAAGGATTCATGGGAATATAATCCAAGAAGGATATGCTACCATCTCGGTAGATAAAAGTTGAAAAAGGTTTTAGTGATTTGCCTCTTGACATTCACGGAGGTGATGGCGAGAAGACTCTAGGAGAAGCGGAGAAGACATTCATTCTATGGCGCAAGCGCTACATCATCATTCCGGGGATGTCGGCTCCACCTCCTCTGAACTACCTCACCATAGGTACGTGCGGATGAAAACACTACATCATTAATTTGTATTGGCTTAAATAATTAACAATCTGCTCATAATAATATGTCATTCCTTTTTTGTAGCAGATCCTCCCCAACCTAAATTCAATTGTTCAATCGCTGAGATCATCAAAGTGCTCAAGACGATGACATTATGTTGGAAGGCGAGGCTGCATCTACACCATCTCCAAGGAGGTCTCCAACGCCGCAGACCGCCACCTCCAAGGAGGTCTCCAACGCCGCTGCCAACACCTCCAAGGAGGTCTCAACGCCTCCCCTCCCCCGCCTACCAAGAAGCCTAGAAAGAGGCCAACCCCTCAAGCGAAGAACCAGTCCCCTTTGCGCAAAGAAAGCCACCGTGAAACCAAGGGCTATTCCCAAAATAATATCTCAAGAGAAGGAAGAAGGAACTGATGCATATAAAAAAGACATGTCTAGATTCTATGACAAACTTAAAATGAATCAAGAAGCAAGGAGAAACCCGAAGAAACCGTACTTCTTCAGTAGCTCCAGATATTCTAAGAAAAAGGTGACTTCTTACCAAAGCAACAACAATGGGAATCTCGAAGTCCGTCAAATCAACGTTATCGACTATGACCGCACTCTCACCAAGTCAATTGAGGCGGCATAGAAAAAGAAGCGGGCGAGGGGAAAGGCATTGCCCAACTCGGACAACAAGCGCACCAATCAATCCCCCGCTAGTTGTTGGTAATGAATATGGTTCGAATTTAGGATTAATGCATCGAGCAAACATACCTCCGGATGTCGATTTGGATCACCTTGGTGAATTTCTTGATGAGACCTGGTCTCGACCTTTACCAGATGTTTGGTGATGGAAACATTGAGAGTGCTGGCGGAGGTTGATATTTGGAAGAAAAAAATTTGTACTAGGCGAGTCTATACAACCCTCAAGCCTTATCTCGATCTGGGGACGCAAAATACACCGCTAAACAAGTGGTACATGCGGCGTCTACCGATGGAGACTCTGCGTTGGTGTCGAATTAGAGACGAACATTGGTTCCGTGGCGATGATGTTATGTATGTTGACTTTACTGAAATTTCATCAACTATGCCACCGACCTCTCCGGACAAAGTTATCATTAGTCGCTATTGCTCGTAAGTAATAATTCTTTCGATCTATTATTAAACTCATCATATGTGTGTATATGCATATAAATTATCCTAACAAGTACTATATATATGCTTGATTTACAATGTGAGCTCAGAAAGGAAGGTTTGCAATGAAATTGGTTTTGTTGATCCCCATATAGTATTCAAAGACCCAATTACTCCAAAGACTAATTGGAAGTGCGAAAGGAGAGTAACCTCATGAACTTCTTAGTGAACCAACGCATACAAGAAGGATATACTCTTTCCCTATAACTTCAAGTGAGTGTTAATCATGTCGATCATATCCTTAATGGCTCATATGTTGATTCTAGTTAATTAATGAGTGTTATGCGTTATATCCTATAAACACATGCAGCAATCACTGGATATTGATGGACATCGATCTGGTGAAAAGTCACTTGATAATCTATGACTCGATGAGAAAACCACAACAAGACTACCAAGATATGATAGATATTATCCAGAGGTAATTTTGGGATCTCTATCAACTATATATACACACAAACATGATGATTAACTATATCTCGATGGCGTGGCAAATTTTTTATTGGGCGGTGTTTGGAAAACCTTTATTGAGAAGCAACACATGGAAAAATGCAAAGCGCCCTTGAATGTAATCCCTTTGAAAGTAAGTCCACGAATCGCATCATCTTTATTAATTAAACATATAGCTTTCACGGATCACCAGATTGGATGACAAATCTTTTTCTCGTAAAGTGGTGTCTAAGGCGAGAACGGAGGAACAACTATGTGGCTACTATGTTTGCAAGTTTATCAAGGTGCTCTCCCAAAGAACTCCTCTGAGAGAGACTCAAAATACGTTAAAAATACACTATATATTCATTTAATTATTATTATTGATTGTGTTACTATGTCTTTATATATATATATATGTACATATATTAATTTATTTTCCTTTAATTCAAACTGTAGACTCGATGGTTGGAGGAAAAGGTCATCTGGCAAGACCAAATCAAAGCAATTCAAGAGTCTATAGCCGGATTTTTTAATGAGCAGGTCATCGATTCCAAGGGCGAGTTCTACTTGACCCAACACCGCCATTGAAGCCAAGCTAGAGAATGAGAGGAAACTTGTTATGTCACAACAAGCTGTAATGCAATCTTTTGTAATATATGCACATGAAATAATATAATGTAAAATACACATATGCATGCATGCATGTAAATATATATATGATGCATGCATTCATATATATATATATATATATATTTCTATGCTTGAATTGTGTGATTTAATACGTTCATTGTGCTTGAACGAAACATACTATATGCGTGTATAAATGTATAATTAGCAGCGTACAATACGACTTGAAAACCTATTTTGAAAAGAAAACAAAAAATGAAAAGAAAAGAAAAAGAAAAAAACCTTTAGTCGGTTCGTATTACCAACCGGGACTAAAGGTGCCGCCATCGTGGCATGTCGGGAGGCACCTTTAGTCCCGGTTGGTGTTATTTCACCGGGACTAAAGGTCCTCCTTAGTCCCGGTTCCTGACCCGGGACTAAAGGACCCCCCTTTAGTCCCGGATGCTTGCTCCCGGGTGGGGAACCGGGACTAGAGGGGGTTCCCCACCGGGAGTAAAGCTCGGTTCTCTACCAGTGGACGTAGCTTCAACCATCGACAGCTGCATGAAGGAGCACAATATTTCAGTGGCTTTTTTTTACAACAACTTTTAATATATAACGTATAACGTTACACCAGTGTGGAAAAAGAATTCTCATATTACAGAGCACATACAAGAGAAAGCTACTGCTAAACTACTTCTGAAGGCATGGGTGATGCTTCCGTCGGGGGTGCGGGGCCCATCGGGGCCATAGGGCCCACGAGAAGTGGCCACGATAGAAGCATCGAGGGTCCTCGTTCTCGCACTCGATAGCACAGTCGACGCTCCCCTCGACTGTCTGATCGGCCTGTGTCCTCGAGGATAATTAGTCTTGAGCCGTCGATAGAATGGAGGCTTCACCGGGCTCAAGAGAATGGATCCACAACCATTAGTGTTAAATCTGAGGACCAGTATCAACTGTCGTTAGCGGTCAACCCAAACACTGATCGCTGCTTTACCACTTCCATGTCCCCAAAAAAATAGAAAAGCAGGTTGACAGAAATGAAACACTTGCCGTGCCTGTTGAACACACCCGGCGTCGGAACCATGACCGTGCTCTACATGCTTGACACAGCATTCAAATTGGAACATGGCACATGTCACCGTGGGAGGTCAGTGGAGTACAACACTTGCCCCTGCACGTAGAACACGTTGCCTTGGCAGGCCCCAAAGCACAGGTTGTTGGCCCGTGCATGATGCACAGGTTCATGTGGCAGCACCTTGTGGACCACTCGAAGGAAGAGGCTCAGGATTGGCCACGTAGACAGGCTGCACACCACATCCGAAGTGCAACCGTCCTCTCCCATCCGCATCTGAACCCGGCCGCCTCCAGGAGCACCTCGCACGGCGGCAACGGGGCTGCCACCGAGCATGTCGTCGTCTCCGGGGAAGAGGGCTAAGGAACCGGCACCCTGCTGCACCCGCACCGGTGTCCGCATTGGCCCAACCACGTAGGAGGAAGGAAGCCCAGTGGCTTCCCTTTGGTTTGGCCGGCGGCGAGCAGCGCATAGACACGACTCCACAGGGGAAGAGCGCTGTCCCGGCGCCGTAGTCGTCATGGTGGTCCTCAAGGCCACCTGGTTTGGCCGGGGCCCGGCGGAGGATTCCTGCGTACGCCTCCGTCATGACGAGCAGCAGCATCCACTTGGGTGGCGCGCCGTCGCCAAGGTCGTGTTTGTCCTCCTCGCCCTTTCTTGGTGCCGCCCTGACCTCCCCACTGTCGTTGCCCCCAGCCGCGAGCACAGCCTGGACGCCGTAGATCCGGATGGAAATCCAACAGTCCATGTTGCGCAGCAGGCTCAGACGCGGGGACGACGAGGACGGCTGCTCCGCCATGTCTGCGCGTGGCGCGTCGAGGTCGTCGGTGTTGTTGAAGCTGTCGCTGTCCACGCCTCCACCTTCACTCGATCTTGATGAGAACGGCGCCACGCCACCCAGACTGCCAGGGAGCGAGGAAGGAGGAAGCACGGGAGAGTAGTAGGGCTTTATTGAAGTACTCACCGCATCGATTTGGTGGAGACCCTCACCAGCCACCATGGCTGCGAGCAGTCCGCCCACCACCAACGCGACGGACATGAGGAGGATAGATGTCCTCCAAACTCCCATGAAGGGGCTTATTCCACTAGGGAATATTATAAGGAGATATGGAGGGGAAGGAGAGGAGGAAGGGGAACCGGCCCTCCTGCCCTGTCGCTAGCGAGCTCGCCAGGGAGAAGGCAGGGGGCCGGCGGTGGGTCTCTCACTAGGAGGCTGTCTCACTCGTACTTCAGTGGCTTTAGCACGTGAAAGGATCACTACCGGAAAAACATCCTTTGTCGAGATCCTAGATTTTTGCCGAGAGCAAAAACGCGGGCTCTTGGCAAAGAAAACGTTTGCCGAGAGCGGCTCTCGGCAAACACCGGCCGTCGGCAAGTGACAGGATTGTCGTGGGCCTGCCTCTCGGCAAGCTACAGCTCTCGGCGAAGTGGGCCGTTTTGCCGAGAGCCGCGCTCGGCATAAAATGCCCGTTGGCAAAACGGTCCTTTGCCGTAGGCCGCGCTCTCGGCAAAATCACGCTCTCGGCAAAACATTGCCATGGGCCCATAGCCGTGACTTGCCCTGACGGCGTCACCGCTTTGCCGAGAGCCCCTCCGTTACTGCTCTCGGCAAACCTCTTTGCCGAGCGCCGCTCTCGTCAAATATTTGCCGAGAGCAACTCCTAGGCTCTCGGCAAATGTGGTTTCTATATTTCATGTGCATGTGTTTCTCTTCTCCTAACTCTCTTCAATTAAATTATTTTTTCTTTCATATGCTCCAAACTTTTTTCTCTATAGACATACTACAGGTTGTACTCAATATTAAATTTTTGTGTATTTTTGTAATTATTTGCTATATATAATTAATTAATTGCATTTCAAGGAGTTTTTTTAATCGATTAAAATTTGAACAGCGATTGATTTAAACACGGGAAAAAATTAAGTAGAAAATGATATTCATGCTATTTATGCATTATTGAGGGCAAATAACATCTTGTTGACGTTTTTTTCACCTTTCATTTTACGAATCGGAGACCACAAACATATGTCGCCCAACGATTTAAAAATTCTTAAAAAAGGAAACGAAGTTGGAAAATTGTGATATTTGCAATGAAGTCATGGTATCACACTTGGAGGCTGTGGTAAAAAATTGAAAATGTTTCGCACAAGTGGTTGCGTATGATTCTTACAATCTGAGACATCTCCGAATAAGTTTCATAAAGTTGAGAAGGAGTCATTAGGATTTTCAAACAATGTCACGGTTGAATTAGTTTTGGAGTTCCAAACTTTTTGTATAGCCATTAGAGAGCATAAGTTGTAACACTGCAAAATTTCGTATTTTTCCAGAGCCGTTTGCTGTTTATTAATTTTTTTTGGATATTATTTGCCGAGAGCTTCAGGGGATTGCTCTCGGCAAAGGCTCTTTGCCGAGAGCAACTAGGCCCGCTCTCGGCGCAGATTTCTTTTTTTTTACTTGGCCTGGATCAATGGTTTGCCGAGAGCTGGCTCTCGGCGAAGAGGTTTGCCGAGAGCTACTCTCGGCAAATAATAATTTTTATTTTTATATTTTTTTGTGCAGTTAGCTAGTTAAAAAATTCGAACGAAATTTGAAAAAAAAATAACTTTACCGAGAGCCGGATCTGGGGGCTCTCGGCAAAGGGGGAAGGTTTGCCGAGAGCCTCCCAGATCTGGCTCTCGGCAAAGTGGCTTCACCACTTAAACGTTTCGGCGCAGCCCCGCAAGCCGCGCAAGGTGAACTATTTCGGCCGCAGCCCCGCCGCCGCCGCAGCCCACCACGCCCGTCCGCGCGCGCTGCCGCCGCCGCTCCGCCCGAGCCTCGCCGCCGCCACAGCCCGGCCAGCCCGCCCCATCCCGCCACGTCCGCCCGCGCGCGCCGGCGGCGGCCACCGGCCCGCCCCAGCCCCGCCACGCACGGCCGTTGGCGTCTCGCCCCCGCATGCCAACGACGTCATTCGTCCCGCCCCCGCAAGCAGAGGAGCGAGGAGGAGTGGCGCGCCGTCCTCTCCCCCAAGCAGAGGAGCGAGGAGGAGAGGCACCAACATCTTCAAGCGTGGCTGCAGAGGATATAGGTCTGATCCACAGTACTCTCTCAGGCGAATTCCCTGTCAAAATTTCGTTAAAATTTCTTTGAAATTCCCTGTCAAAATTCAATTATACATTGTTCCTGTGATTAGAACCCACATAAGAACTCTTTGTAGACAAAAGATTGCAGCCTTGTCACAACATCTTTCGTGCTCAAGATTTACATTTCTGAAATTCAGGAGCCATCTGAATAGTCAGCCTTGTCACAACATTCACTCTTAAATCTTAATCCATATTTGCTGACCCCTACTCAAACACAGAAATCTGCACGTGGCATAATAATTTATGATTTTAGTTCCAGGAGCCATCAGGAGAATAAAAATGTTCAGTTGATAGTGCAAATGAAATACTAGGATGGATTTCAGTGCACGGAAAGGTTTATGGTGCATGCAGCTTAATCTGCTTGTTTCGAGTCTAACTGATTCTAGTAACATGAAACTTAGCCAGAATGGGCCAGAATCGGCTAGAGGGCCGCGAACCGGACAGTTAGGTGACGTTAGAATGGGCCAGAAAAAAAAGCCAAGACTAAAAAAGGCAGAAAATTTGCCTCCTTATTATTACTTATTAGGTAGGTATAGATTATTGCTCGCGACGTTTTTTTCAAGTTCAGCTCTATCCACTATAGCAGACGTGGCTTATGACTAGAATTGAAGCGAAAAAAAATTACAATGGCATGGGCTTATGACTCCGTTTCAGTAAACTAGGTACCAGACGTGGTTATAACTAAGGATGCAAATGGATACCAAATAGGCCATAGTGTTTTGTACGTCAGCTAATCTGGTACATTTCTGCTCCTCAAGTGAAGGTGAATTACGATAGGGTCTATCTTTGGTTTTACTTATCACGTAATTAAAGAGACGTACGGAGCATCTGATCTATCGGCTGTGGCTCTAAATCGTATGTCGTTTTAGATTTTCTAGGTAACTTTTCTTATACATCAGTATACACGTACGATATTTAGAAACGTTGTAAAAATCTATATAAATGACAAATCGACTTACAATTTGGAATACAGATAATAGCATGTATGCACGCCCTTAAAATTAGGCCTTATTTGGATTGAAGGAAGAACGTAGGAAACGTAGGGAAAAGTCATTTCAGAGGAATCATCTCCTCTCTCATCGCTTGGAAAAAGGGAAGCAGCAAAAATACATTACTTTCCAGAGGAACGGCAAGTGTACTTGTGCTTTCGCAGGAATAAGAAAAATGAGCTATCCGACACCATATAAGATGTGTACGTGACTTCGGGGCTAGATGGGTATGTGACTTGGTGTAGCTTCATTTATTCTTTCAGACGTTTATTCCTGCATGATTTATAATCGTCTTGTTGTTTTTCTCGCAGTCGGCTGCACATCAAAACCAGCCATGCGGAGAGCTCAAGTCATGGGTTCTGGCCCACAAGGGCAAGGCGACAGACAACATCAATCTGGAACCCGGACGACCCAGCCGAAGTCGTTCACTGCGAGAGCATCCCGAGCGCATCGGTCCAAGACACCGAGGCGGCAAAGGGAGTCCATGGGCAGATCCAGGATCCGCACACCGCGGACATTGGCGGTGACATCGTCATGAGGGTGGGAGGAGGCAAGAAGCATGGGCGGTACCTCATCGGCAACAGCACACTCGACCAAGACACCACTCCCACTCTCTCACGAGTTCGGACAAGCAAGACGAGCGGTGAAGCGTGCCCATACGCCCCAAGGCAGGACACTTGACGCATCGTGTGGCAGCACTACTGAGTTATTTCTGTTTTATTAAATCGTTCATTGGTTTTACATTCTCTCGAAATTGCTTGTAACAATGCGGTGAAAAATTATAGGCTCGGTGCATGCGCTCGAGGAGCATAAGGCTAGGGTGGAGGAAGAGCGGCAGAGGGAGCGGGAGGCCGAGCGGCAGAGGTGGGAGGCCGGAGCGGCGAGGTTTGACGCCTTGGCTCAAGATGCGTGGCAAGTGTTGGTGTCACGATGGGTCGTCCAGCGCCACTAGAGCTGTTCGCTCCTCCACCGCCTTACCCATACCCACCTTACTCATACGTGAGTTCAACTTCTCTAACAAAAGCTCTTTACTGTACATGTTGGCCATCGTGCCGTTGATGTGATGGGAGGCCATCGTGCCGTTGATATATATGTGTGCCGGCCATCGTGCCGTTGATATGTGGTGGGCGGCCATCGTGCTGTTGGTTTTCTTGCAGGTTTTGGAAACCCCACCGTGCAGGGGAGGTGCTGCCGAAATTTTGATGTGTCTAGGCTTAGATTACAATTTTATACCTAGTTACGCAAATTTTGACTTGTCTACGCTTATATTACAATTATATGCCTTATTATTACTATAATTACTAATTTTTCTTCTCCTTTGTGCAGAATCAATGGTGGTTCGAATGATGTGCGACAAGCAGCCCAAATCATCGGGAGGGTCGTGGCACCAACCGTATCCACAACTTCCGCCGCATCAGCAGCCGTCGGGAGGGTCGGGGTACCAGCCGTATCCACACCTTCCGCCGCAGCAGCAGCTGCCGTCGGGAGGGTGGGAGCCTTGGAGGTGAGCCTGTTGTTCTTCATCATGTATTAGCACTTTGAACTTGGTGGATGAACTTAGCACTTTGTGCCTTGGATGTATTAGCACTTTGAACTTGGTGGATGAGCCCGTCGGGAGGGTGACATGAACTTGTGTGAGATGAACTTAGCACTTTGAGATGGACATGTGTCGTTGGATTTGAGATGTTTAGATGGATTATAATGTGAGACATATGATGTGGATGACATATTTGTGATATGGATGATGTGTTATATTTGTGAAATATGTGTTGTTGAAGCTGGAAATATAAACAAAAATAAAAAAATGCTCTCAAAAATAAAAAAAACTGCTCTCTGGACTCTTTGCCGAGAGTAGGGCTCTCGGCAAATCTGCCTCTTTGCCGAGAGCTTGGTGGTCGGCTCTCGGCAAATCTGCCTCTTTGCCGAGAGCTTGGTGGTCGGCTCTCGTCAAACCTATATTTTTTTTGAACACCACCTCTGCCGCAAATCTTTTTTTTAACAATTCTTTGCCGACGGTCGCTCTCAGCAAAGAAGTTCTTTGCCGACGGTCGCTCTCGGTAAAGAAGCTGTCACACCGTTAGCGGTCATTTGGTCGTTACTAAGGCGCGCCAGTTTGCCGAGAGCTAGAGTTTGCCGAGAGCCTTGACATTACTCTCGGTAAATATTTTGCCGAGAGGGGCTCTCGGCAAAGAATCCTTTGCCGGGAGATGTTTTGCCGACGGTTCTTTGCCGAGAGCTGCTCTCGGCAAATAGTTTGCCGAGCGTCAACTCGTCTTTGCCGAGAGCTTCGGGCTCTCGGCAAAGGCCGGGAGTCCAGTAGTGGATAAAGGCACTGATAGAAGAATCATCGAAAGATATTAATGAGGAGTGGCTTAAACCAGATAGAGCTGCAACCAAAGGAGTTAGTGGAAAGGATATTCAACCTGGCTAGAACAATGGAGTTTATATACAAAGGTGATGTGTATAACAATAATCATGCCATAAAGGCACTTATAGAATAATCATGGAAAGATATTAATGAGGAGTGGCTTAAACTAGATAGAGCCCAACCAAAGGAGTTAGTGGAAAGGATATTCAACCGGGCTAGAACAATGGAGTTTATATACAAAGGTGATGTGTATAACAATAATCATGCCATCAAGGAAACTATCAACTCTCTATTTGTGGAGTCTTTCACCAACATATAGGTTGGTGTATGCATTTATTCATCACATGCGTTAAAGCATCTCTGTTCAGTGCTATGCTATCATGAAAACAAACTGCCAAATGTGTGTATGTATGTTGAACATGTTTTTTTGTTATGTTTGTATGATCAATCAAGTATACTATATATGTATCGTTAGTGTAGATGCTTGGCATATATATGTTGAACATGTTTTTTTTTATTAACGACAAAAGGCAGCATGTTCAAGTCAGCAGCAAGATTAGGCCAAATTGCATATCGAAGTTCACCCTCACGAAGACCTCATCAGATGATAAAAAATGGCACATATATATTGCTTAATTTGGAATTTAGATACGAAAGATATGGTGACGAGACGGTATCCTTAGGCTGATGGTAAAAAAAATGGCACATATATTGCTTAGGCAATGACCCACTCGCCTACTCTGCAGCTCTCGCCAGCTAGGACACGTGACAGCAAGGGCAGCAGCGGCAAATCGAATTGTGCATTGTTTGCAACAGTATGCTGCACTGCAAGGCCCATAGGTGATTGCAAAAACAAGCACATCATCCCAAAGTTTGTCCCCATATCTCGATGGATCCTTAACCCCATGCTTTTTATCGACACTGCTATACTCCTATAAAACTTCAGTGTTTGCACCTACATAATACGTATACAGATTAAGCAGAGGCCGCAGCGTGCACGCATACATGTCTGTCCACTGCCCAGTGCATGGACAGCAGCTATGCGGAAGGAGCCCGGCCAGGTTTGCATTTTGAGGAGGTTAGTCACTATGAATATAGTGACACAACCTGTAATCTTTAGAATTGCTCAATTCCAAAATGTGCTAGGTGACATACTAGAGTCAGTCACAATGAAAGTGACACGACTATATATGTACTAGAAGAGTTGCTTTGGAAGTCACCTTAAATTTGAAAAGTTGGTGTATATTTGAATATTCCATTTTGCTAATACACACAACACCAATTGTCTACCTTCAAATTTGCTTCATTCCTAAATGTGCTAATAAATGACCTACTAGTGTTAGTCACTTTGAAAATGACCTAACTTGGACTCACTAGAACAGTCGCTTTCCAACAGACCTTCAATTCCTAACTTGTACCAATTTAGTGCCATCTTGAAGATGTTGTGTCAGTATAATTTCTCCACAACAAGGTAGAATGCCACTTTGGAAGTGACGACCTAGCTCTCCTGTATGTTAAGATATTTGAATGGGACAATTTTAAAATATTAGCAAAATGGATTTTCCACACCACATTATTCTTCATCTATGTTAGGGTCCTCATCAAAGATGAGTAGTTTTTTTGTTACAATATTTATTTAGTGGTCTTGGAAATTGCTAACTGTTTGTTATAAAATTTAAAAACATGAATATTTGGTGTAGATTTGAATATTCCATTTTGCTAGTACACACAATGCCAATTGTATACCTTCTTGCTTCATTGCTAAATGTGCTAAGTGACCTACTAGAGTTAGCCACTTTGAAAATGACCTAGCTTGGACTTACTAGAAGAGTCGCTTTCGAAGTTACCTTCAATTCTCAACTTGCACGATTTTAGTGTCATTTTTATGAGGTTAATTGTGTCAGTATATATAAGGTGTAGTAATTTCTCAAGAAGAAGGTAGAATGTCACTTTGGAACTCACTTAGCTCTCTAGTATCAGTATGTCACTTAAGATATTTGAGCTAAACAATTTAAAATATACAAAATGGCATTCTACATATTAACAAAATCGATTGTCCACACCACATTCTTCTGCTATGTTAGAGTCCTCATCAAAGTTGAGTAGGTTTTTGTTATTTATTTAGTGGTCTCAAAAATTGCTAACCATTATTTTTTTTAAAAATTAAAATTGAAAATTTATGAGTCATCCAACACAATCATTTCCATTATTTTAATGAAAGTATTAGTTTTATTAAAATTTTCTTTTGCCACAGGTTATTTTTATAGTTTTATTAAAATTAAAGTTTTTTTCAATCCATAAAGCATTGGGGGGCGAGGGCGACCATGATTGACACGTCCACACCGCGGCCAGAGATTGGCTGGTGGTCTTTAAAGGGACTTCAGCCGACCAGTGACCATGCAGACTACTGCGCGAGCTGAATTGAGACAGATCGCCGCCGCGAAGCCAAGCCAGCACAAGTAAGCAGCCGCAATGGAGGGATCCGCCGCTGCGCCGCTCCGCACACGCGTGTGCATCATCGGGAGCGGCCCCGCGGCGCACACGGCGGCGATCTACGCGGCCCGCGCGGACCTCAAGCCCGTTCTCTTCGAGGGCTGGATGGCCAACGGCGTGGCCGCGGGCGGGCAGCTCACCACCACCACCGTCGTCGAGAACTTCCCGGGCTTCCCTGCGGGCATCATGGGCGGCGACCTGATGAAGCGCTGCCGCGACCAGTCCCTGCGCTTCGGCACCAGATTCGTCAACGAGACCGTCACCGCCGTCGACCTCTCCGCCAGCCCCTTCCGCGTCGTCTCGGATAAGTCCACGACCGTCCTCGCCGATGCCGTCATCGTCGCCACGGGCGCCGTCGCGCGCCGCCTGCACTTCCCCGGGTCCGACGCGTACTGGAACCACGGCATCTCCGCCTGCGCCGTCTGCGACGGCCCGGCCCCCATCTTCCGTGACAGGCCGCTGGCCGTCGTAGGCGGCGGCGACTCCGCCATGGAGGAGTCCAGCTTCCTCACCAAGTACGGCTCCCGCGTCTACATCGTCCACCGCCGGAGCACCTTCCGGGCTTCCAAGATCATGCAGGACAGGGTGCTCAAGAACCCCAAGATCCAGGTCGTCTGGAACTCGGTGGTTGTCGAGGCGTTTGGTGGCGCAGAAGGCGGCGGTGGCGGCCGTCGGTTGGCTGGCATCAAGGTCAAGAACCTGGTGAGTGGTGAGGTCAAGGATCTTCAGGTGGCTGGTCTCTTCTTCGCCATCGGGCACACGCCGGCGACGGAGTTCCTGGGTGGGCAGCTCGAGCTTGACTCGCCGGCGGGATATGTGGTCACCAAGCCGGGCTCCACCCACACCAGTGTGAAGGGAGTCTTCGCAGCTGGCGACGTGCAGGACAAGAAGTATCGCCAGGCCATAACTGCCGCTGGATCAGGTACTCTACAGCTCTATGATTCTTTTACGAATATTCGTTTGCTCCTATTGCAATTGCAAGTGATCAATATGCAAACATATCGATTAGAGGAACTTCACTGCTACGAAACAGATGAACACATATGGCCAAAAAATATTTTATGAGAGGCGGGGGTGCATGCCCACCTCTGTGTAATGGTTTGGCGCCGAACCTGCTGACGAGCTTGCTAGCATGTTCATTGCCCAATATGGACCTATCGTGGAGATCGAGAAAGAGGAGAAGTGAAGAGGATGAGGGCCCACTCCGAGACCACCGCCGGTGAGACCCTCCTAGGTCTGCTATATGAAAGTCACTCCTGAGCCGGGCAACCCCCCAAGGATCTAAGCATGTTACGCACGAATCAGGATGCCTCCACATCAGATCTACGAATGAGAGATAGGGAGCAAGAGTTGAGGAAGAGAGAGAGGGAGGGCAATCTCACCAGATCGGGGCATCCCTCCGCAGGGCTCGACTATGTTCTTCGTGTAGTGGTGTGTGGGTGACAACAAGGGGTGCGTCCGAGGCCGCCATGGTGTGCATGGAGTGGAGTAGGGGAGAGGAAGAGGCGCCCCACTGGCATACGCAAGCTATGCCATCGGGTCTGCATGCCATGCCGCTGTGGTGGAGAGAGATTTGGGTAGGTAAGAGAAGTGGGGTGGGTGAGGAGGCGATAGGTGAGGAGTGGACAACTGAGGATGGGGCGGCTAGAGGATTGGGATCGGAATTAAGGTATTTGGAGCTCATGAACGAAGCATTGGTGAAAATGATATTCAATGCTAGTTTGTATCATGAAACGGCAGTGTTATATTTTCATAAGCGTTTTTAATGATCCATTGATGAAAATGTTTTCTGTAGTAGTGATTGACAATATTGTGGCGATAGACCCTATGACAAGACTATAGCAAAACTACAAGTGGGCTATAATAAAGCTATAGCTAGACTATAGCAGGTTATTTAGAACCATGATAATAAGATTAAGAGTTTACTAAACAATAGCAAGTAGAGTCCTGACTTTAGCTTTTAAAAATCTGTTTATCTAGAAAATGCTTCGATCAACATATATATATTGGATCATTTGAAAGGTTTTTAACGAAAGTATTGAAATTATGATAAATTCTACTTGGCAAAGTAAATTCTCATAAACTGCATAAATGGTGATTGTGCCTACTTCATACTTGTTTAGAAAGAGTTAACAATTACCTGTTTTATCATGAAAATCTGCATACAAGATGCATCTGCTTTGAACAATCTCTTTTTGCAATAGTAGTAATGTACAAGTCAGAATGGTGGTTGGTCTCATTGTCTCTTTATAAGATCAATCAATCTAGGAAACTGGCATTGGTGGTTTCATCAGCATAGCATATATATACTTGTGGATGCACGTGACCAATATGTAATTATATCTATTATTTACTTGTGGATGTTGCAGGGTGCATGGCCGCTTTGGATGCTGAGCATTATCTGCAGGAGGTCGGGGTCAGTGCACAGGAGGGCAAGTCTGATGATCGAGTGTCTGATTGACTAGATCAGTTGACGGTGCCGTAATATAATATAAGCCGCAGTCTTATGAGCGGTATGCCATGGGCTGTCATCATTGAAAATAAAACCTGAATAATCACGCTGCTTAGTAGCACACTATATATTCTTCTCATTATGATCCAGAACTTTAAATTTATAGTTATGTACTGCAACCGTCATGTTCACCGGCTATGAACTTATCCTTTTAGATATCTTCATTGTCAATATGGTCGCTAAGTTATTCGTGTTGTATTATCTAACAAAATGTTATTCGTGTTGCTACGCTGAGCTCATACCCATCAAATGTCTAGCAGCCTTTCAGCTTCCCCTCAGTTTCATTCTCTCTTTCTTTTCAGGGGAGTTACCGTCTGTTACATGTACATATTCAGTCATTCCGACATTCAGTCAAGCAGCCTGAAGACACACACTGGCCAACCGGCCTTCGGTTAGCCCACGATCTCCATCACGTATGGACAATCAATTTCCGCCTGCCGCGCAAGGCCCAGCTCCGTATGCGAGCTAACATAAGGCCTAGATTAGGCAGATCCACAATTCCTACTCTCACTAGCCGCATGAATATCCGTTTGATGGGGGGCTATTCAGGCTAGTGGACTGCAACTTTCTCTTGTATGATTGGCCGTACACTACCACTCTACTTACAACTTGGTTGCGTACTAGACTATGCAGGCCTTGGTTTAAATTCTCATGTTCATATTTTATAATTTTATCAAATTTGACTAAAATTAATTTATTCGAGATGATTCAATACAATAGAGAGCTACTTCGTGCCAATTAGAACTGCTAGATCAACATATGAGCACCACATCAAAGTTGGACCCTAGAACTAAACTCTCGTGCTCACACTTTAAAATCATAGAGAAATTTACTAAAATTTATTTTGTATGCCTCAATACGAAACGAAACTACTTTATGCCAATTAGAAGTTTAGAACTCAGCAAAGTTGGCCCGGCCCGACTCAGCCCACCAAGCGTGGCCTGGTTCGTGAACCTTATTGAATAGGACCTAGGCATAGCTCTCTTTTAGTTTTACATAAAAAATATCAGCTCAGCCCGAGGTTGACACAAAACATTCCTTTTATTTATTTATTTTAAAATTGAAAAATAGTAGGCAGCCTACTGAGGCCCAACCCGAACTCAGCCCAAAGCGGTCGGTGCATATTTTATCCCTGAACTCAATCCACCATTTTGCTGGTCCAGTCTAGCTTATGTAGCAAGATCTGCATGTGAACCACCATCATCAAAAGTCAGATCTCGGACCAAAAGCTCACGTTCACATCTTAAAATTTTAGCGAAATTAACTAAAATTTGTTAGAAATGATTCAAAATGATATGAACCAAAAAGCTCGCGTTCGAAATTGAAGTGTATGAAGCTACATGTGCCGATTTGTGCACCAAGATCAACTTGTGGGCCCCACGTAAAAAGGAGGACCCACATACTAAAAGCTCACGCTCACACCTTAAAAATTTAGCGAAATTAACTGTTACTAAATGTTAAGCCAATTTATGTGTGAAGATCAATATGTTTGTCCCATATCCACCGCAGGACCTTGGAACTAAAAGCTCCCATTCACACCTTAACTTTCAGCGAAATTCATTGAAATATGTTGCAAATGATTTAAAGTGATATGAAGCTATTTTGTGCCAATTTACATGCCAAGATCATGAACTAGATTGGGATTTCACGTAATTTGAGTGAGGGGACAAGGGAACTAGAATGACATTTGACTGTAACTAGCTAGCTGGCCCAAAAAAACACTATTGGGTACCCACCTGCATCCTTATTGTTGAACATTTCACCAAGTCATCCAAAATGTCCTTAGAGTGCTCATGGATAGCAGAACCATAAAACAGTTACAATCTCCCACCCTAAAGTTAGTTACTCTATTTCTTATAGCCATGTGGATATAAAACTCTAAGACGGTCAACCTTGATTCCCACTATAATGCCTCCAAATCTTCCTTTTGGTTGGATCCATCTGCAATCAACAACCACCTCAACCAGCAACAAGAACGAGCTGCAGCCGGCCATATGCATGAGGACAACCAAATTGTAGCTGCGTGCCTAACACCACAAGCAACTAGAAATCCATGGGAATTGAGTGGAACAAACAAAATCAACCCACTTTTGATACCATATTGAAGATTAAATGGAAAGTGCAGAGAAGACCCATGGACACAAGTTGGGGAAACTCTCCAACTATCCTTCTTCTAGATCTCCACTCTCTCTTCTTTTATTTATCTCTTTTCAATTTTCTCCTTTTAGTCTCTACAATATTACGTAGTTACAAAAGAAGGCTTACACACATGCACACCATCAGGAACACGCTTGATTGTGACAGTCGACATATCTATCTTAGCTGTCCATCATGACGAGCTTCCTCTAGTAGAACTCAATGCTCGAATGGCACACGCCTGGTACCATGAAATCCTTTAGGCATTGAACATGCTGAATGACTTTATCTTACTTGCAAAAGATCTGTAAAATTGCAAACAGAGCAACTTGATTGGACAATCATGAACGCAGGAATTAGTTATGAATAATAACGGTTGGGGCAGTCGCTTCTCTGCCTGAATCCAGTCCATGGCTGAGCCCAGAAACTTGGCAGGTACGTGCGCAATCCACGAGTTGTTGAACTCATTATTCGCACTTGCCCATCCCTGTACCTTCTTGACCTGCTGTCGTTCAGAACGTTTTCCACCCATGTCTTTCTGAGTGGTTAGTCTCCATGGGATCTTCTGAACCCGAAGAATTGCGCCACCATGCTTGGACTTCCACAGCATCTGATATGAGGTAGCTGCAACATTCCCATGAAGGCAATCTACAGCTTTTGGTAGCATCATCTTGCACAGTTGTTCAAAGCAGGAAATGTTCGCACAAAAGCTGCCATGCTGCACGGCCTCCCCGTTGATCATCTCTGTTGCTGAACCCTCAACTCTCGGCGACAAATCTTGAAAGGAGGTATGGGGAAAGAAGTGCATTCCAAATTTCAGATAAGGAAAGTCTCTCGTGCGACTTGTTTCACTTTCTTCATCGATGACCGCTCTTTGCTTGTTCTTCTCAACTGAGAGTGATACATGGGCCGACAAGTACACATGCATAACTGGTTCCAAGTATATATCACAGAGCAATGATTCTGATGATGAGCTTGTGGCATTGTAGCTCTGGGCATAGTAATGATCTTGTTGCTGACAACAAAGCGGGTTCGGTTGAAGCCATTTTGAACAGATGCTGTAAAGATTGTTTTGGCGTTCACAAACAGATGATACCCAGCACAAGTCTTGTGTTGGTAGCTGGGTGAGCTTTGTCTTCACGGCCTCGACCGTTGAGCTCAAGTGAGGTATGAATAGCTGTAGGCAGCTTACTGCAACACCAACTATGTCGATACTCTCGGAAAGCCGTAAATTGAGGGCAAGAAGAAAATTGTTCTCTGATGCATTGCTATCTTTAAGTAACAATACTAGGTTACCATACACCCCATGGTCATGTGTTCTAAAAGGCTGTAAAAGAAACGACAGATGTTGACTCCCGCGAACAAAGCAATACTTTGTTCCTTTGCCAGCGAGAAGATGTCGTATAAGAGGGTCAAAGAACATATATCTACGTGGTGTGCCACCAAGCTCCACATACCTCAAGAACTCACTCGCACCATCTGCATACCTCTCGAACCGCCGGACGGCAGCAGAGCTTCTCAGCTCATCCTCGCTGCCACGGCTAAAGATGGACGAGACGAACGACCTGGCAGCATAAGCAATCTGCTTAGGAAAGGAGGAGCTCCTTACACTGTTTTGCATCTCTTCCTCTTCCTGCAGGCGCTGCCTGCACCTGCGAAGAGTGTGGTCGCACTCCTGCACAGCGCGCTTGAGCTTGCTCTGCCATCGCAGCAATGGAGCTCTGGTGGTGATGTTCCACTTGTTGGATGTCTCGAGGGCAGCCTCTAGCTTGATGTGTGCCATCTCCATCCTCTCGATTCGGTCCTTTGCTTCTGAGTTCTGCTCACACCTGTCCTTGAATCTTGATAGGACCTGATTGACAGCCTCCTGAGCAACTGCAGAAGTGACAATCTCTGCTGCCATTAGGATCGATCAAAGCAATGCGAGCTGTAGAATCGATTGTCCTGCGAGCTTGGAAAGAAAGCAAGGTACTCATCAATATACAAAAAAAAAAAAAGATGGACAAGACGAGCGACCTGCTAGAGTAGGGGAAACCAGAACCTGGAGAGGTCGAACAGGGTCGCAGCAAACATTTTGAGGATCTATCCTGCCGAGCGAAGTAATATATAGAAAAGCCATAGGTACCGAGAGCAGTGGGAATGTGCCGTCGTGAGCCAGAATTCCACGCACAGGGACCGAGAGCAGTTAATTAAGTCAACGGTGGACTAAACGTAGAAGATCTTTTTTTTTAACCGGAGTTCCCTATCTATCAAACTGGCAGGAAACTTCCATCGTACGTACATTGGCAGGGAACAGGTAAAAAAATAAACGTAGAAGATGTAGATTGATTACCTACGCTAGGATAAGGGTTAGTTAGGTATATATTGACTAAGAAGACTTGGGAAGCAAGGAAAATAATCCTTGTCACAGTCATAGTCTAACAAGATGGAGTTCTTTTGTTTTTGCAGAAGTTCTTAATGCCACATGGCTTACTTTGTGTTTACAAATAAGGGCCCGTTTGATAGGAGAAACTTTTCTGTTTATGATGAGAATCACTAGAATCACTTCCAAACGGTCTTTTCAGCTAGTGATTCGAAACCGAAGCGTTTCACCGTTTCTACGTACACGTCAGAAACGGCTAGAGGCTAGTTTCGCATATATTTTCATCTCATTGCTTCTTACTTTTTTTGCTTCATTTTTTCAGTTAATTCTTTATTAGTGCAACAAGCTAAAATGGTTTTTATTTAAGTTGTTCTCCATCCACAAAAATTTTAGAATTTTTGAATATATTTTTATTTAAATGATTTTTTAATCGGAATCCGGAATGCCAATCAAACGATTTTATAAAGTGATTCCGATTCACTATCAGAGGCGTTTCTTAGAAAGAATCTGGATCCGAAACGTTTCTGCGAGAATCTGGAGCCCTACCAAACGGGACCTAACTAGCGTTGCAACGAACATAATTTAAGGTTATATTTGGTTCAGGTTCTGGAAAATGTTTCTGTTATCAAAAAGTAGAAAACCAACTAAACGCATATGTCACACCCAATTTTAAGGATAAAATTGAATGCACTAAACTCATGTGTGCCCAGGGATCAGTCACACACATAAGTTGACAAATTATAAAAAGTATCATCACGGTGTATCTTACATAACGAATAATAGCATCACATTGTCTTACATAACACAGCGGAAGATAAAAAGATAACTCTCTCGTGGAACTCCATCACAGGGACGGTCGACTGGTTGACCACAAGCCTAATAATCCTCAGTAAACTCCTCATATCCGTTGTCATCTGTTACCCATCCAGGATTTTTATCCAAATATTGAAAGTAAACAAGCGTAAGTACGTCCCGTACTCAACAAGATAACATGGGGTTATGAAGCTCAAAAAGGTTGACACTGGTTTACTGCAGTTAGCACTTTTAGTAAGTCAAGATTTTATCCTCAACTATTATCAAGTTATGCTTAAGCTCCCATTTAAACCCACGTGATCATGTATCCGATCCAATTGAGTCATGTGACATCATCATAATCATCTCGTATAAACAACATTATAAGTAGCCATCTATTCTGTGAGTTTTCCGGGCCGCTCGTGACCGTGAGCACGGCTGTTATAACAGTTTGTTACCCTCTGCAGAGGTGGTGCACATTCACCGCGAGTCGTGATTCCCATATGCCCGGGTTAATTACTCCCATATCACTACCAAGGTGAGCGGGCAGGGTACACTATGAAGCCATTTCATAGGTTTCTCTAACAAGTTAGGGCCGCTAGGTTTCCTTGGCAGGCAGATGTAGGAACCCCCCTTTCCTATGGCACATATCCATCGCGGCTATACACATAGGAACAGAGGCAGTCCTATATCCAACGTGGCAAGCCCCTTTTGCGCCATAAAGGTAACCTCTAACAAGCTAGAAAAGGTCCTATTACTGAGCTAAAGTCAGAGCCATATGACCCTCACGGTTGCACTGTCAGTCCCAGCTTTTGCCGACAGATAAGTCCTTATGGAGGGCCGAGAGCAATATGATCAAAAGTCATTTGCACCATCGCCCTATGGATCAGTTGTTATAAAGCATGTTTTACCTTTAGTTCCATAGAACCATTCACCATCAAATAGATCATGTTCAGTTAGAGCACTAGCAATCTACCCATATGCAATTAACCCATAGGAGACAAGGAACAGGATAATCAATCACTAGGATGTCCTTACGGGTATCAAAATTAGACACATGCAAATGAATAATTAATAAATGGTGAATAGGCATCAAGGTAGGTCCCATGCTATACTTGCCTTGGTTCACAAACTCGTGCAGGTCCTGCTGGTAGTCGAAGAGTTCTTGGTCTCCCACGTTTTCCTCACCGTCTGAACGCGATCAACACAGCAACATACAACCTTCCAAAAGCATTCATGCAAAGCAAACATTTCTATCATTAGAACAGTACACCAACAGTATTGAAATCAAGATAAAATGTTTGTAAAACTAATCTACGTCTCGCTACGATCACGTCAACGCGAAGTTCAATTAAAAAACGGAGCTAAAATGCGTAAAGTTATGATTTAAGCGGGTTTTCCTATAGCCATATATTTAATTAAATCTAATCATGAAATTAAAAAGTTCCAAACTTGACTAACAGTAGCTCCAACATGTAGCTTATGAAATTACGAAGCTAACGCGATTTGAATGGATCAATTCGGAGCTAAAACGACAATTTTATAAGCAAAATAGTTCAAATGGCATTTCTGTAATTACTGAAAACGTATTTTTGACTTAAGCCGTGGAGTTTATGTTTTCCAAACGAGATTGCGCATTCAGGAAACTATGCCTTGGACTGCGGGTTAGGACTTAGAATAGTCTAGGGACTCTTTTGCATAATTACCCGCGAAGGGGTAACTTCTAATCCTGGCCGTTGATCTCGCGATGGGCGGCTGAGATTAGACCGAGGAGGGAGAAAAGGGGGGGGGGGCTGGCCGAAACAGGGTCTCCGGTGTCTAGGCGCCATTGCCGGCGGCGTGGAGGTCACGATGCCGCATGTGTTAGGGTCTAGGGTTCACCAAATGGGCATCCAAGGGCACCGGTGGAGCTGGGGAAGAAGGGGTCTCGCCAAGCCGCCACAAATGGCCGAAGCGGCGGCTAAGATGATGGCCGCCATGGCCAGCGACCATGGCTCGCGGAGCTCGTGGCCAAGGCTCAAGAAGCAAAAAAACGAGAAATAAGATGCTCGGGGAGATAGAGGGGAGAACGGCGAGTCTCACCGCGTGAAAACCGGAGCGGAGGCGGCTCGGCGATGGAGGTTCGCGGAGGTGGACAATGAGCTCGGAGACCTCCGCTGCGGCGGTTGCGGCCTTCCTCGGTGCTTTGGCAAGCGCGAAACGAGAGGGGGGCAGCCGGTGCGCGCTCGAGGGTCGGGCTGCTATTTGAAGCGGCCGAGGCACCGAGGGGGACGCCCCACGACGTCGTTCGTGGCTGAGTCTGCGCCAGTATTTGGGCGGTTCCGAGGCGCATCTTGGGGTGAAGACGGCGCCGACAAGCGGGCCCAGCGCCGTGGCAGGCTGGGGAAGCGGGCGGTTACTGGCCTTGTTCTTTGGCAGCCTTGCTGCTTGGGCGAGCGGAAAGGGGAGAGGGAGCTGGGCCAGTGGTTGTCGGGAATAGCTCATGGGCGAAAACAAGGATGGGGAGGAGATGTTCATTTTTCCTTTTATTTTCCAAACAAATTTTCCCAAAGTCATTTTCAAATAATTTTTGAATTCATTTGAACTCTAATTCAAGAACAATCATCACATGAATAAATATTGCAGCCGCATGTATGCATCAAAAGTTTCAAATCTTATAATTGATTTTAATTCCCCAAAAAATATTAATTTCCTATAATTGAATGCACACTTAATAACATAATTAAATCAAATTTACTTATTTTAAAAGATTTCAAATTTCAGGGTGTTACAATTCTACCCCCCTTAAGATGAATCTCGTCCTCGAGATTCGGAAGACGTCGGCTAGGAGATAGAGATACTTTGTCTATATATTCTTCTTAACTTCATCGCGTAGTTCCATCGTCTGCTCGAACTTGGAATGCCGTTCTTAGTCCTTGGTGTCACCCGAACCTTCTTAGCACAATTCTCCGTTGCTAAGGGCATCGGCCATGACTTTGCTCCTTAAAGTAATAGCACTTGTCCAAGTCGTATTCAATTTTCATTCCAACAAGGATTTCACAAGCTCAAGACCACCTTAGTGAAGATGTCCTGTAGATTCTTGGGATCCTCCTAGATGTCATTTGTACTTCCAAGAAGATAGTACTTTCATGCTCCACAATGGTTCTCTTCAGATAACTTGTTAGGTAGTTCAACTCACGCTTCCTTAATTAACTTAATGAACAAGGTACTACATTTTTCTTCTTGCATAAGGACACATTCTACACCTTGACAAGGTGCATCCTTGTAGATATGAAGCTATCATCCAGATCTGACCAAGCTAATACTTAGGTTTTACTTCAACCTCTTCTTGGACTCTTTCAAACACTTAGCTGAAGTTTCTTGATCCGAACTAACTTTAAAACTTTTTCGGTAGCTCTACCAAAATTTTGATGATCTTGGATAAACTTCCCTTGAATCTTTAATCAAACCTCATTGAGACTCTGAGTTTCTCTCACATCTTTGGGTACCACCACGCTTCCGCTGCGCAAACAAGAACGCAGGACACTTCAGCTTGCAAATTCTTCAACTTGGCTACCCCCCTTAAGAAAAGATAAACCAGGGGACACCAAAGTATAGCTTACATCTACTTCTTTTAGATGAGCTAACTAGTATCAAGATGTTCTGACATCCCAAGGATACTCTTGTATATGGACAAGAAACCTAAAATTCCTCGCGAGACGAAAAACAGCAGTGCAGTAAAACAGCTGTAACTCCCGTTCTGTTAATCCAATGAAGTTGTAGCTTACATCGTTGGAAACCTTATCAAACTTTCCACATCTTCCTTATAGAACACTTTTCCAAATTCCTCAGTTAGCTTGGTCGAAAACAGTGCACAACAGAAACTACTCCAGATTCCAAACAGCACAGATGCCTCGCCTTGTGATTTTCGTATCTCCATAAACAACATAGCTATCAAGCTAATTCTTGCGCTCAGAGAAAGATATTGAAGTCTACTTTTGTCCAGAATTTTCTCATGATTTTTGGTCATCCAACATCAGAGTTATAAACCGAAGTGCAGACTGCTCCGAAAAGACAGGATAGGGAAACAGAAGAAAACCAAAATCCGACTATTTATTTCATTAATCCTTATGTCTTAGGCCTATAAACTAAATGAAATTATGGGAACACCCAACAAGATCATTGCAATCATTACAAAGATTTGAAACAATCATAAGCATAATAACAACTCAATAAACAATAAAGATGCACAATTCAATCATTGACTCAACTTGCGATACTATCGGCCTTATTATACTAGGGGTAACAATCCTAAGACTCTTCTTCAAATCACGCAAGAAGGTGATGAGGGATAGTTCTAAAAGCATAACAAACCAAGAAGTGAAGATGAGAACAAAGTCTTTAAAATAAGCACCAATGTAGAGACGAATAGCAAAGATAGAGATATAGTAGAGAAGAAAATATCAAGGTTCATAGAGCAAGGGTTTTTGCAGCAACTTATAAACCTTAAAACGACCAGTTTCTACTAGGCTTGCGTCCTACAGTCAACACTGCTTTGATACCAATTTGTCACACCCAATTTTAAGGATAAAATTGAATGCACTAAACTCATGTGTGCCCAGGGATCAGTCACACACATAAGTTGACAAATTATAAAAAGTATCATCACGGTGTATCTTACATAACGAATAATAGCATCACATTGTCTTACATAACACAGCGGAAGATAAAAAGATAACTCTCTCGTGGAACTCCATCACAGGGACGGTCGACTGGTTGACCACAAGCCTAATAATCCTCAGGAAACTCCTCATATCCGTTGTCATCTGTTACCCATCCGGGATTTTTATCCAAATATAGAAAGTAAACAAGCGTAAGTACGTCCCGTACTCAACAAGATAACATGGGGTTATGAAGCTCAAAAAGGTTGACACTGGTTTACTGCAGTTAGCACTTTTAGTAAGTCAAGATTTTATCCTCAACTATTATCAAGTTATGCTTAAGCTCCCATTTAAACCCACGTGATCATGTATCCGATCCAATTGATTCATGTGACATCATCATAATCATCTCGTATAAACAACATTATAAGTAGCCATCTATTCTGTGAGTTTTCCGGGCCGCTCGTGATCGTGAGCACGGCTGTTATAACAGTTTGTTACCCTCTGCAGAGGTGGTGCACATTCACCGCGAGTCGTGATTCCCATATGCCCGGGTTAATTACTCCCATATCACTGCCAAGGTGAGCGGGCAGGGTACACTATGAAGCCATTTCATAGGTTTCTCTAACAAGTTAGGGCCGCTAGGTTTCCTTGGCAGGCAGATGTAGGAACCCCCCTTTCCTATGGCACATATCCATCGCGGCTATACACATAGGAACAGCAGGGTCCTATATCCAACGTGGCAAGCCCTTTTGCGCCATAAAGGTAACCTCTAACAAGCTAGAAAAGGTCCTATTATTGAGCTAAAGTCGAGCCATATGACCCTCACGGTTGCCTTTATCGGTACCCCAGCTTTTGCCGACAGATAAGTCCTTATGGAGGGCCGAGAGCAATATGATCAAAAGTCATTTGCACCATCGTCCTATGGATCAGTTGTTATAAAGCATGTTTTACCTTTAGTTCCATAGAACCATTCACCATCAAATAGATCATGTTCAGTTAGAGCACTAGCAATCTACCCATATGCAATTAACCCATAGGAGACAAGGAACAGGATAATCAATCACTAGGATGTCCTTACGGGTATCAAAATTAGACACATGCAAATGAATAATTAATAAATGGTGAATAGGCATCAAGGTAGGTCCCATGCTATACTTGCCTTGGTTCACAAACTCGTGCTGGTCCTGCTGGTCGTCGAAGAGTTCTTGGTCTCCCACGTTTTCTTCACCGTCTGAACGCGATCAACACAGCAACATACAACCTTCCAAAAGCATTCATGCAAAGCAAACATTTCTATCATTAGAACAGTACACCAATAGTATTGAAATCAAGATAAAATATTTGTAAAACTAATCTATGTCTCGCTACGATCACGTCAACGCGAAGTTCACGAAAAACGGAGCTAAAATGCGAATGTTATGATTTAAACGGGTTTTCCTATAGCCATATATTTAATTAAATCTAATCATGAAATTAAAAAGTTCCAAACTTGACTAACAGTAGCTCCAACATGTAGCTTATGAAATTACGAAGCTAACGCGATTTGAATGGATCAATTCGGAGCTAAAACGACAATTTTATAAGCAAAACAGTTCAAATGGCATTTCTGTAATTACTGAAAACGTATTTTTGACTTAAGCCGTGGAGTTTACGTTTTCCAAACGAGATTGCGCATTCAGAAAACTACGCCTTGGACTGCGGGTTAGGACTTAGAATAGTCCAGGGACTCTTTTGCATAATTACCCGCGAAGGGGTAACTTCTAATCCTGACCGTTGATCTCGCGATGGGCGGCTGAGATTAGACCGAGGAGGGAGAAAAGGGGGGTAGGCTGGCCGGAATAGGGTCTCCGGCGGCCAGGCGCCATTGCCGGCGGCGTGGAGGTCACGGTCGCGCGCGGTTAGGGTCTAGGGTTCACCAAATGGGCATCCAAGGGCACGGTGGCTTGGGGAAGAAGGGGTCTAAGCCAAGCCACTACAAATGCCGAACGGGCTGACTAAGTGATGATACGCCTTGGCCGGCGACCATGGCTCGCGGAGCTTGCGGCCAAGGCTCAAGAAGCCAAAAAAACGAGAAATAAGATGCTCGGGGAGATAGAGGGGAGAACGGCGAGTCTCACCACGGTGAAAACCGGAGCGGAGGCGGCTCGGCAATGGAGGTTCGTGCGGAGGCGGACGGCGGAGCTCGGAGACCTCGGCTGCGGCGGTTGCGGCCTTCCTCAGTGCTTGGCAAGCGCGAAAACGAGAGCGGGGGGGGCAGCCGGGTGCGCGCGAGGGGTCGGGCTGCTATTTGAAGCGGCCAAGGCACCGAGGGGACGCCCCCACGACGTCGTTCGTGGGCGACGTGATTCTTGCCAGTGGGCGGTTCGAGGCGCATCTTGAAGTGGCGCGACGACAAGCGGGCAGGCGTCGTGGCGAGCTGGTATGGCGGTTACTGGCCTTGTGTTGCTTGCTGGGCTGGGCACTCTTGGGCAAGCAGCTGGCCGGGCCGAAAGCGGAAAGGGGAGAGGGAGCTGGGCAGCGGTTGCGTGGGAATAGCTCGCGGGCGAAAACAAGGATGGGGAGGAGATGTTCATTTTTCCTTTTTATTTTCCAAACAAATTTTCCCAAAGGCATTTTCAAATAATTTTTGAATTCATTTGAACTCTAATTCAAGAACAATCATCACATGAATAAATATTGCAGCAGCATGTATGCATCAAAAGTTTCAAATCTTATAATTGATTTTAATTCCCCAAAAATTATTTATTTCCTATAATTGAATGCACACTTAATAACATAATTAAATCAAATTTACTTATTTTAAAAGATTGCAAATTTCAGGGTGTTACAGCATAGAACCCGAACATGGTTTTTTTTAAGCAGTTGCTTTCTTGTAGGATAATTTTTGCAGCATCTTAGACCCTGCTCTTGGTTTTCAGCTTTCTACTTTTCCAAATGAGTGGAAACAAAGAGACGTTCTAGAGTTGTTTCAAGGGGATAAAAAGGAAGGATAGGTTTCAAGGTTATTTTAACCTAACAACTTACAACCATTTCGCAGCACATAACTCACAATAACTTTTCTACAACTCACAGGTGAACCAAACGGACCCAAACTCTTCGTGTACTAATGTATCATACTTTCTTAGTATACTAATGTATCATTCTGGCATTATACTACTTTGGTTATCCTATCATAGCTCTTTTTCATTCGCTATAATGCATGCCGGAATAGTTTTAAAGCCTTCCCATTTAAATTTTTTACAACCTACACGATTTTTATGGAACACTTCATTGATTTTGATAGCTTACCGTTTTACAAATTTAATATTGGAACATTTTGGTTAACTAAAAATATAGTTACACTAGTCCACCAACCCATTGTACGTCCAACATATGCTAGAATGTTACGAGACATAAATGTTAAGAGTTAATTATGTGATAAATTTAAACTCACAACTATTCATTACTTTTTACCACTTTGTCCATTTTCTAACATAAAACTCATATAAATACCATGTAATCCCTATATAAACTTTGGTTTATCTATTACTCTATATTTCTATATTCATAGCTATTCCAGCCCATATTCATTGTACATAGAGTATTTTCATATGTGTTTAGCTCAAACCTTATGTAAGCGCTTCGGCTGAAACCGATATATTATGATTTAACCAAACTAGATTTTGGCTTCCTATTTTTTATATTATTAGTTTTGTTCAATCTTTTATATGTATGTTAAGTGGAAACACTAATGTTTATTATACATTTCGTTCAAAGCACTCTTTCTATATGTTATTAAAATATTGATTTTAGGTCATAAATTAAACTCATTTAGACTACAATTGCATAAGCAATCATTTTAGCAAGCACCCAATGCTCAAGCTATTGAATTTTGTATATCAAAACAATGCTTGTCTGCCAATATTTCTCACAAAACATGGAGTGCTTATAATTAAACAATTTGAAGGGATGTTTAAAAAATGTATAATTTATCTGAAACAGCGATTTAAATATTTTATTATCATGGATTATTAATATAATTAAAGATCATGAAAATATATACTTATAGCTAATGCATCTGTACTTTTCAGTAATGTGGCACAACATATCAGTTACATTTATTTTAAAGTTAATTAACGTTTTCTTGACATATTTATGGTGGTAACAGTGGCAATTTGAAAGAGGGTACTACCTTATGATATATTGTTTCCATAGTAAGCCTGTTTTTAATAGTGATGGAGTAGTGTAATTTATATATGAACTTACTTAGGTTATATCCAAAATAGCGTAGGTAATTTACATGAATATTAGGGAGTTACATTATATTATTTAAAAATTGCTCTGTATATCTTTCCATACTCCAACAGCGTCCACTACTACAGAAAACTTAACTGAGGCGAGCAAAAACGATTAACCGAGGCGGGCATCCCATCCGCCTCCGCGAAAAGGTCACGGTTAATCCTACCTTAACAGAGGCGGTTGGTCGCCCGCCTCGGTTAATAATCAAATAAAAAAAACAAAGAAATGAAAACCCGTGGACAACTCCAGCGAGCCCACTCACGGGCCTGTCGAGCCCATCCACGGGCTACCACCGCCGCAGCTGCTGTAGGGACCCACCACGTTAATTCGCCTAAATCGAGTGTCATCCACTTGACTGACCCAATTTAAGCAAACCAACATCGGTGACTCCCCAGGGGCGCTCCTTGGCAACTCCTCTTCAAGATCAGGTTGAGTGTCTCTACGGGATCTAAAGTTATCTCCACAGTGAACCGTCATTAGCAACTGCTAATGATGGGATTAACTAATTGATCATAATTTATTTAATCTTAACACTCTCCTTGATTAATTGGTTCCGTAGACGTCTCTATTTGTTCATCAATCATCATCTTGAAGCTTTTGGAAAACCCTGTGGGAAAAAAACCAAAGTATACTGATATACCAGGCAAAACTTCTTAAAACCCAGTGGAAAAAATAAGGAGAAATATCATGATATATATAACTCCAATGTTAATAGACCCTTTAGGTATTCCCAAAGACATAGTCTAAAAATAGTTTGATCAGAGATCAATATGTCATAAATATTATCTTCAAAAAACCTCTACGAGGGAAAATAGATAATATGACATTTACTATGTGTTAACATTACCTTATTAAAAACTTTATGTGAGAAAACTCCATAAGAGTAAAACTCATATAAAGGAAAAAGAGTGTAATGTGATATCTGAAACAGGTTATATTTTAGAGGGATTCTCGCCCTGATTCTTGCAAGTCTCTAAGTCTTCTCATACCAATGCCCTTAACACATTTACAGAATGCGGAGTATGGTAGAGATTTTGTGAATAAATCTGCTAGATTATCACATGACTTAGTTTGCAAGATTTCAATTTCTCCATTCTTTTGGAGCTCACGGGGATAGAATAACTTGGGAATAATATGCTTAGTCATATTACTCTTAATATAACATGATTCCATTTGTGTAACACATGCTGAATTATCCTCAAAGATAATCGTCGTTGTCTCAAGTGCACCAATACCATATGATTGTATTATGTGGTTTATCATTCTGTGAAGCCATACGCATTCGCGTGATGCTTCATATATAGCAATTATTTCAGAATGATTGGTGGAAGTGGACACCAAAGTCTGCTTTAAAGACTTCCAAGATATTTGTCACAACCTAAAATTTGCATCAATTTAAAATAGGTAAATTTGATTTAATTATGTATTTTGTGAGCATTTAAATTTAGAAAAATAACAATTTTATTAAAGTTAAAATCAAATATAGGCCTAGCCACATGTTTGTGCATTCATGTTGATGCATACTTAATTTTGTGATGCTTGGGTTTGATCAAAATTTGCAAAATAATTTTGTTTTAATTTGGATTTGAAAATGAAATTGAAAAAAAAGAGAATTCATCCTCTCCTTCTTCTGGCCCGCTCTAGTTTTTTTTCTCCGTCGCGGCCCAGTCCTTCATCCGCGTGGCCTGCTCCCTCTCTCCCGCAACGGCCTAGTAGGCCGGCCCAGCGTCGCCCACGCCATTTCCCTCTCTCTCCGCTTGGTCTCGCTGATCGGTGGGTCCCGCATGTCAGTGTTATCTTCAACCTGGAATCGTACCCACGTCGGACTCCGCCGCCTCGACTCCGCAGCCGCCACGACTCTGTTCGGCGTATGCTCCAAGTCTTCCCCGGCCATAAATAGCAGTCGCACCGTGCCACCTCCAACCAACCCTAGAGCAAGCTTTGTCTCATCCCACATCGCCGCGCCGCCGCGAAACCCTAGCACCGTCGTTAGCCGGTTGCCCCGCCGAGCACCGCGCCGCCTTTGTTTGCTCCGCACCATGGTAAACTGCCTTGGTGAGTTTGCCGTTTCTTTCTCTTTCTCCTAGTGCCCACGGTTCGTCCAATCATAGCCCATAAGCCGTGTTCTACGTGCAGCGCCGTCTCTGGCCATGGCGCCGTCATCGGAGCTCGCCGCCGACCACGCCGGCGTCTCTCTCCCCCTCCCGTCTGATCTACGTCGTCGATCCTAGATCCAACGGCCGATATCACGCAATACTGATTTGGCCAACCGTTTTGCAAAAGAGCCCCTGCAATTTTCTAAGTTCAAACTCGCGGTCCAAAGCATATTCCTAGAATACGTTTTCTTTTTCAGAAAACGTAGTTTTTTCGGTTAGATCTAAAATATGCTTTCATCTATTTACAGTTTTACCACTAGTCTTATTTAGGCCATAAAATCTTCGTTCTAACTCCGATTTGATCCGTTCAAGTTGCGTTAGATTCGTAATTGCGTAATCTACATGTTCATACTACTGTTATATATGTTTTCAACTTTTATAATTCGAGGTTAGATTTAATCTATTATTTTAATAAAGGAAATCTTGTTTAATTCATAACTTCTTCGTTTTAGCTCCGATTTTTGTGATCTTCGCGTCTGTGTGTTCATAGCAAGACGTAGATTTGTTTTGCAAACTTTTCATCTTGATTTTATGCCGATTGGTGTACTGTTCTAATCTATAGTCTTTGTTTGCTATGCATGATTGCTTCTGGATGCTTGTATGTTGCTGTGATTATCGAGTATAGACGGTGAGCAACTCATGGGTAATGAAGAGTACTACTTTGACGAGCAGGATCAGCAGGAATACTTTGCTCAAGGCAACTATAGTATGTGATCATCCTTGTTTCCTATCAACTTTAATACATTTAATTTATATTGCATGTGTCACCTTGATAAGGATTTCCTAGAATTGAACTTATACCTTGTCTCCTATGGGATATGCATTGGGTAGCTTTGCTAGAGCTCAACTAAACCATGATCTTGTAACTTGACTAAAGGTATATGCAATAAACATTAAAACATGACTTTTTAGCAACTTGGAAACAGGGGGCTAGAGTGTTTAGCTACTTTCTAAATGCTTCAGATTCCTCTCCCTAAGGACTTATCTGTAAGCGAACATCCGGGACTTATAGTACAGCTGTGAGGGCTACATAGCTCTAGCTTTAGCTTAGTATGAAGACCTTTTCTAGATTGTAAGAGGTTACCTTTATGGTGTAAGAATGGCTTGGTGAATCAGGTATAGGGCATCCTCTACTCTTATGTGTATAGCCGTGATGGAATTATGCCATTCGACATGGGGGTTCCTATATCTATTTGCCGAGTGAATCTAATGTCCCTAACTTGTTAGACGAACCTTTGAAAGGCTTCATAGTGAACCCTGCCTGCTCACCTTAGAAGTGTTTTGGGAGTAATTAACCCGGGCATATGGGTATCACGACTCACAGTGAAAGTGTACAGCCTCTGCACAGTGTAAAACTGGTATATCAGCCATGCACACGGTCATGAGCGCCCTTGGACCCTTATGGAATAGATGGTCACTATTAATTATCCGTTTATGCTATTCATTATTTATGTTTATATTGATCATGTGTTTTACTTTGGGATTATGACAACATGTTGCTACTCTTATGCTAAAATTGTGACAACTAAAAGCTAAATGTTGTTAAACCCGTGTCAAGCCCTTTTGAGCCTCATGAACCCCATGTTACACTTATTGAGTACGACACGTACTTACGCTTATTTATTTTCATTATTTGGATAAAAATCCTAGATGGGTAACAGATGGCTATGGTAATGATGATTTTCCTGAGGACTACTAGACTTGTGGTCAACTAGTTGACATCCCTGTGATATGGAACTTCTGCGAGAGATTTTTCTTCGTACTTCCGCTGTATTTATGTGAAGACTTTGTCTTATTATACGTGATGTAATGAACACTTATGATGATACTATCTATAATTTGTCGGCTTATGTGTGTGACTCATCTCTGGGCGCATATAAGATTATGCATCCCATTTTATCCTTAAAATCAGGTGTGACAGATTGGTATCAGAGCCGTGTTGACTGTAGGACGCAAGCCTAGTTCGCAATGGCCGTTCTAGCCTCTTTTGCTTCACTCATTTCCTGCTTCCCATCTCACTCTTGTTATTTGCTAAATTTTATGCTTCTTTTGCCTCACTCTATTATGAAAATTATTGCTTCTAATCTAACTAAATCTAATTCTGAAGATGCCTCGTGCCAATAAGACCGCTCGCATCAGCACCGAAGGCTACTACCCGCCTCGTGGCTTGTATGAGCTAGTGGAGCCACGTGAGGAGGAGGAACCCTAGGAGTAGGAAGTTGACTCGCTAGCACCTGCACTTGCACCTACGCCTGAGCCACTCCAAGAAGAGCCCAAAGAAGAAGAACCTGAAGAAGTGAAGGTCGTTGTATTGTCTGATGAGGAGGAGGCGGAGGACGCCGTTCAAGAAGATCAGCCTACCCCTGCCATAGGATGGACTACAAAGATCTGGTACAAGCTGGGGTGTGAATCCTCCTTTTCGCACCACCGGCTTATGGGGATTCTTCATACCTACTACATTGATTGGGATGCAGCTGTGGAGTATGTCTACGAAGAACATACGCACCCTCTGGAGGACACTTATTAGAAGACTAGGGTGTGCATCTACATCAGGGATGAAGAGAAGGAAGCATATCTACTGGACTCAAACTATGTGCATCATGCTCATCGTGCCACCACGGAAGATAGCATAGAAGACGCAGCCGCTGAAGCCAGCATGGGTCTCCGTGGCCGCCGTTTTGAGGATATGAAAGAGGACTAATATCGATTCCTCCCTCGCCAACACCCTAAATTGGAGTGGGCAATGATGGACCCTTAGGGCACGGATCCAACTACTCAAGTGATGGTACACTTTGGCTGTGAGTTAGTAGGGAAGATTCGGTGACTGCAAGATCAGTTAAAGGCATAGCAGGAGACTCTTAAGAGGTACCAACGAGTGATAGATGACCAGAGGGAGTGCCTCAACCTGCCAAGGATTTATGAGAAGCTTCCCCATAAACATTGCCCATAGGTGTTGGAGTTTCTTTCTATGTAATAAGACATTAGTAGCACGGGTCAAGTTGAGTCAAGTCGAGTCTAGTAGTGTGGTGTGAACTTTGGTGTGCCTAATTGATTTATTATTATGTTTATGTGTGAGTTGGATTTTTGTAATGAGTGCTGAAACTTTGTGGGCATGTCTGCAATTTCCATAGCTAAGAATATTAAAAGTTTGAATCAATAAATAAATAGTTGGGTTTGGTACATCTTGTTCTCCCAGATCTGTTTTTCAGAGCAGTCTGCCCTTATCTTAATGCCAATCTAAATCTACTGGACCAAAAATTATGAAATTTTTATGGGAATAATTAGACTTAAGTATCCTTCTAATGCCGCTGGAATCACCCCTAAATCTGATCTGGTTTGTGAGATATAGCTATTTCTAGTTGAAGTTTCTACGCAGTCACCTAACGACAAAATTTGGGCATGTGATATGAATAAAAGTTGTAGATAATTTCTTAATCTTTACAACCATATAAAGAATGCCTCTTTTGGATATGACTATTTTACCGAGTTGCTGATGTTGGAACTCGTCCAGAAAATTTTCAGAATGTATTATATATCTCGATAAGTGCCTATAACTTGGAAATCTCTAAATTTTGAATATTTGTGTTGGATGTTAGATGTCTGGAAGAGGAAGAGACCGAGGTCGTGGAGGTGTTCCCCCACATCCACCACCACCACTGCCACCTACTATTGAACAGCTTCTGGCAGTGCAGACACAGCTTATTCAAGCTCTGGTGCAAAATCAGCAGAATCAACCAATTGGTGGAGTATCGCGTGATAAGTGTGGTGAATTCATGAAGGGCCGCCCCCTAGTGTTTTCACATGCCACTGATCCACTAGAAGCAGATAATTGGCTTCATGTAGTGGAAAAGCAACTCAACATAGCGCAGTGCAACGACCAGCAGAAGGTGTTGTACACATCAGGACAACTCCAGGGAGAAGCTCAAGACTGGTGGGAAGCATTTGAGTATGGATGTCCCACTAATGCTCCTCCTATCATCTGGCATGAGTTTAGAGAGAATTTCAGATCCTACCACATACCTAAAGGATTGATAGAGCTGAAGCAGGAGGAATTTAGAGCTTTAAAACAGGGGTCTATGTCTGTAGCTGAGTATCGTGACAAATTCGCTCAGTTGTCACGCTATGCTCTAAATGAGGTGGCTGATGATGCTGATAAGCAACGCAGCTTTCTCAAGGGTCTGTATGATGGTCTGCAACTCCAACTTATGTCCAATACATACCCCAATTTCCAAACACTAGTGAATCACGCTATTGTTATTGACAATAAGCGCAAAGAGATGGAGGCTAAGAAGAGGAGGCTTTAGGGATAGGCCTTTGGGAGTAATACTCGTTCGCACACCAACCCTCAGCAAAGCTTCCAGCAGAGGTACCAGGGACCCCCTAATCAATGGAATCGCAACCCGAACGAGCAGCGTCCACCGTACCAGCAGCAGAATGGCAATCAACATCCCCAGCAGCAGAGTGGCCAGCAGAAACCACGACAAGAAGCACCTAACAACACTCCCATGAAGACCAGTGCACCTAGCACCCCCAATATATGCTATCATTGTGGAGAAGTTGGGCATTATGCCAACCATTGCCCTAGGAAGCAGAATCAGCTAACACCCCAGGGTTAGCACAGTAATCCAAAAGGAATGCCTCAAAAGCCAGCACCCAACACAAGAAAGGTGAATCATGTGTCTACAAAGACGGCGCTTGCGGAACCAAAAGTCATGCTCGGTACATTTGATGTCCATTCCACTCCTGCCACTGTTCTTTTTTATTCTGGAGCTTCGCATTCTTTCATATCACAAGCATTTGTTAGAACGCATAGCATACCCTTATGTGCCATGAAAAATCCTATACTAGTAAACTCACTAAGAGGTAGTATGCAAGCTTCTTATCGTTGTCTTCCAACTAGTCTATCTTTAAAGGGGTAGAGTTCAAAGTGAGCCCCATTGTGTTGAGAACATCTGGTATTGATGTGATTCTGGGTATGGATTGGATGAAGCAAAACCGGGCAGTAATTCAGTGTTAGGAGAAGGTGGTTGTTGTGACCGCACCGAATGGGGACAGAATCAATGTCGATGGTTGGAGTTGATTAAGGATTACGATCTGGTAGTACACTATCATCCTAGAAAGGCAAACGTTGTTGCCGATGCTCTTAGCTGGAAGAGTTACGCCAATGAGGTGCAAGTGGCATCTATATCAAGTGAGTTGTGTGCTAAACTTAAGCAACTAAACTTGGGATTCATCACTAATGCAGTAGAGTTGGTGATAGAGCCTACATTGGAGCTAGAGATACATAAGGGTCAGTTACCGGATAAGAGGTTAAAGGAAATCACGGAGAACATAGTGATTGGTAAGGCACCAGGTTTCCGTATAGATGATAATGGAACTCTATGGTTTGGGAAAAGACTATGTGTGCCTGAGAATAAGGCTATACAAGATGTAATTCTTCATGAGGCACATGAGTCTACTTACTCTATTCATCACGGGAGTACCAAGATGTATTTGGATCTGAAAGAGAAGTATTGGTGATATGGACTTAAGAGGGATGTGGCTGAATATGTTGCTATATGTGATACATGTCAGAGAGTTAAAGCGGAACATCAAAGACCTGTAGGATTATTGCAACCAATGAAGATACCAGAATGGAAGTGTGAAGAAGTTGGTATGGATTTTATTGTTGGGTTACCATGCACTCAGAGTGGTTATGATTCAATATGGATGATAGTGGATCGGTTAACTATGGTTGCTCACTTTATACCAGTCAAGACTCATTATAAAGGACCGAAGTTGGCCCAATTCTATATGGAGAAGATAGTGTGTCTACATGGAGTTCCCAAGAAAATTGTGTCTGATCGAGGTACTCAATTTACGTCTCATTTTTTGCAACAAGTACATAGTTCATTGGGAATAAAGTTGAATTTTAGCACAGCATATTACCCTCAGACAGATGGACAAACTAAGAGGACTAATCAGATTTTAGAGGACATGTTTAGAGTTTGTGCGTTGCAGTACGGTACAAGTTGGGACAAGAGTTTGGCTTATGCAGAGTTCTCGTATAACAATAGTTATCAAAAGAGTCTCAATATGGCACCTTTCGAGGCATTGTGTGGACGAAAGTGTAGAACCCCATTGTTTTGGAATCAAATGGGAGAAACTCAAGTGTTCAGATCGAATGTTTTAAGAGACGCAGAAGAGCATGTAAGGATGATTAGGGATAACTTGAGAGTGGCACGGTCTCGACAGAAGAGTTATGCTGACACTCGGAGATGAGAATTGGTTTTTGAAATAGGGGATTATGTTTATTTGAAGGTGTCACCTATGAGAAGGGTGAGAAGGTTTAACATGAAAGGAAAGTTAGCACCAAGGTATATTGGGCCTTTCAAGGTTTTAGAGAGACATGGTGAAGTGGCTTATCAGTTAGAATTGCCTAAGAGTTTGTCAGGTGTACATGATGTGTTTCATGTGTCTCAATTAAAGAAGTGTTTGCGTGTACCGGAGGAGCAGATACCGTTAAAGGAGCTTACAGTTAAGGAAGATCTCACATATGAGGAATTTCCGGTAATGATTTTGGAGATAGCAGAAAGGGTTACGAGGAGCCAAAATATAAAGATGTGTAAGGTTTAGTGGAATCGGTATACAGAAGATGAGGCTACTTGGGAAAGAGAAGAGGATCTGAGGAAAATATACCCGTAGCTTTTTGAGTAAGCATCGTCTGAATCTCGAGGACGAGATTCATTTTAAGGGGGTAGAATTATCACACCCTAAAATTTGCATCAATTTAAAATAGGTAAATTTGATTTAATTATGCACTTTATGAGCATTTAAATTTAGAAAAATAACAATTTTGTTAAAGTTAAAATCAAATATTAGGCCTAGCCACATGTTTGTGCATTCATACTGATGCATACTTAATTTTGTGATGCTTGGGTTTGATCAAAATTTACAAAAGAATTTGGTTTTAATTTGGATTTGAAAATGAAATTGAAAAAAAAAAGAATTCTTCCTCTCCTTCTTCTAGCCCGCTCCAGTTTTTTTTCTCCGTCGCGGCCCAGTCCTTCATCAGTGCATCCTGCTCCCTCTCTCCCGCAATGGCCCAACAGGCTGGCCCAGCGGCGCCCGCGCCATTCCCCTCTCTCTCTGCTTGGTCTCGCTGACCGGTGGGTTCCGCATGTTTGTGTTATCTTCAACTTGGAATCGTACCCGCGTCGGACTCCGCCGCCTCGACTCCGCAGCCGCCACGACTCCGTTCGGCGTGTGCTCCAAGTCTTCCCCCGCCATAAATAGCAGCCGCATCGTGCCGCCTCCAACCAACCCTAGAGTAAGCTTTGTCTTGTCCCGCATCGCCGCGCCGCCACGAAACCCTAGCACCATCGTTTGTCGGTTGCCCCGCCGAGCACCGCGACGCCTTTGTTCGCTCCGCACCACGGTAAACTGCCTTGGTGAGTTCGCCGTTTCTTTCTCTTTCTCCCCATGCCCGCGGTTCGTCCAATCATAGCCCATAGGCCGTGTTCTACGTGCGTCGCCGTCTCCGGCCATGGCGCTGTCGTCGGAGCTCGCCGTCGACCACGCCGGCGTCTCTCTCCCCCTCCCGTCTGATCTGCGTCGTCGATCTTAGATCCAACGACCGATATCACGCAATACCGATTCGGCCGGCCGTTTCGCAAAAGCGCCCCTGCAATTTTCTAAGTTCAAACTCGCGGTCAAAAGCGTATTCCTAGAATATGTTTTCTTTTTCAGAAAACGTAGTTTCTTCGGTTAGATCTAAAATATGCTTTCATCTATTTACAGTTTTGCCACTAGTCTTATTTAGGTCATAAATCTTTGTTTTAACTCTGATTTGATCCGTTCAAGTTGCGTTAGATTCGTAATTGCGTAATCTATATATTCATACTCCTGTTATGTATGTTTTCAACTTTTAAAATTTGATTTTAGATTTAATCTATTATTTTAATAAAGGAAACCTTGTTTAATTCATAACTTCTTCGTTTTAGCTCCGATTTTCGTGATCTTCACGTCTGTGTGTTTGTAGCAAGATGTAGATTTGTTTTGCAAACTTTTCATCTTGATTTTATGCTGATTGGTGTACTGTTCTAATCTATAGCCTTTGTTTGCTATGCATGATTGCTTCTGGATGCTTCTATGTTGCTGTGATTATCGAGTATAGACAGTGAGCAACTCATGGGTAATGAAGAGTACTACTTTGACGAGCAGGATCAGCAGGAATACTTTGCTCAAGGCAAGTATAGCATGTGATCATCCTTGTTTCCTATCAACTTTAATACATTTAATTCATATTTCATGTGTCACCTTGATAAGGATTTCCTAGAATTGAACTTATACCTTGTCTCCTATGGGATATGCATTGGGTAGCTTTGCTAGAGCTCAACTAAACCATGATCTTGTAACTTGACTAATGGTATATGCAATAAACATTAAAACATGACTTTTTAGCAATATGGAAACAGGGGGCCGGAGTGTTTAGCTACTTTTTAAATGCTTCAGATTTCTCTCCCTAAGGACTTATATGTAAGCGAACATCCGGGACTTACAGTACAGCTGTGAGAGCTGCATGGCTCTGGCTTTAGCTCAGTGCGAGGACCTTTTCTAGATTGTTAGAGGTTACCTTTATGGCGTAAGAATGGCTTGCCGAATCGGGTATAGGATAGCCTCTACTCTTATGTGAATAGCCATGATGGAATTGTGCCATTCGACAGGGGGGTTCCTATATCTGTTTGCCGAGTGAATCTAATGTCCCTAACTTGTTAGACGAACCTTTGAAAGGCTTTATAGTGAACCCTGCCTGCTCACCTTGGAAGTGTTTTGGGAGTAATTAACCTAGGCATATGGGTATCATGACTCACAGTGAAAGTGTATAACCTCTGCAGAGTATAAATCTGGTATATCAGCCGTGCTCACGGTCACGAGCGGCCTTGGACCCTTATGGAATAGATGGTCACTATTAATTATCCATTTATGCTATTCATTATTCATGTTTGCATTGATCATGTGTTTTACTTTGGGATTATGACAACATGTTGCTACTCTTATGCTAAAATTGTGACAACTAAAAGCTAAATGTTGTTAAACCCGTGTCAAGCCCTTTTGAGCCTCATGAACCCCACGTTACACTTGTTGAGTACGACACGTACTTACACTTGTTTATTTTCATTATTTGGATAAAAATCCCGGATGGGTAACAAATGGCTATGGTAATGACGATTTTCCTGAGGATTACTAGACTTGTGGTCAACTAGTTGACGTTCCTGTGATATGGAGCTTCCACGATGGATTTTCCTTCGTACTTCCACTGTATTTATGTGAACACTCTATCTTATTATACGTGACGTAATAAACACTTGTGATAATACTATCTATAACTTGTCGGCTTATGTGTGTGACTGATCTCTGGGCGCACATAAGATTATGTAACCCATTTTATCCTTAAAATTGGGTGTGACAATATTGTCGTTCCACCTTGCAAGAATACAAAGCATGTTTGTGATCTACCATTGTGGGGATCTGATAAATAACCAGCATCTGTATATCCTAATAAAATTGAATCTTGATTTTTACTATAGAATAATCCAAGATTTCTAGTGCCATTGAGATATCTTAAAATGGTTTTAACTCCTACCCAATGATGTTTGGTAGGTTCAGCACTATGTCTTGCCAGCAAGTTTACTGTGAATGCAATATCTAGTCGGGTGCTATTAGTAAGATACATTAGTGCTCCAATGGCACTAAGATATGGGACATGTGGTCCCAATATCTCTTCTTCTTCTTCCCGTGGTCTAAAAGGATCCTTTTCAACTTCTAAGGATCTCACTACCATCGGGGTTTTTGTTGGATATGACTTGTCCATATTGAATTTCTCTAATACTTTCTGGACATAGGCAGCTTGGTATACAAATATACTAGAACATAAATGCTCAAGTTGTAAACCCAAGCAGAATTTGGTTTGACCCAAAACTTTCATTTCAAACTCCGTCTTTAAATGATGACGTGCTTCATTAATATCGGGTTCGTTGCCAATGATATTCAGATCATCAACGTACACCAATATGATACAAAATCCTATTGATGATTTTTTAATGAAGACACATGGGCAGTCATCATTATTTGTGTATCCCTTCAACTTAAGGAATTCACTTAACCGATTGTACCACATTCGGCCCGACTGTTTTCAGTCATATAACCTTCTGCAACTTGACGCAATGCATGTTGCGATTTTCCTTGGGATTTGGTATAGTGATTCCATCAAGAACTTTCATATATATCTTAGAATCCAATGACCCATACAAGTATGCGGTCACTACGTCCATCAACTGCATAGATAGACGATTTTGTACTGCCGGCAATATTAAATATTGGAATGTTATTCCACTCATTACCGGAGAGTAAGTTTCATTGAAATCAACGCTAGGTCTTTGCGTAAAACCTTGTGCCACAAGCCTTGCTTTATATCTCACCACTTCGTTGTTTTTGTTGCTTTTACGGACGAAAACCCATTTGTATCTCACATGGAAGATACCAGGCGTTGTTGGCATTACAACCAAAAACACTTTCCTTTTATAAAGCGAGGCAATCTCTATTTCAATTGCTACCTTCCACTTATCCTAGTCCGAGCGCTTCTTGCACTCCGTCATAGACTTAGGATATAAATTAGTTTGAAGGATATTTGCAATTTGTTCAGAGAAATAAATGTCGACTATTATGGACTTATGATTATAAGACTCTTCAGTTTCTACGAAATTTATAGCGATTTTGTCTACCCTTAAAGATTCATCATAACTTCCCGAAATGATGGATCTAGGGTCTTCCGATGTTCCAGCCTCAGTGTTTATGTGCATAACTGAGCTAGATTGTGGATCACTTCTATCCACAGGACATTGTATGTACTCTAGGTGTCTTTCAACCAAAGGTTGAGTTGCATTTCTAATCTTCTTTTGCTTGCTAGCAATCACATCTTGCCTCTTGGAAGTGCTTCGCCCCCTCTTTTTACCAATTTGGAGGTGAGTGGTTTTATTAGGTACCTCCACTCTTTTAGGTACATTCCTTGTAGGATGGAGAGACTTTGTAACACCTTTATAAGCAGAGAAAGCGTCTGATAGATTATTTGCAATATTTTGCATATCAATAATTCTTTGAACTTGTAGTTCAGTTTTTGTTGTATGTGGATCAGAAAATGGAATGCCTTCTGCATTCCAATCAATTTTCTGGCATTCCTTTTGGTACAATTCTCCTCCTAATGTCGGGAAATGATCCTCATTAAAAATACAATTAGTGAACTAGGCTATAAATAGATCCCTTGTTAGAGGTTCTAAGTACTTAATGATCGACGGAGATGAATATCCCACATAGATCCTCATTTTCCTGTGAGGACCCATCGATGTCCGTTGAGGTGGTGAGATGGGTACGTATACTGCGCACCCAAACTTACGCAAATAGGAAATACTCGGAGGATTCCCATGTACTAACTGCAAAGGGGATGTTTCGTGATATGTAGTTGGTCGTAGTTGGATCAGGTCGGCAGCGTGTAGAATTGCATGACCCCAACAATACGTAGGCAATTTGCAATTCATCAACAAAGGCTCTTGCAATGAGCTTGATTCTTTTAATCAACGATTCAGCCAAACATTTTGAGTATGTACATATGGAACGGAATGCTGAACCTAAATTCCCAATGCCATGCAATAACCATTAAAAGCACAGGACGAGAATTCGGCAGCATTATCCATTCGGATAGATTGAATCCGATGTTCTGGATAATGTGCCTTCTACTTAATAAGTTGGGCCATTATTTTGGCAAAAGCATGGTTGCGTGTCGATGAAAGAGACACGAGAGACCATCTAGTAGATGCGTCTATCAATACCATGAAGTACCTGAACGGCCCCGACAATGGTTGTATCGGACCACAAATATCTCATTGAATTCTTTCAAGGAATTTGAGTGGTTCATCTCATATTTTATGATATGATGGTCTTAAAATTAATTTCCCAGTTGCACAAGCATTACAACAAAAATCTTTATCTGGGAAATTTTTGCATTTTCCATATCATGACCAATAGAATTGACGATAATCTTCTTCATCATCCCTATTCCAGGGTGCCCAAGTCGATCATGCCAGTTTCAGAATGTATCGACGTCTTGGAAAATTATCTTATAAGCAACATGTTCTATGGGCTTTATGTATGTAAAGTACAATCTAGTTTGGAGTGAAGAAATCTTTTCGCAGATTTGTTTGCCATATCCAGTAAGTTTGGTAAAGAGAAGAAATTTGTCTTTATTATCCATATGTGTTTCCACATGGAAACCATTCTTACGGACATCCCTAAAACTTAGAAGGGTACAAGTTGAGTCAGGATACAACAATGCATCCTCCATCGTAATTTGTGTACCCATAGGGAGAGTAATAGTGGCTCTTCCTGAACCAACTATTAACGCATCGTGACCGGCGATGGTCATAATATTTCCTTCTCGTTTCTTAAGAGTCTAGAAATATTTCATCTCTCTAAATATAGAGTTTGTGGTACATGAGTCCACAAGGCATAATTCTTCCTCCTTTGGATTGAGATCAACAGACATATATGTAAAACAAATGTAATTAAAATACTCAAATGTACATATAGAATTATATATACAATATATTGAATATCAAGTACAATAGTATGATATTACAATATCTATGAGTTGGTACAACTTAACAACAATATAAAGAAGTTTGTACAACTCTCAAGCATACTAAATAATACAACCCGAAACAACTATATGTTTGTTTGACTTAAACTATTACAACATATGTATCTAATGAGATATCAGTGCTGGACCGAGATTACTCCAAATCTCCAAACATGTCTCCAGAACCAAAGTCTAGGAGCATGTTGTCCGTCGATGGAAGGTTCTCTTCAATGTTAAGAGAATTATTGTTCACTTGTTCTTTAGGGGCCTGATTGGAACAACCCTCTTTCAGGACAGCCTTAGATGCAAGATTAAAGTGTGCCTCATATCTTGTGTCTCCTGCTGGTTTGACCTCTTTTAAGGACTTTTGGTACAAAGCAACCAAATGCTTAGGTGCACGACAATTCTTGGCAAAATACAAAAAATCTCCACATCTATGACACTTATTGTCATTTTTAGATTTTGCATTGTCCCTCTTCCTCTTGTTTGAATTAGGCCTTTGTCTCCTATTGTGTTTGTGTTTACCAGTTTTGTTCTTTGAAAAAGATCTATTGAACTTATTCCTAGTATTTTTTCTGTACGTTGGGAACCTAAGGCAGAGGCGCCGAACCAACAGGGCGTTTATGATGATTCTTTAGAAGAAGTTCATTATGTTTTTCTGCCTTAGTCAATTTATGAATAAGCTAGGAATAAAGCTGGTAATTATGTGCCCTATATTGCTGTTGCAATACTCTATCAGACGGAAGCATAGTGGAGAGTGTTTTCTCTATCTTATCTGCACACGTTGGCTCTTTCTCACAAAACTTCAACTTAGAACAAATCCTGTGAACAGTGTGATTATAGTCTGCCATAGATTTGAAATCTTGGAAACGTAAATGATTCCATTCATGATTAGCCTCAGGCCAAATAAGTTCTTTTTGCTGCTCATATCGCTCTTTAAGAGCGACCCATAATTCGCAAGGATTTTCAATCATAAGGTATTTAGATTTAAGGTCTTTATGAATATAAAATCGTAGCAAAGCCAAAGCAGTATAGGTATGCTTATCGTGCATGACAACCCTAGTTTGGGGTTCCTGAATTGTAGCCAAAAGACTACGAAATGAAGCGTTATCTTGATATCAGAAGCCCATGTAGGGTAATTGCTGCCATTTAATGCGAGATCCTCAAAATCCTTAGTGGACATGAACCTACTAGACAAAAATGGATTAATTAATTTACTGTATGGTAAATTAAAATCAACATGGTAATGTTGTAATACTAAATGCAATATTTTTAAAGTTTATATTTTATCATAGTTTTGGAGTGTTGTATGTAATCACAAAATTGTGTAGATCATACAACAAATCATCATAAATTTTTGATATACACAAGACAGATAGTCTATAAGTCAAAGACAAAGAGTAGATCTTTATGGTAGGCAAATTTATTGCTGCCTAAATACGGTCTCTAGGTAGGATAATTCACAAGTGAATTAAACGCAGCCATTGCTTAGGTCTCTACCATCTCGTGTAATAGCAAAATAATATGATGAAAATGGTAATCATCGCTTGGATGTAGACCATTTATAACAATCCAAAACTATTATTTTTGGTAAAAAAACACAATGTATGTAATCATCAAGTCTCAGAGAAAACATGTAGACCTCTCAGTAACGGGTGATTTAATCACTGCTATGACACGGTCTCTAGGCAGGATAATTCACAACGAATTAAACGCAGCCAATGCCATATACTCTATTACCTTGTATTAATTAACCAAAATAATCAAGATATTTATTGCAATTTTAAACCTATAGTAATTAAAGTTTTCTAATTATGTGGATAACTTTATTAAATTGCATCTAAGTCAATAGCTAATTTAACATGTATGTGGTGCAAAAGGGGTTTAGGGGCACCAACATACCCAATTCTATTATAAAATTACAAATGCAACATATACGTTGGTGCAAAAATAGGGGATTTGGGGGCACCAACATATTTTAATTTAATAATCAAAGTCATAAGTGTAATATAATAGAATCATAGATTGCATTGTAATATAGTAAAACCAAACCACATATATATACAATGACAATGTACAGCAGGTACAGAGCAACATCAAACAATACAGATAATGATGTTCTAGCAGAAAATGAAATTAGCTAAACCATATGCTAATTAATTGTACTACTGCTGAAAGGAAAAACATAACTAAGAAATAAAATTCCTAGGCATCAAAATAGGGAAAAGTCAGCCCAGGCGAGCCAACAGCCCAGCGGCCATGCCAGGCGCGCGACCTCGCCAAGCCAGCGGGGAAAGGGCAGCGCGCGGGGGGGCCTCAACCTAGGCCTGCCCTGCCAATCTGGCCCCAGCAGGCACCAGCGCCGCGGCCTATAAAGCCGGCGGTCAAACCCTAACCGCCCAGCCCAACTGTCGCCGCCGTTGCTACTGTTCCTACCGCCTGCATGAGTGAAGCCACCGTCTTGTGCCTTGTCTTTCTCCTCTCATGGTGGGTGCGAGCTGAGGCCCATGCACCGGCCATGGAGGTCGGCCGGCCGGTGGGGAAGAACCGAGCCATTTTCGGCGAACTCTGGCCATGAGGCCGTCGCTGCAAGCCGGGAACGGCGGATCCGCCCCCACCAGCCCTTCCCAGGCCGCTAAGAGCCAGGGAACCGCCCCTTCCTCATCCGAGGAGGAGACGAAACTGGCTTCGAGGGTGTTTCCGAACGGGAGGGCATTCCGACGTAGGCCATGGCGGCGGTTGGCCGCCACATCGGCGTAGGAGCGCGGTCCGGTTGGTGGAGGTGGTGGCGGGAGCGTGACGTCGAGGTCGTAGGCGAAGCTAGTCGGCCACATCTCTGTGTCGGCGCTGCGGTTGGGGAGCGGAGGGGTGCCATCAATGTTTTCCTAAACGGTAAATGGTCTTTACACGGTCGCCCTTCATTTAGCATTTAGGCTGTTTACACGGTGTTTAAACGAAGTTAAACGGTCTAAACGGTTTTGTACTTTTAAAAAAAATACATATAATTATATATGTGCATGTAAAAAATCAAGTATTCTAGCATTTATACATATTTATCTGAGTAAAAATCAATTATTTTGGTATGTATATATATATTTATGCATGTGAAAAGAACCAAATATAGATATTTATGCATGTAACATATCAAGTGTACACATTTATAAATATAATAAACTTAAGTATACAAATTTATCCATACAAAACTGAATTAGATTTACCTCGTGTTCGCCTAAACAACCGTTAAAACAGCTGTTTAGCCCATTTAATGTTGTTTATCTCCATTCCGTTTAGGCCGTTTAGACCGTTTTTTGACTGTTTAAACGGTCAACCGTTTAATTTTCGTTTACCCCCTAAACAAAACAGTTTACCACCATTTACCGTTTACTGGCCGTTTAATCCGTTTAGGCGAACACTGGGTGCCATGGCACGCGGCCATGGAGCCACCGCCTCCATTCCATGGCAACGCGAGCGGGCCAGTAGCGTTAGTGGTGGTGGCGGTAGCATCGTCACCGGCGGCCTCGGCAGCGTTGACAGCATCGGCGGCGTCCTCGACGGCGCCCCCATGGGCCAGACGAACATGGCTAGGCCATGCGTCGGGTGCGTCGGGCAGGCGCTGGAGGAGAACTGCAGCGGGGACGACGGGCACGGCGACAAATGGCGGCCACTGCTCCCTCCAGTGCAGACTCCATGAAAGCGGCGAGGAGGGATCCAATGGTCGGAGATGTCCCAAAGGGCACGGTGGATGGTGCCCTAAAGCATGAAGCGGCGAAGGCCTCCGGCGTGGTTGCCGCGGGCGATGGCGGTCTCCACGGCGTCGGTGATCGAATCCACCATCACATTCATGGAAGGGAGGGGTGGATGGCTGGTGGGTGTGTAGTGTGTGTGATGTTAATGACATGTGGGGCCATGTGTGGTGTGTGTGTGACAGGACAACACATTGCATGTTACAGGTGTCGACATGTGTCGATGGACAATCCACTGTGGGTGACGGACGATTCGGTGGTGTGCTTGACTGGCTGACCGATTATGCAAATATCTCAATGGACAATTCGCCAGTAGCGACGGAAGGTCCACCAGGTTGGCTGGCTGTGCAATGGCTTCGACGGACAATCCACCGATGGCGACGGACACTCCGTCAGTGCAGGTGCAGGCTAGAATTATTCCAAGTCTGTGAGATGTCTTGACGGACGGTCCGGTGGTGATGTCGAACGATCTGCCAAGTCGGGCAGTGCTCGGTCTTGGCTGGGCTAAGCATAGGTTGATTTTCAATTTTTGATGTATTTGATGTTCTAGATGCTTATGACAAATTGTAGCGATTTTCAGGTCGTGACAACTCTTCCCCCCTTAGAGAAATCTCGTCCTTGAGATTTGAAAGAGGCCGAGGTGAGGGAAGACATCAAGGAATTTGTGGTAAGACACTTTGATCAAGAATTCCAATGTTGACAAGGTGATTTTGAGAGTGATTGGACAAGAGTGTCTCTCAAAGGAGAATGGATTGCGCACAAATTGGCATAGGGAGTAGCAAGCAAATTTATATCATCCATGCAAGAAGGATAGCATGAATTAGTCATGAAGGAATGATTAATCGGAGTCACTCATTGTAGCAAGGAATAGGTTTTGAAAGGAGCATCACTTTCAATAAGAATGTTCATCGGTGAGGTTTTACAACGGTCGTGACAATTCCTTTAATACTCCGGAGCATCCATAAGCTATTTATGTGGTTGCGATCCACATGGAGGATCAGTTTCCTGTATTCTCAAAGAAGAAATGTTCGTACAATTGCCAGGCACACCATTTATAAATATCTTATTGACTTGTCGTAGACACACAAGCGTGCTGTGCTGTCCTGTTGCCGATCCGACTCTGAGCCCAATTCCCCGACCGTCTGGGTCACCGCGACGAGCTGGCTAAGGAAGCGGACAGCGGCGCGAGTCTCCCTGCAGGCTACAGGCTACAGGCAGAGCTCCATCCGGCACGCCGAGGATTCGCTCACGTATGCTATGCTACGCGACGGACAAATCAGCAGCCCAATCACGCAGATAATATTCGCCTGCTGTCTGTCGCCCACGACTAACCACGGAAACCACATGATTATATTACCTCCTGCGATTATTATTATAATAACATAGGATCCCGGCCAGGAACGTGTACGTACTGCGGTGCGCGCGCTGCGAAACGGACAAGTGTCACCACTCGGGCCGGGTCTGTCTGCTGTGGTCTGCAGCTCTGTTTTTTTAGTAGTTGCAAACCTCTTATTTCTACAAGAAAATTGAGATGAAGTGATGATCATCATGACCTGATGATGTGTCGATCTTGTGGGGGCCCGGCCGGCCTGATCGGCGCGCGGCGACGAAGGCGACGTGAAGCCGCGCCCTAGGACTAGGACTAGGAGGCCGCGGGTATTAGAAAATATTTTGGGACGCATGCACACGGTGGCGAAAGGTGACCGCTGAGGCGCTGGCGTGCTCTGCAGCAGCAGATCAGGCCTCTCAGCTCCGGACAAGAGTGTGCGGGCTTCCGGTGAGGTGGCGCGCTGGCATTGAGAGGCATCCGAGGCAAGGGGAGCGCATGGCCTCACCCTCACTCAGCGTGCGTTTGGTTCAAATGCAACAAGTATACAGAGAATTGGATTTAAGTCGTTCCTGCGAGGGTTCCAACATGCTATATTGCTGCTATTCCTCTTCGGAAGAGCATTGCTATTCATCAAGTTAAATGCCTCCTCCGTTTCTAATGACAAGACGTTTTGGCTTTTTCCAAAGGCATTACAGTTATTATGTCTTTAGACGTAGGAGCCGTGTATATATCTAAAAATGAATAACAAAAAATATGAATCTAGAAAAACCAAACATTCTTGTAATTGGAAATAGAGTGGGTAGTTAATTGCAGTGGCGGACCTACTGGCCCAGCAGCAGGCGTAGTATACGTATACTCCCGGAGTACGTGTAAAAAAAAATTCAACAACAATGTGTTTTATGTAGTTTCAACACATGAATTTTTTTACACCGTAGAATTAAGATCCAACAGCCTCCACCCTTCTTCTACCTCCAGCCTCCAACTTTCTTCTATCTCCAGACAATCACAAATCACAAGATCACAGATCCACAAATCACAATAAATATTTTTTTTTATGAAAGGACAAATCACAGAGGAGAAGGAGGCAGCAGCACTGCACCAGTCTGGTGTCGGCAGGCAGGGCCACGCACGCACCGCCCGGCCGCCCCGGTGCTTTTCCACTCCACGCGCTGCCTCGGCCGCCTGCGCCTTGTCTGGTGCGGTGCAGGCAGGCGGCTGCCGAGCCGGTCCGGTGCCAGCCATGCGCTCTGCAGCAGCAGCAGCCAAAAAAACACACTCACCAGCTAAAAAAAAAATGCTACCTGATCGGACGCCGCTCCAGCCGACCAGCTCCACGCCCGCTCGGTAATGGCAACGCGCATGCACGCGGCGACGTCTCTCGGTCTCCCCTCGGCTCGAGAATCGAGTTTCTCCATCAAGATAGCGGTCCCAGAGTCCACAGTGGCAGAGGCGCACAGCCGATCCAGGCAATTCTATTCTGTAACCTGCAGGCAGCAGCAGCACGGGCACGGAGGCTCCACCGCGCCGCTCTCCGGCTCTGCGCGATCGGCGATCAGCAGCGGCGTCCGGCCGTCCGGGAGTAGCCGACGTCCGACGACGACGACTACGAGAGGTCGGGCAGCTTGCCTACTTCCCTTGCCGGCCAGCCGCCTGCCCATCGCTGAATCATTTCTTTCTTTCTTTCTTTTTTGCGTACATAATTACTTCACATAATTATTTGTGTATTGGGAGATTAGTCAGATCGGTGGATCAATTATCACTAGATTACGGATTCTTACGCAGTTCGCCGAACCATATATGCTTTAAAGATATATAATCGAAACATTCATGTTATTCAAAAAGCGACGGATAACTAAGTCAGACAAGTGGTATCGTAAGTCTCTTTTATGGCTCTATTCTAAACCATTTGTATTTCATCCAAACTATTTATATCGTAATTTGTTGTCAGTTCTAGCTTAACCTTTGAATTTAAGGTTTATCATGTTATTTAATGCATGCAGTTTTACCGAATTAGAATATGGTTATACCGAATTGACAATAGTTTTACCGAATTGTATGTAGAAATTTTTATGTGGCATACCCTAAGGAAAAATCCTAGGTCCACCGTTGGTTAATTGTTATCATCACATCCTTCTTCATCAATTCAACCAAACAAAAAGAAAACTAAATCATCTCATCGTTAAAAACAAGCAGCTACAATGAACGATCCCGTCTGACATTGTTAGTCCTCTCAGACCAAACGCACGCTGAAATTTGAAATGGAGAACGGACACCGTACCTGAATACGGCTACATATTGAAATGGAAGTAGTGGTGGCACGAAAATACGACAGTACACTACTGCAACATTTCCTATTTGCTCTCTCAGACGAGCACTACGAGTCTCAGACCTGCATAACATCTGATACGCACACTTGGGTACCGTTTAGTTCCCTTCCAAAATGTTAAATTTTTCAAAATTTTCCGTCACATCGAATCTTTGGACGCATGCATGAAGCATTAAATATAAATAAAAAATAAAACTAATTACACAGTTTAGACGAAATTTACGAGACGAATCTTTTAAGCCTAATTAGATTATGATTAGACACTAATTACCAAATAACAATAAAAACTGCTATGGTGCTATTTTGCCAAAATTCTAGGCGTCTAAACAAGCCCTCGGCGAAAAAACTGCAAAAGCTGCCGAAAACATAACTGTTCTGCTTGCCATCAGGATTCAAACCAAAACCACTGTAGTACGAGTAGAAGTGCACTTGAATAACCCTACCAACTCCAGGCCTAGCGCCGTTCATCTCACGCCCTGCACTACACTGCCCTGCCCTGCCAGTCCCAGGCTCCCAACCTTTTCAGTTTTCCACCTGGCGATTTGACAGCACCCCCGTCGCAATGCATGCACATTCAGCTTTCTCCTCTTTTTTCATACACACAAAAAAATAAGAGTAGGGGTATTATGTACTCACTCCCATGTCCCTGCAGATCACCATGCATAATGCACCCACTCCCATGTCCCACACGGGCATGGCAACGATGAGTTCAGTCAGGTCAGCCATTTCCGTGCATGAATGGGCATATGCAACACACCAAACAACAGCACCGAGAAGAAAAATGCTTTGTTTAGCCATGTGTGATTAGGAAAATGAAGGCTTGTCTGATAATAGGACAGGATTAGGAAGGCAGCAAGCAAAGCTTACAAGAATATGCTGTCAACCTCCTTGTCTCCCATTCATTGCTCCTCTCCTTCCTTGTCTCATCTGTGATCTGTCTACTACCACTCCTCTCTATCTTCTTCTCCATTATAAGCTCCCCACCCTCCACGCATCCACAGCCCCCTTCCCCTCCTCCTCGGTTTGCTCATTCTTCAGAGAGTCCAGACTCCAACGTCGTCCAGAGTCCAGCAGACACCTCTCTCTCTCTCTCTCTCTCTCTCTCTCTCTCTCTCTCTCTCTCTCTCTGCGCCTACTACACAACTCTCTGTCTCTCTACTACGACAACTGCAAGCAATGGCGTGCCTGTCGCCGTCGCCGTCCGGCCGGCGCCTGTCGGAGCTGCTGGAGGAGAAGCAGGAGCCCTTCGTCCTGGACCTGCACCTGCTCGAGAAGGGCTGCTCCTCCTCGCGCCTCCTCGACGGCTACGACACCGCGCTCTGCTGGCCCGCCGCCGCCGGCGGCAACGACGCCGCCGCCGCCGTGCTCCGGCGCCTCACCAGCAAGAAGAGCAAGGCGACCGCCCGGGCCACTGCCGGCGGTGGCAAGAAGAAGCAGCAGCAGCAGCCTGCCGGCGGGCTCCTCCAGCTCCTGCTCTCCAAGATCCTCCGCGGCAGCAGCAGAGCGGCGGCGGCCCAGCGGAAGCCCGCCAAACTGCAGTTTTCCGACTCCTTCAAGCTGGCGGCCACGGCCACCAACCCGGCCGCCGTGGCGCCGGGGCCGTGCTTCGACGACCGGCGGCACATGGAGCTGGACGCCGTCAAGACCGCCGCCGCCGCTGACGACGCTGTCAAGGCGCAGGACACCACCGTGGAGCGCTACGACTCCGACTCCGACGACGAGAAGCAGCAGCTGAGCCCCGTCTCCGTCCTGGACCACCCGTTCGAGAGCTCCTCAGTCCACGGCAAGCTGCTGCTGTCCCCGTCATCCAAGGGCGCTGCCGTGACCATGGACGTCTTCCGGGACCTCCTGGACGCGGCGTACAGCCCCGCGCTGCTCGCGCAGCTTCTCGCCATGTCCGAGGACCTCCAACTCAGGGACGCCGCCGACGAGGACGAGTGCTACTACCGCAAGAGCCCCAAGCACTGCCGCGACGACGAGTCCGCTGCCGCCTACTGGGACGCGCACAGGGAGGAGCTGGCACGGGTGTCCGAGCTGGTCGCGTCCGAGCTCCCGACCTCCAAGCTAGTCGCCGCCGACGTAGAGCCCGAGCGCCGCGACGTCGGCGCCGAGGTCGAGGCCGCCGTGTTCGAGGCGCTGATAAGGGAGCTCGTCGTGGATCACCTGAGCTGCGGCTGCTGATCGCCGTCCATGGCGGCGCACGTCTGCCTGTCCTCGCGGCCAAGAGAAAGCAGAGGAAGCGGTGCTCTGCTTTGCTCTGTTACGGTTCGGCACATGCATGATGTGACGGAAAACATTTTGTTTTCTTCCTCTTTTCTATTTTTTATTTTTTGGAGTTTCGATGGGTACCTGCTGGTAGGTGGGCCCTACGGCTCCGCGTTTCCTTGGCATTCTGTCAGTGCCAGGTGGAGGCTGTAGACTAATCAAGTAACTAGCCATAATAATATATTAATTTTCATATTATAACTTGGAGGTTGGCAACTTGGCATGCAATTGTACTTACATTTGAGTGGTATGTGGATATCATATGGGATATGGAGTGAAATTGAATAAGTGAGTACATTCCATTGCTTGATACTCCCTCCATCTATGAGTGAAAGGCGTGCATTGACTGAGGGAAAGTCTGTGCAATACGGATTTTGATAATTATTTTATCTTACAATATATGTTGTATATCGGTAAAAACCAAAGTCGTCTTAGAGACACTAATACAAATGTGGGAGCTGAGGGGTGCTCAAGCTGCCCGCCAGCGTTCGAGCGCCGTCCGACGCGGGTGCCTCACCTCCTCTTAACGGTATCCGGGGAACTCCCCCGTGCATTCAACAAACACTTTGAATACAAAAGCATTATTGAAGTTTTGTGCCCTAAACAGGCAAATAATATGACTAATTGTTAGAAAAAAAATTGTAAAACTTTACTTTGCACTAGTAAAAATACCTCTTATATATTTCATATGCAAGGAATTGGATTTGAAATGACTATAACACCTTTATTAGGGAACCAATCGAAGAAAAAAATAAATTAATTCAAACGGTATCTTACCAATATCCAAAACACCCCACCCGGCCAACTTTAACATTGTTGTGGTCTACGCTCTCCTCGTAGTCTTCCTTGCTCTAAATAATAACACAAGCTTTCAAATAGAGGTTTCCATATGAGATATATTATTGTTTGGTTTGTAAATTAAAACTATATTTATTTTATCCCATGGTTTCGTAAAACTACAGCATCGATCTGTGCCACTATAACCAATATTCATTCACGCAAAGTCAAAAATAAACACGCTGCGGAGATGCCAATTTTTTTTTTCTTTTGGTCGAAATGTCAAAAAACACGCTGCAGAGACATCATAGCATGATTCAGCATGTTCGAACCAGGTCTGGTCTGACGACGACGACAGCTAGCTAGCCAAAGGAAACAGACGCAACGCATGTACGTGATCGAGCAAGTCAAGGGCTTTTCAGCGGTTCTAATGTAGAAGTTGTTGTTAACTAATCCTAACATTGCTCCATTCCGATGATGCAGAGTCTAATCTAATCTAATTAATTAAAAGAGCCGCATTTGTCAAGAATCCAGGGATTGCAAGCCCGGCCGTTTCGCCACCAACCAGGCAAAGCCGGCAACGGGACAGGACACGTCACTCACTGTACGTTTCAGCTGCGAACCACCGTTCCATTCCACCAACAGGCAGCAGCGAATAGGTGATGCGGTTCCAAAAGCCTGTGATTTGCGGGGCCGGACGGACAGCGACCGCAGAGCTGACCGGCCGGCCGGCCAGAGCGAGACTGCAAGAGGGATCGGAGGAAGAACGGCGACGGGCATGTGCATGCGCGGCGAAGCCGGGCATCCCGCGGCGGTCACCGGAGGCCCGGCGCGTGCACGTCCCCTTCCGCCGTCCGTCGTCCGGTCGCCTTCCGCCGGCCCGGCCGTACACGTACCTAGCGCAGCGACGTGTGTGGTGGCGTTAAGTGTGTGTATGGGTGTGTACATGTATTCGTACGTATACGTGGAGGACGGAGCGCAGATGTAGGTGTCTGGTGTACGGCCGGCCGACCCCGTCGTTATTCGGAACGAACGGCGGAGGTCCATATATACCGGCAAACGTACTCTAGCATACGGCTTTTCAAATATACGTGGTATAGTAATGGATAGGGGCGACGTACGTACGTACGTATACCAGGGATCACGCCTGCTAAAAAAAAAGCATCGTCTGCGTCAACCAACCGTAGATTGCATTGTTCGGGCAGCGCAGTTACGTACAACCGGAGTTACCGACACCGACCCGACCCGCTCCCCCGGGCGCGCCCAGCCGCGTCGTCATCAATACCCGGTCGCCACGCCGATCGAATTTAACACCGGCGGGCGAGCGGGCGGAGGGAGCCCACGGGCCGGCCGCTACGGGCGCATATGCAGGTTGTCTCTGCATCCGCATCCAGTTCCAGTGTGCTGATCCCTGCTGATGCCCTCATCACGCACATGCTTTTTTTCACACCCCGTTCATTTGACTTATAAGCCAACGAATAATATTTTTCTCTCATATCAAACCAGTCAACAGTATTTTCAGTCATGACTTATAAGCCAAACCAGCCCAAACAAACAGGGCGCAATATTAAATCCTACGTAAGTCGTAAGGAGTAGTACTACAACTACAACGTATTTGTGTAAAAAAAATGTAGTACAAGGTGTTAAATGACGGAGCATCTCTCTAACAGCCTAACTCTAATATAAGCACGCAGTCAGTCACCGGAGTTTCAGTAATCGCAGCTAGCACGTGCTTCACACGCGCCGAATTGAGAAACCCGACAGGGGACAGACACGCACGTCAAACTGAAGGCCCAGCCAGATCGGTCTCAGGGAGTATCCTGTATTCCTACCATCCTATCCTCCCCTCCCCTCCCCTCCCCTCAGCTGCGACTTGCAAGCAAGCAGCCGGCCCTACGGCCGGCCGGGAGCGGAACAAGCTTATGATCCGCCGCGGTACGGCGAGGTGTCCGGCCCCGGCGGCGAGCCGTGCCAACAAATAATGACTGGCCCCGATTCGCACGCGACGTCGACGCCGGCCCGACTAAACATAGCTGGCGGCGCGACGCACGCGTGCATGCGTGGGAAGAGAGAGAATTCCTGGTTTGCTCATGCAATGCAACCGGTAACCATCTCTCTATTGTTATTCAAAATGTATATAGGCCATGTTTGGAATGCAGGAATTTCACAGGTAAAACATAGGAACAAGAATTTTTTTCCCGTAATTCAAACAAGCCCATATTGTCCATCCTTCATACTCACTGCTGGAAAGCTAAAATTCCTTGGCGGTGCACTTACCGTTAGGGAAATAGAAAATATCGTCAGGAAAATATGAATTCAATTTCCCTGACGGTGCGGGAATAACTAGTAGGGCTAACTCGACAGGGAAATAGGAAAATGTCTGACGGTTCCCCGTTAGGGAAGTTAATTTTGATTTTCCTGTCGGTTCCAAACCGTCAGGCAGATTGTAAACCGTAAGGGATAAAAGTTAGGTTCTGTCAGTCCGCCACCGACAGGAAAATCATAAACACAGGTAGGATAATTGTTTAACCTGACGGTAAGAAACCGACAGAATAAAAGGGTATTTATCCTGTCGGTTGAGTAACCGGCAAAAAAATTGCACTTTCCCTGTCGGTATCGATCTTTCCCTGTCGACTTACAACAGTCAAGAAAATATTTTCCTTGTCAGTGTTAAACCGCCAGGATAATTACCCACCGGAAAATAATATACATATAATGAATGCAATAGCATTTTTTATACAATTCAAAAAACAATATATTTAATATCATTTGCACAGAATGCAATACACAATGATTTTCATATATAACATGAAATCCAATACATACAAAGATATCTTGCATCAACATACCGAAATACATAAATACATCCAAACATTTGACACCCATCTACCCAAAAAAACTATTTGGCATCAAGATAACAAGCTCTTGCACAACCATGAGTACTAGCTAAACATTTACTACCAACAGAGTACTGAACGAAGCAACAGCGGCAGCCTCGCCATTGTCGTTGCAACCCCACATCTCCCTGGTATTGATGCTCCAGCTTGTCTATCAGGTACCACACTAATGTTTTGTAGAGGGTCTACAGAATAATAATAGCAGTCAACAAGTTTACCAATACGCTAAGCAAAATCACAAAAAGCACAATGATATTCAGACAATGCAAAATGACATTCAGTTTTCAAAAAAAAATCATGCAGCACTCTCAGGTTCTGTGCACTACAAACTCCTGCAGAAAATTTATGAACTGCAGCATTCAAGAGGGCTGCTATATCTGGCACAGAAATTGCAAACATGTATCTACAACTACAGGCTACATGTATGAATGATCTAACCTCTGGGTCATTTTCTTCGCACTCTCACACACAACTATACAAAATAAACTTACCAGGTCAGTGACATATTCAGCAACAATGTCCTCCACAACTGCAACAGTTTCTGGAAGTGGCTGCAAAATCAAGAACACCACATGAGCAAATAACAATAGAATTTCTGTTTGGAAGGAAAAACTATGTGCTTATTTCTTTACATAGTTATTTTAATAATTATACATAAGAATTGCAAATAACAATACAATTTCTGTTTATGTGGTCTGATGAAGTGATGTGCATCATCATTTTTGAAACAATATACATACTGTGTATTGGGTGCAGAAGCATGACTACTAGACTACGTCCTAGCTTTGCAGGTGAAAAAAAATCCTAGAGAAGCTAGATGGCTATTACAGAAGCAAAACTGAACTACGGCCTGGCTTTGCAAGTTGTCATAAAACATTGTTTTGCAATTCAGTTAACCAAATCAACTTGGATTATAATTCCTACACTACTACATGAATCATTTTTAGCGACACCACCCTTTTCTACCAGAGGCGGTTCAACTAGCACGCCGTCTCTAACCATGCCGGTGAGCACTATAGCTCCGTGACCGCCTCTAAAGATACATCTTCAGGGATGGTTCTATTAAGAAAACTGCCTCTGATAGACGTCTATTTTTAGGGGCGGTTACGTTAAGAGAACCGCCCCTAAAAATGGATCTTCAGAGGCGGTCCTCTTTACAAAACCGTCCCTAAAAGTGATCTATTTTCAAAGACGGTTCGTTAAGAGAACCACCCCTACAAATGCATTAACAGAGGCGGTTCTCTTTAGTCAACCGCCCCTAAAAATGCCCCCCCTAATTACCCCGTCTTCCTCCTCGGAACAGTATGCATGCTGAGCACCATTAACTCACTTGGAGGGCGAGAAATATCAAAAATAGAGGGAGGGAGGTTTTGCCCTTTGAACCTTAGAAGGAGTTGAGTTTGAGAGGTGAGATAGTGGCATACCTAAACTCTTTCAAACTTTTCATGTTCATTTCTTTCACTTAGAGATCTAGAGAGAGACATGCATGATGTTAGATTTTTTTCCTAGCAATTTAGACTGATTTTGCCCAACTTACTTTGGCTCACATGAACTCTAGTTAATTTCTATATTTACTTTATCATTTTTAAGCTTTAGGTCTAGAATAATGTAATATTTATATAGAAAAATAGACATCAATTGCTTCAACATTTATATGCAAATAATACCTTCATGAAAATATACCTTTTATTTTTGAAGGGCACATATGGATAGGTCATGGATGTACACGAAAAGAAGACATGAAGCTTCCTACATACAAGATGTGAATGGTTTTATTGAAGCAGCTAAAAGGCACGCTTTGATTAAGCAAACAAAGGATATATATTGTCCCTGTGTTGACTGTCAGAACTGTATAGTATACCGAGATGCAAGTACGATAAGATCACACTTGGTAAGAAGGGGCTTCATGGAGAACTACGAGATTTGGGATCATCATGGTGAGAGACGTACAAAAAACAGGCAACATGGAAGGTACAAATCCACCAGAAGTTAGGAAAGACGATGATGCCCATCGTGTCATGATGCATGATGGTCTAGGAGATGACGCTGCAAATGGTGGTGGTGGCAAAGGCTGTGGTGGTGGAGAAGGTTGTGGTGGGGAGGATGATGGTGAAGACAATGAAGAAGATGAAGAAGAAGACTTCCTGGATGATATATTACACCACGTAGAACAATAATTACTATTGAAAGGGCTAAATAATTTGGAGACAGTGTGGAAGGCAAGGGAAGAACGTTTGTACCCGGAGGAAAAGTGTTGTAAGAAAAGGTGGTCGTTGCTACGTTTTGTGCTAGACATACTGATCTTGAAGGCTAAGTATGGCTAGTCCAATAGGAGCTTCAACGACCTAATGACTCTGTTGGCTGTTGTGCTTCCTAAGCCAAACTTTGTGCCTACCAACACGTATCTAGCGAAGAAGCTTATCAGTCCACTGATGATGGGTGTGCAACGAATACATGCGTGTCCGAACCATTGTATCCTTTATTGTGGGGGTGTTCAAAGACCTAACGAAGTGTCCAAACTATGGTGCTAGTCAATACAAAGTAAACGAAGATTGCAGTGAGGGTACTAACACTAGGAAAAAGAGAAAGAAGGGCGGAAAGAAAAATGACGCTTCTTAGAACGTTGAAGAGGAAAACATGACCTTAGTAGTAGATGATACTAACCAAAGAAGAATTCTTGCATTGGTTATGGGGTATCTATCACCGATTGATCGCTTGAGGTGTTTGTTCTCAAACCCAAGGGACTCAGAGCTCATGCGATGGTGGGCTTCGGATGAACGCAAGAAAGACGACAGAGTGCTACGTCACCCATCCGATGCACAACAGTGGAATGACTTCGATGCCAAGTACCAAGAATTTCATGAAGATCCAAGAAACGTCAGGTTCGCTTTGAGCACTGATGGAATGAATCCTTTTGGTGACAGGACCAGCACACACAACACATGCCCAGTAATCGTGTCGATCTTCAACCTCCCTCCATGGTTGTGTCAGAAGAGGAAGTATTTATTGCTAACCATTATAATTTTAGGGCCCAAAGCACCAGGTATCGACATAGATGTTTTTCTTGAGTCATTGATGGAAGAAATGGAGACACTATAGAATCATGGAGTGAAAATGTGGAATGAGCTTGCGAAGAGTACCTTCACATGCAAAGCCATCATTTTTGTTACCATCACTCACTACCCAGGACAATTTTCCATTTTAGGACAGATCAAAGGATTCATGGGATGCTTGGAATGCTTGATTGACACTGCAGCTCAGTTCCTAGAGGCATCCTAAAAGGTAGTGTACATGCATCACCGACGCTTCTTAGTGGAAGGACATAGGTACCGAAGCAAGAGGATGATGAAATACTTCATTGGTGAGACAGGGCATGTGCTAGAGAGGTGGGACGGGCATTATGTGTATAACATGGTGAAGAACATCAAAGTCGCCTATGGTAAAAATAAAAAGGATGGAAAGATCAATAAGAGAGATACGCCTCCGATTGACAGTGTGCCGTTCAAGAAGATGTTAATCTTCTTCAAGTACCTTCCTTACTGGCCGGACTTGGCCGTGCGCCATTCCATCGATGGCATGCACATCAAAAAGAATGTGTTTGAGAGCATCATTGGGATATTGATGGACATTAAGGCGAAGACAAAGGATGGACTAAAGTCACGGGAGGACCTAGTTTGTTTGGAGTTTAGACCGGAGCTTCACCTAGAAGACCTAGGGAAACGAAGACACTACCTTTCTACAGCCAGCTACACCCTGACAAATGATGAGAAAAAGCAATCTGCCTGAGCCTAAGGGGCTTAAAAGTGCCGACAGGTTTCTCCTCCAACATCAAGAGACTAGTCTCGATGAAAGACCTGACGTTAACCGGTTTCAATGCTCATGATTGCCATATGATGTTGACATGTTTCCTTCCTATTGCTATTAGGGCCATAAAGCCTATATACGTGAGGATGGTCATCACCCGGATGTGCTACTTCTTCAACCAAATTGCGTGGAAGGAGATCCATGAGGACGAATTAGGTGACTTAAAGCATTTCATGGTGGAGACTATGGGCCAAATTGAGCAGTGCTTCCCACCATCGTTTTTTGATATAATGCCATAGCTCATGATGCACATGGTTGACTAGGTTAGGTGGCTCGGGCCTGTGTACTTGAATGAGATGTGGCCATACAAGAGATTCATGTCTATTCTAAACCGTTATGTACACAATCCTACTCACCCTGAGGGATCCATGATAGAGAGATATTGTGCTGAAGAAGTCATCGAGGCTTGTCAAGATTACTTGCGGGAAGAGGATAAACGTGCACTTGGTTTGCCTGTAACTCGTCATAAAGGTAGGTTAGCAGGGAAAGTCATCAAGGGTAGGAAAACATTCATCAACAAGGAATACACTCAAGTGAAAGAAGCACACTCCTATGTGTTGCAATACCTATCGGTGATGGAGCCATTTATCGAGAAACACATTGCACTCATAAGAGTAGAAAATCCAGGGCGCTCATAGCAATGGATCGTTCGTGGGCAGAAGCATCTATTTGGCAAGTGGCTTGGGGAACAAGACTTACCGAAATGGGAAACTTTATGGAGGTTGGCTCTGGGGCCATCGTCCTAGGTCACATCTTGGCAGGCATATGATGTAAATGGATACACTTTCTACACCAAAGCAAAGGACCAGAAGTCGGTGACTCAAAATAGTGGGGTTCGTATTGAAAATGTCGATGCATTTGAGGAAGTTCACACACACTATGGTTTCATAGAGGACATATGGGATCTGGACTATGGACCAGATATATAGATCACCATGTTTAGGTGCCAATGGGTCAAACAGCCAGGTGGCATTGAGGTCAAGAAATTTGGACTCACACGTGTCAACCTCGATAATGTAGGTTACAAGGATCACATGTGGGTGCCTATTACTCGTGTGGCACAGGTCCTATGTTATGCTGATCCCGAGAATCCAAAGAGGCATGTTGTTATATCTGGGAAACAGAGGATCCTAGGAGTAGATGGCGTAGAGGATTTGGAGGAGCACAATCATTACTGCAAAATGCAGCTATTCACAGACCTACCAAATAAGATCAAGCTTGTAGAAGCACCGGTGGAAAAATCAAATGTCATTCCATACCTGCGCACTGATACGGAGGGCAGAGTTGTAACAGCTTAATTATTCATTTATGTCTGGAACATTTGTAATAATATTAAGACCACATGCCACATTGATGAACCGATAATTTTATATCTATATTTTATTATGGTAGGGGTGGCCATGTGAAGGGTAAAGAAAATAGGAGCTGTAGCACGGTCCGGCCACCACTTAAACACAAATGCCAGACAAAGATGTTAGGTACTTAAATTTTAAAAATGGAGCTAAAGGACAGTCCGGCCAGAGCAGAAACACAAAGGCCGAACAATACTTTTTGGCCGGACGAAGTGGTCAGCTACTTAAATTTTAAAAATGGAACAGCAGGACAGTCCGACTAGAGCAGAAACAGGACAATACTATTTGGCCAGACAATCATTTTCAGTAGCGGTTGTTATAGAAAACCGCCTCTGAAAATGTTTGGCCCACCTGTTCGCACGTGAACATTTTCAGGGGCGGTTTCCTTAAAATAACCGCCTCTGTTGCTATTTTTAGGTGTAGTTATCTTTACATAACTGCCTCTAATGTATTCTGGAAGTTACCCACGCATTACACATGCTCGGTAACTTCTCTTCTTTACTCTCTACATGCACATGGTTACTCTTTCCGACAAGAGCGACGCTTTGCCGGTCATCTCGTGGAGACCGAGAGCGACGCTTTGCTGGTGTCTAAGGATGCAGCGCTGGCGACGTGGACTCCTCTTTCCCTTTCCCTGATCTGGTAAGTGACTGCTCTTTCCTGATCTAGATTATTACCATCAAGTTAAGACATGAATGGTATTATTTTTTCACTAATTTCGTGTATTCATCTTGGTCAAAATCATGCACGTGCATAGGGTATGATAGTGTAACTATCACATGACAAATCGTGCACGTGCATAGTCTAGGACAAAATAAATAATATTTTTTAAAAATGTTTTGTATTATGGGATGGCCGGAGTAGGACAAGAATATATTATATTTCTAAAAAATGACTGGCCCCGGTACGGCGAGGTGTCCCCGGCGGCGAGCCATGCCAACAAATGACTGGCCCCGATTCGCACGCGACGTCGACGTCGGCCCGACTAAACACAGCTGCCGGCGCGACGCACGTGTGCATGCATGGGAAGAGAGAATTCAAAATGTATACGAGGTATGTTTGGAATGCAGGAATTTTACAGGCAAAACATAGGAACAAGATTTTTTTTCCCGCAATACAAACAAGCCCATATTGTCTGTCCTTCGTACTCACTGCTGGAAAGCTGAAATTCCCTGACGGTGAACCGTCAGGGAATAATTGTTAGGGCTGACTCGACAGGGAAATAGGAAAATGTCTGACAGTTCCCGTTAGGGAAATTAATTCTGATTTTCCTGTCGGTCTGTCAGGCCAATTGTAAACCGTCGGGAATAAAAGTTATGTTGTGTCAACCCGCCACCAACATGAAAATCGTAAACACCGACAGGACGATAAGAAACCGACAGAATAAAAGGGTATTTATCCTATCGGTTGAGTAACCGTCAAAAAAATTGCACTTTCCCTGTCGGTATCTATCTTTCCCTGTCGACTTACAACAGTCAAGAAAATATTTTCCGTGTCAGTGTTAAACTGCCAGGATAATTACCCACCGGAAAATAATATACATATAATGAATGCAATAGCATTTTTTATACAATTCAAAAAACAATATATTTAATATCATTTGCACAGAATCCAATACACAATGATTTTCATATATAACATGAAATCCAATACATACAAAGATATCTTGCATCAACATACCGAAATACATAATACATCCAAACATTTGACACCCATCTACCCAAAACAACTATTTGGCATCAAGATAACAAGCTCTTAGCACAACCATGAGTACTAGCTAAACATTTACTACCATCAGAGTACTGAACGATGCAACGGCGGCAGCCTCGCCATTGTCGCTGCAACCCCACATCTCCCTGGTATTGATGTTCCAGCTTGTCTATCAGTTAACACACTAATGTTTTGTAGAGTGTGTGCCGAATAATAATAGTAGTCAACAAGTTTACCAATAAGCTAAGCAAAATCACAAAAAGTACAATGACATTCAGACAATGCACAATGACATTGAGTTTTAAAAAAAAAACATGCAGCACTTTCAGGTTCTGTACACTACAAACTCCTGTAGAAAATTTGTGAATTGCAACATTCAAGAGGGCTGCTATATATGGCACAGAAAATTGCAAACATGTATCTACAACTACAGGCTACATGTATGAATGATCTGAGTTCTGGGTCATTTTCTTCGCACTCTCACACACAACTACACAAAATAAACTTACCAGGTCAGTGACATATTCAGCAGCAATGTCCTCCACAACTGCAACAGTTTCGGAAGAGGCTGCAAAATCAAGAACACCACATGAGCAAATAACAATACAATTTCTGTTTGGAAGGAAAAACTATGTGCTTATTTCTTTACATAGAAGTTATTTTAATAATTATACATAAGAATTGCAAATAACAATACAGTTTCTGTTTATGTGGTCTGATGCAGTGATGTGCATCATCATTTTTGAAACAATATACATACTTTGTATTGGGTGAAGAAGCATGACTACTAGACTACGTCCTAGCTTTGCAGTTGAAAAAAAATCCTAGAGAAGCTAGATGGCTATTACAGAAGCAAAACTGAACTACGGCCTGGCTTTGCAAGTTGTCATAAAACATTGTTTTGCAATTCAGTTAACCAAGTCAACTTGGATTATAATTCCTACACTACTACATGAATTATTTTTTAGCGACGCCACCCTTTTCTATCAGAGGCGGTTCAACTAGCACGTAGCCTCTAACCATGCCGGTGAGCACTGTAGCTCCATGACCGCATCTGAAGATACATCTTCAGGGGCAGTTCTATTAAGAAAACTGCCTCTGATAGACGTCTATTTTCAGGGGCGGTTACGTTAAGAGAACCACCACCCACTGCCCCTACACTCATCTCACTAGCACAGCCGTGCGCATCTCACCAGCACAGCCGTGAGTCCCCACTTTTCATCCGTCTTTGGCGTTCTCTGGCAAACCGTGTGCAGATCTGAGAAAGAGCATGGTGGCAATGATTGAGACTAGTTCATGCTAGGGTCACGACGGTCATCCGCACTGAAGTCACCATACACAGGTGGTGATGTGGATCTCCTAATCGCCGGGCGCTGGCAAGGGATCTCCCGTAGCCAGTGACTCACCCATGAGTGGTGGTGGGGCGGGGGTCTAAAATGGCAGATCTTAATTGGACAATGACAATGGTTTTGTGGTTGTGCTTGGATCCAGCGAAGAGATTAATAGAGGAGGATCAGTGGCTCTATGAACTTGGCAGACATAGGATCCAAGTACATTCATCCATTATCCATCCGTGAATAATGTAACCTGTATGACATAGATAGTACTATTGTACTAATATATATGCCATTAAATTTAATGAAAAATGCCTGCTAAGAATCTACATCATTCACAATTATGAGTCATAAGATACCAACCATAGAGTAATAATACTGGTTATGTGCAACCTTCACAGTTTGGGAGCCTCTTGAACAAGTCTTTAAAAAGTATCCTCTAAAATGAAAACAACAATTAAATTAAAGATGTGATCTCCATCACATTCATCTCAATATGTTGAAAACAATATAACCAAGCAAATAAGGTATCAATTAAAGTAGAGGCTAGATACCAACTTTAAAGTAAGTTCGTGTACGTGTGCAACCTTCAAAGTTCAGGAGCCTCCAAGATCAGAAAGCATCTAAATGGAAGAAAGATGCTCTTCCTTCACACTCAAGTAACTCAACTGAAAATGCAATATTTAGCCAAAGAAACAAGCTAGGAAATTAAAGGGTTGCTAGTTACCAACCTTAGAACAAGGAGGTGATATTCATCCTTTGAGAATTGGGAGTCTCCATGAGCAACTTGGTGAAAAATAGCCACAAGAATGGTGAAGGAAGGGTTTAGAGGAAGTGAGGCAGTAGAGGAGAGGAAACAAGTTTTGTTGTAGGCGGTTTGCATCGCCTGATCACAGCATTTGAGTATGTGGTGGAAATTGCTTTCACGGCCAGCTCGGGGGACGATCTGGTGTTGAAAATCACAATGATTTTCACCATAGGATCATCTGCCAAGCTGGTAGTGAAACAATTTTTCACCGCCTGTTCAAAGGTCCACTATGCCCATCTACTTTCAAACCGACAGTGATTTTTTTTTGCCTGTTTGTTAGTTGGGTGGCATATATAGTTGGCAAAAAATGATGGTGAAAATTGTTTTCACTGCTGGCAATTTGTATGATCCAGCAATGATAACCACCACGGTTTTCACCATCGGATTATTCACCGACCCGATGGTGAAAACAATTTTCACCACTGATTTATCTAGCCACAGTGCCCCAACGGCTTTTGAACTAGCGGTGAAACATTATCACTGTTAGTTCTAGCCAAACCAGCGGTGAAAACCGTGTTGCAAAAATAAAATCTATAGTAGTGTGTGTACCATTAACTTTTCGTTTTGTACATTAGTACGCCTTTATAGGTGAGGTGCTTTCAACTGCAATCATATCAATGGCCAAGTGCGAGATTTTGTTCAGTTTACACTGTCTTCTATTTTACAAAATATCTGAAGTCTTATTTCATGCGCTAGATGTGTTTGCTACATTTAAAGATGAAGAGGGGGGATTTGAATGGCACGAACCAAGGGACATGCTTAGCCTTTATAATGCAGCGCATCTCAGGACACACATGGGGAGACAATACCGGATAAAGCTATATTCTTCACCAGAAGATGTCTAAATTCAATGTTACCTTATCTGAATCAAGAAGGGACATTTACTCGTGAAGTGACATGTGCACTTGCTATCCCAATCCCTCGGAGGGTTCGAATATATGATTGCAAGAACTATATATCAATATATGAGAAAGACACCATGATAGACGGAAAGGTATTAGCGCTTGCAAAGTTGAACTCCAATCTTATGCAAAATTGTTATCAGCAGGAGCTAAAACTCCTTACAAGGTGCATAAGTAACATCTGTTTTTTATATTCCCAAAATTATAATAATGAACTTATGAGAAGCACGCACTATTACAATAATACCAGTTTATAATAACCTATACATTATTTTGCAAACTTCTAGTAGTGAAAAAAGGAGTTCATAAATGTACACAGGTGGTGGAAGGATCTACAGCTTCAAGCAAATTTCTCATTCACTCGCGATAGAATCGTGGAGAACTATTTTTGGATGACTTGAGTATGTTTTGAACCAGTCTACTCACGGGGTCGAATAATATTGACTATGGTGATGGCAACTATAGTAATCTTGGATGATGTTTATGATATCTATGGAACTTCACAAGAATGCGACTTGTTTACAAAATGCATAGAATGGTATGTATCTCGATCGATATATTGCATGCTCCATGACCATCTTTCCTAAATGGCGACACTAAAAGTTGTACTCTACTAGCTGGTGTTTACTTCTTTTAAAAGTACAAATTTAACCTGTGAAAGTTAATATGAAAAAGGTCATGTGCGCTGAAAATATTTAATTAATCAGTATAGCTTTTTAAAGGTTATTATTTATAAAAAATGACAATCCATATTTTTTTTGGGGAAAAAAATAACAATCCTTCATGTAACCAAGTGATGAATCACAATGTTCTTTCATTGCCACCATTATGGTCTACCTTCAAGATGGAGTGGTTGTCTACCTTGACAATTCATGAAATCCTTGTGAAGAACTTCACAACAGAGACCACCAAGGAAATTTTGGGTCTAGTACCCTAGCTAATATTAAAATATCTTTAAGATTACCAAAATATCATTGCGCCTTCAATTTTCCAATATTTCTCTGGTGACGAAATCAAATGACTTTTTATACTATTAATTCACTTCTCACTAGAAATGACACTAGTTTTCTATTTTTCTCAATTTTTTATTTTTCACTTTGTTTCCTATTTTCTAGAGATGGCAGTCCATTATTATCTTGAAACAGTAAGGGGGCCCAAAATATAAAATAAATAAACTTAAGATAAGGTTATTTGTCCATTTGGCTCATTATATTAAGAGCTTAGACTTCATTTTTTTCCCCAAAGCATTACTTATGTTAGCTAGCATTCATTTGGATTTTTACTTACAATATTATTCATCTTTAATTATGTCAAGCTGGGATCTAAAGGCTGCTCAAGATCTACCAGATAACCTGAAGTTAATTTTTGGCAAAGTTTTGGATAACATCGAAATCATTGACCGTGAGCTCGAAGTACAGGAGAAATACCGCTTGTCCTACCTTAGAACCGCTGTAAGTCAGCATTCTATTCACGTATTTGTGCTAATTAATATTCAGCAGGCGATTGGGACCACCCTTTGACAAATTTATATAGATGTGCTTTACTTGAATTAAAACTTATTATATACAGTATGTATATTTTTCATTCACCTCTACTAGAAAAGTTTGTACATGATGTTCTGCAAGGGAAACGTAATAAACAACATGCACAAATATTAAATTCTATTTCTATATCTATATCTATATCTATATCTATATCTATATCTATATCTATATCTATATCTATATCTATATCTATATCTATATCTATATCTATATCTATATCTATATCTGTTATCTTATAATTCTAAACCCCACTAAGAATTGTATCTTCACAAGCAAGCCATTCACATCAGCAACCCACAAGCTCATACAATTATGGTACTCATCTATTTATGCAAGCTATCCACACCAATAAGCCATATCATCCAATAACATGTATTTATTTGTCCATGTTAGCAAACCACACCATCCACTAAAATTCATTCGCAATCCCCGCAGCAACGCGGGATATTCTTCTAGTATATCTTATAATCCTAAACGTCACTTGCATTCTATCTCAACATGCAAGTTGTCATAACAATTCACCAGCACATGCAATTATGGTAGATAACACCAAGCAGAACTAGTGCAAGGGCCTTTACGAAGATGGACAAGACTTAGGGAAGCATTACTACAGAATACGGTTTTACAACTGCCCCTTTCCAACCGTGTTATTGGTTGACCGATGGTGATGGTAGCATCAATACCGATTCACTGGCTCTCCATGCCAGGCCAAAAGTCTGATTGTCCTAAATCTGGTTGTACGTGATGCTACCAATGACAACCGTATCTCGACAAGAACTGGTTTTGAAAGACCCAATGACATAACTGGTTCATTATTCAAACATGTTTTGTCACCTCAGTTCTACAAACTCTATTTTGTTCTTTGGGATAAATTAAGCTCTAGTTTTCTAAATACATTTGAAGGGCAAACTTCTTAGATTTATTTAATAACATCAAAAGTGACTAATATGTTATATAACTTCTTCGAGGTTACCCCGGGTATTCTTTACTTTCTTGAATCGTTGGAGTTGAGTATATGTAAATTTTTTTATATTTTTTTTTGAAGCAGCTAGCTAAGTTTTCTGTATTTGGTATATGTAGTTAATAGAGCTCGTGAGAGCTTACAATATGGAGGTGAAATGGTGTGATGAGAGGTATGTCCCAGGAACCGTTGATGAGCATTTACAGGTTTCAGCAATAAGTTGTTCTTCACAACTACTAAGTTGCGCTTCATTTCTTGGAATGGGAGAAATAGCAACAACAAAATCTTTTGAGTGGGTTTGTAGCATGCCTAAAATGATGCGTGCACTTTTGTGTAATTCTGAGGCTGTCAGATGATCTTTCAGAATCATACGAGGTATAAACTTTTGATCCTCAAAACAAAACAAAAACTGGTGTTTGTACATCACATTATTCCGGTTTAGATTCGATCTACTATCATATCGAACAGTGCTCCTGCATATCCTAGAATCTTATGGTACATACATATTAAAATTTTTGTGGGATAAAAGTACATATAACTAGTCAAAATTGAATATATTTACTATGACACCCTCTATTCTGTTCTGAGCACAAAGCCCATTTAGATACTCTATAATCTCAATATTTGTTATAATCCTTTGGATTGCACATATGTCAATTGTTAATATGATTTAGTTGATTAGCTTAAATTATATCAACTCACGTTGCCTACCTTTTTGACATCGTGAATCCACATTTTGTTATTTACACATTGAGTTTTATATTTTTTTAGAAAAATTGAAAAGACACAATGGCTATTTATTACCAATGATGATTAGAGACAACGAAATTATAAGCGAAATGTTTCTGGTTTTTATGAGAAATTTCAAGGATTTGTCTCTTTTTCCTACCACTGACGTCATGTCAGGATTGATGTGTAAGCTCCATTGGAGACCTCTGGTTAATAATATTAAGATTGCGCCGCATTCGTTCTTAGTTTCAAAGTTAATTAGATGATGTAAATAAAGTTTCAGAAACAGCATACATGTGCCTAGCTTTTTTCGATAGAGATATTGGTAGTTTGAGATATATGGTTAACCAATCTTTTAGATCAGTTAAATGAAGCAATGGTGCACTTTTGCAGGAAGCAACGACTTGTGACGTAGCTTCAACCATCGACAACTGCATGAAGCAGCACAATATTTCAGTGGCTTTTTTTTACAGCAACAACTTTTAATATATAACGTTAACGCACGTTACACCAGTGTGGAAAAAGAATTCTCAGATTATAGAGCACATACAAGAGAAAGCTACTGCTAAACTACTTCTGAAGGCTTGGGTGATGCTTCTGTCGGCGGCGCGGAGCCAGTCAGGGCCATAGGGCCCACGAGAAGTGGCCACGATAGAAGCATCGAGGGTCCTCGTTCTCGCACTCGATAGCACAGTCGGCGCTCCCCTCTACTGTCCGATCAGTCTATGTCCTCGATGATAATTAGTCTTGAGCCGTAGATAAAATGGAGGCTTCACTGGGCTCAAGAGAATGGATCCACAGCCATTAGTGTTCAATTTGAGGACCAGCATCAACTGTCGTTGATGGTCAACCCAAAAACTGATCGCTGCTTTACCACTTCCATGTCCACAGAAAAACAGAAAATCAGGTTGACATAAATGAAAGACTTGTCGTGCCTGTTGAACACATGCTTGATACGGCATTCAAATTGGAACATGGCACATGTCACCGTGGGAGGTCGGAGGAGTACAACACTCGCTCATGCATGTAGAACACGTTGCCTTGACAGGCCCCAAAGCACAGGTTGTGGGCCCGTGCATGATGCACAGGTTCGCATGGCAGCACCTTGTGGACCACTCCAAGGATGAGGCTCAGGATTGGCCACGTAGACAGGCTGCACACCACATCCGAAGTGCAACCGTTCTCTCCCATCCGCATCTGAACCCAGCCGCCTCCAGGAGTGCCTCGCACGGCGGCAACGGGGCTGCCACCGAGCATGTCGTCGTTGCCGGGGAAGAGGGCCAAGGAACCGGCACCCTGCTGCACCTGCACCGGTGTCCGCATTGGCCGAACCACGTAGGAGGAAGGAAGCCCGGTGGCTTCCCTTTGGTCCGCCCCAGTTGGGCGCTCGGACGGCGGCGAGCAGCGCATAGACGACTCCACAGGGGAAGAGCGCTGCCCCGGCGCCGTAGTCGTCATGGTGTTCCTCAAGGCCACCTGGTTTGGCCTGGGTCCGGCGGAGGATTCCTGCGTATGCCTCTGTCATGACGAGCAGCAGCATCCACTCGGGTGGCGCGCCGTCGCCAAGGTCGTGTTTGTCCTCCTCGCCCTTTCTTGGTGCCACCCCGACCTCCCCACCGTCATTGCCCCCAGCCGCGAGCACAACCTAGACGCCGTTGATCTGGATGGAAATCCAGCAGTCCAGGTTGCGCAGCAGGCTCGGACGCGGGGATGACGAGGACGGCTGCTCTGCCATGTCTGCGCGTGGCGGGTCGAGGTCGCCGGTGTTGCTGAAGCTGTCGCTGTCTACGCCTCCACCTTCACTCGATCTGGATGAGAACGGCGCCATGCCACACAGATTGCCAGGGAGCGAGGAAGGAGGAAGCACAGGAGAGTAGTAGGGCTTTATTGAAGTACTCACCGCATCGATTTGGTGGAGACCCTCGCCAGCCACCATGGCTGCGAGCAGTCCGCCCACCTCCAACACGACGGAGATGAGGAGGATAGATGTCCTCAAAACTCCCATGAAGGGGCTTATTCCGCTAGGGAATATTACAAGGAGATATGGAGGGGAAGGAGAGGAGGAAGGGGAACCGGCCCTCCTGCCCTGTCGCCGGCGAGCTCGCCAGGGAGAAGGCAGGGGGCCGGCGGCGGGTTTCTCACTAGGAGGCTGTCTCACTCGTATTTCAGTGGCTTTAGCACGTGAAAGGATAAAGGCACTAATAGAAGAATCATGGAAAGATATTAATGAGGAGTGGCTTAAACCAGATAGAGCCCAACCAAAGGAGTTAGTGGAAAGGATATTCAACCTGGCTAGAACAATGGAGTTTATATACAAAGGTGATGTGTATAACAATAATCATGCCATCAAGGAAACTATCAACTTTCTATTTGTGGAGTCTTTCACCAACATATAGGTTGGTGTATGCATTTATTCATCACATGCGTTAAAGCATCTCTGTTCAGTGCTATGCTATCATGAAAACAAACTGCCAAATGTGTGTATGTATGTTGAACATGTTTTTTTGTTATGTTTGTATGATCAATCATGTATAGTATATATGTATCGTGAGTGTGGATGCTTGGCATATATATGTTGAACATGTTTTTTTTTATTAACGACAAAAGGCAGCGAGTTCAAGTCAACAGCAAGATTAGGCCAAATTGCTTATCAAAGTTCACCCTCACGAAGACCTCATCACATGATAAAAAATGGCACATATATATTGCTTAATTTTGAATTTAGATATGAAAGATATGGTGACGAGATGGTATCCTTAGGCAGATGGTAAAAAAATGGCACATATATATATTGCTTAGGCAATGACCCACTCGCCTACTCTGCAGCTCTCGCCAGCTAGGACACGTGACAGCAAGGGCAGCAGCGGCAAATCGAATTGTGCATTGTCTGCAACTGGGTGCTGCACTGCACGGCCCATAGGTGATTGCAAAAACAAGCACATCATCCCACAGTTTGTCCCCATATCTCGATGGATCCTTAACCCCATGCTTTTTATCGACACTGCTATACTCCTATAAAACTTCAGTGTTTGCACCTACATGCAACTGGACAAATCACAACACTACTCAATACAGGTAGGGTTTTACCTTATAGTACGTATACAGATTAAGGAGAGGCCGCAGCGTGCACGCATACATGTCTGTCAACTGCCCAGTGCATGGACAGCAGCTATGTGACACAACCTGTATATCTTTATAATTGCTCAATTCCAAAATGTGCTAGGTGACATACTAGAGTCAGTCACAATGAAAGTGACACGACTATATATGTACTAGAAGAGTTGCTTTGGAAGTCACCTTACATTTGAAAAGGTTGTGTATATTTGAATATTCCATTTTGCTAATACACACAACACCAATTGTCTACCTTCAAATTTGCTTCGTTCCTAAATGTGCTAATAAGTGACCTAGTGTTAGTCACTTTGAAAATGACCTAACTTGGACTCACTAGAACAGTCGCTTTCGAACAGACCTTCAATTCCTAACCTGAACCAATTTAGTGCCATCTTGAAGAGGTTGTGTCAGTATAAGGTGTTACTAATATAATTTCTCCACAACAAGGTAGAATGCCACTTTGGAAGTGACGAGCTAGCTCTCCTGTATGTCACTTAAGATATTTGAATGGGACAATTTTAAAATATTAGCAAAATGGATTTTTCACACCACATTATTCTTCATCTATGTTAGGGTCCTCATCAAAGATGAGTAGTTTTTTGTTACAATATTTATTTAGTGGTCTTGGAAATTGCTAACTGTTTGTTATAAAGTTTAAAAACATGAATATTTGGTGTAGATTTGAATATTCCATTTTGCTAGTACACACAATGCCAATTGTATACCTTCTTGCTTCATTGCTAAATGTGCTAAGTGACCTACTAGAGTTAGCCAGTTTGAAAATGACCTAGCTTGGACTTACTAGAAGAGTCGCTTTCGAAGTTACCTTCAATTCTCAACTTGCACGATTTTAGTGCCATTTTTATGAGGTTAATTGTGTCAGTATATATAAGGTGTAGTAATTTCTCAAGAAGGTAGAATGTCACTTTGGAACTCACTTAGCTCTCTAGTATCAGTATGTCACTTAAGATATTTGAGCTAAACAATTTAAAATATACAAGATGGCATTCTACATATTAACAAAATCGATTGTCCACACCACATTCTTCTGCTATGTTAGAGTCCTCATCAAAGTTGAGTAGGTTTTTGTTATTTATTTAGTGGTCTCAAAAATTGCTAACCATTTTTTTAAAAAAAAATTGAAAATTTATGAGTCATCCAACACAATCATTTCTATTATTTTAATGAAAGTATTAGTTTTATTAAAATTTTCTTTTGCCACAGGTTATTTTTATATTTTTATTAAAATTAAAGTTTTTTTCAATCCATAAAGCATTGGGGGGCGAGGGCGACCATGATTGAGGGCCTCTTTGGCACGGCTTATGCCGGCTTCGGCTTCATCTATTTTGCGCAAATCGAGCCACTGTAGCGTGAAGCCGTTTTGTAAGCCGGGGCTAAAATGAACTAGAAGCCGGGAAAAGCCAGTTTTTCTGGCTTCACCGGCTTTGACTTCACACTGGTAGAGAACCGAGCTTTACTCCCGGTGGGGAACCCCCTCTAGTCCCGGTTCCCCACCCGGGAGCAAGCATCCGGGACTAAAGGGGGGTCCTTTAGTCCCGGGTCAGGAATCGGGACTAAAGGAGGACCTTTAGTCCCGGTGGGTAACACCAACCGGGACTAAAGGTGCCTCCTGACATGCCACGATGGCCGGCACCTTTAGTCTCGGTTGGTAATACGAACCGGGACTAAAGGTTTTTTTCTTTTTTCTTTTCTTTTCTTTTTTTTGTTTTCGAAGTCGTATTGTACGCTGCTAATTATACATTTATATGCGCGTATAGTATGTTTCGGTTCAAGCACAATGAATGTATTTAATCACACAATTCAAGCATAGAAATATATATATATATATATATATATATATGCATGCATGCATCATATATATATATTTACATGCATGCATGCATATGTGTATTTTACATTATATTATTTCATGTGCATATATTACAAAAAGATTGCATTACAGTTGTTGTGATATAACAAGTTTCCTCTCATCCTCTAGCTTGGCTTCCATGGTAGTGTTGGGTGAAGTAGAACTCGCCCTTGGAATCGATGACCTGCTCATTAAAAATCCGGCTATAGACTCTTCAATTGCTTTGATTTGGTCTTGCCATGTATGACCTTTTCCTCCAACCATCGAGTCTGAGGTTTGAATTAAAGAAAAATAAATTAATATATGTACATATATATATATAAAGACATAATAACATAATCAATAATAATAATTAAATGAATATATAGTGTATTTTAACGTACTTTGAGTCACTCTGTGAGGGAGTTCTTTGGGAGACCACCTTGATAAACTTGCAAACATAGTAACCACATGTAGTTGTTCCCTGTTTTCGCCTCATAGACACCACTTTACGAGAAAAGATTTGTCATCCAATCGGTGATCCGGTGAAAGCTATATGTTTAATTAATAAAGATGATGCGATTCAGGGGACTTACTTTCAAAGGGATTACATTCAGTGGCGCTTTGCATTTTTCCATGTGTTGCTTCTCAATAAAGGTTTTCCAAACACTGTCCAATAAAAAATTTGCCACGTCATCAGATATAGTTAATCATTATGTTTGTGTGTATATATAGTTGCTAGAGATCCCGAAATTACCTCTGGATAATATCTATCATATCTTGGTAGTCTTGTTATGGTTTTCTCATCGAGTCATAGATTATCAAGTGACTTTTCACCAGATCTATGTCCATCAATATCCAGTGATTGCTGCATGTGTTTATAGGATATAACGCATAACACTCATTAATTAACTAGAATCAACATATGAGCCATTAAGGATGATCGATATTATTAACACTCACTTGAAGTTATAGGGAAAGAGTATATCCTTCTTGTGGCGTTGGTTCACTAAGAAGTTCATGAGGTTACTCTCTGACTCAGACTTCCAATTAGTCTTTGGAGTAATTGGGTCTTTGAATATTATATGGGGATCAACAAAACCAATTTCATTGCAGCCTTCTTTTTACGAAAGCTCTGTCATTGTAAATCTACATATATATATAGTACTTGTTAGGATAATTTATATGCATATACACACATATGATGAGTTTAATAATAGATCGAAAGAATTATTACTTACGTGCAATAGCGACTAATGATAACTTTGTCCAGAGAGGTCAGGTGGCATAGTTGATGAAATTCTACAAAGTCAACATATAACATCATCGCCACGGAACCAATGTTCGTCTCTAATTCTGACACCAACGTAGAAGTCTCCACCGGTAGACGCCTGCATGTACCACTTGTTTAGCAGGTACATTTGCATCCCCAGATCAGATAAGGCTTGAGGGTTGTATAGACTCTGGCCTAGTACAAATTTTTTCTTTCAAATATCAACCTCCGCCGACTCTCAATGTTTCCATCATCAAACATCCGGTAAAGGTCGAGACCGGTCTCATCAATAAATTCACCAAGGTGATCCAAATCGACATCCGGAGGTATGTTTGCTGATGCATTAATCCTAAATTCGAACCATATTCATTACCAACAACTAGCGGGGGGACTGATTGAGTGCGCTTGTTGTCCGAGTTGGGCAACTCCTTTCCTCGCCCGCTTTTTTTACGTGCCGCCTCAATTGACTTGGTGAGAGTGCGGTCATAGTCCGATAACGTTGATTTGGATGACTTACGAGATTCCCTTTGTTGTTGTTGGTAAGAAGCCACCCTTTTCTTAGAATATCCGGAGCTACGAAGAAGTCACGGTTTCTTGGGTTTCTCCTTGCTTCTTGATTCTTTTTAAGTTTGTCATAGAATCTAGACATATCTTTTTTATATGCATCAGTTCCTTCTTCCTTCTCTTCAGATATTATTTTGGGAATAGCCCTTGGTTTCACGGTGGCTTTCTTTGCAGGCGGGGACTGGTTCTTCGTTTGAGGGGCTGGCCTCTTACTAGGCGGGGGCGGGGGAGGCGTTGGAGACCTCCTTGGAGGTGTTGGCAGCGGCGTTGGAGACCTCCTTGGAGGTGGCGGCTGCGGCGTTGGAGACCTCCTTGGAGATGGTGTGGATGCAGCCTCACCTTCCAACACAATGTCATCGTACAGAGCACTATGATGATCTGGCGATTGAACAATTGGATTTAGGTTGAGGGAGGATCTGCTACAAAAAAAGGAATGACATATTATTATGAGCAGATTGTTAATTAATTAAGCCAATACAAATTAATGATGTAGTGTTTTCATCCGCACGTACCTATGGTGAGGTAGTTCAGGAGGAGGTGGAGCCGACATCCCTGGAATGATAATGTAGCGCTTGCGCCATAGAATGAATGTCTTCTCCGCTTCTCCTAGAGTCTTCTCGCCATCACCTCCAGGAATGTCAAGAGGCAAATCACTAAAACCTTTTTCAGCTTTATCTACCGAGATGGTAGCATATCCTTCTTGGATTATATTCCCATGAATCCTTGGTGTCTTGGTTCGGTCGATAGGATTAACAAGACCGATAGCCACCTTGATTGTGGAATTCCCCTTCGGAATGTGTAGCTCACACGTTGTACAAGGTTCAGTGACGTCATCCACAGGGAAGCGCAGTCCTGTGTCCCCTTGATTTGGTATCTTCGTGGAAGCCCAGCTGCTTTTCAACTGAACAGATTGGCTAATGTTGATTCCTGGCTCTGATGCCTGCTTGCTTGCACTCACTGCTATTTGCACTTGCCTCCTAATTTCCTCCTGCATTCTCGCTTCAAGGTTTTTTCCCGCTCCTGTGCTTCACGCACCGCTTCCTCCAACCTATGGAGCCGTTGTGCCTCTTCTTCCTTCTTTCTCTAGCGGCTTCTGTAGGAAGGTCTATCATGAGGGAATCCATGCTCCCACAAGACACTTCCTTTGCCTCTAGTTCGGCCACCATGTTCAATAGTCCCGATGGCGTATGTTAGCTCATCCTTCTCTCTGTTGGGCCTGAACGCACCACTAGCAGTAGCTCTCTGAGCATAAAACAATCTTTCTGCTGCTTCTTGTAGTCTTGCGCCATAAACGCACTTCCCTGTCTCCTGGTCTAGTGTTCCCCCATGAGCAAAAAACCAATTCTTTGCACATTCTCCCCACTCGAGTGATTCTAGTCTGATACCCTTGGCAAGAAGGTCTGCTTCCATTTTGTTCCACTTCTTAATGGCAGTCGGGTAGCCACCTGATCCCAAGTTATGGTGGTATGTCTTCTGTTGGGCATTACGTTGGTTCTTTATCACCCGACTCACACCCTCTTCCGAAGTCTTGTACTATACAAACTCATCCCAATAGGGCCTCTGCTTTGAGATTGGGTCTAGGACAGTAAAATCTGGTGCTATGTTCTTCTTGACATACGTCGTGTATAGGTGTTTCTTCCAAGTCTGAAATTGGGTGGCCATCTTCTTCATTGCCCAATCCCTAACTCGCTCCTTCAATTCATCACCATCAATTATATCATCATAACCATCTGTTTGGAGCGTGAAATGTACCAAGACATCTTTCCAAATTAACGTCTTGTCACGATCGGAGACAAAACTGATATGAGGAGCATTGGTCGTCTTCTTCCATTCACGGGTACTAATCGGGAGCCGGTCCCGTACAAGGTAACCACAGTGGTGCACAAATTTCATTTTATTCGCCCCCCGGTTCTCCTGTATCCACATTGAACTCCGAGATGATGAAGCGGCCCTCCAATGGCTTTTTGGGACCTCGAACATTTTTACTCTTCGTTGTAGTTGTTGATGTCGATCCAGAGGGCTACAAAACATAAACATTATTTTTAATGTCATGAGCACACATAAGACATATGATAATATATATAGCTAATAATAAAAAATATATACTTGGCCAATATGTTGTTGCTCATTTTGTTCAAGAGCTAATCTTGACTCCCATCATTTGCATCCTCTTGCACGTTATTTTTAGCACCATCATCGCCGCAACTTGAGTGCCGGTGTTGATCAAATTCATCATCAACTCCTCCTCATCCATGTTTCTCGGGTTGGCCATCTAGCTTCAAAAACAAAACCAATATATAGTACGTCAAATCTTTGCTTACATGCGTAAAATCTCTGAACAATATGCCACACATGGGTGAACGAGGGCGGCGGTGCTCGCCAGATATACATAGAAACGCATGGGCTTAACGAGGCGGCGGTGCTCGCGATGTATATATACATGCATATGAATACAAATGACGATATATATACGTGTCGTAGCAGTGTGTGTCTTGTGTCATGATTGACGACGACGACGTGAGGCGGGCAGGCGTGTGTCGGTGCGTGATGTTGTGATCCTATGTACCATGTGAACCATGTAGTCATTCATCATATGAGAAAATTCTATGCTGATAATGTAAGTATAAGTCATTATGAAATGTAAGTATATGTGTCTTATTGCTAATATAACCATTACTATTTGAGACCGGTCACATTATTACCAACTATGTCTTCTAGCTTGAAATCAAGTAAAGGTTGTACATGTCTTCTAGCTCAACAACTTCAATAGAAAGTTCTTAATCTAACTTGAAAGGGTTATGAACTTCATTGCGTTGTATTTCTTTTTGAGACGGTCACATTATTACCAACTATGTCTACAAATCGATTTCAGGGTGATATACCAACCGTCTTTATAAATCGATTTATGGTGGTAACTTGAAACATCAATCGTAATATCTATAACTATTTTTAAAGATAAATGGTGACTAGCCACTGTATCGTCGTACGCTTAATTTGCCGTTTTCGTTGGTGTCATTTGGATGACACGTCGGCCGATTCTGTGGCGCTAATAGCGAAGACTACGCTTGTCGTCGTCGTTAAGGAATGGCACGGGTGGCCGACAACATTGCTGCTTGTGCACACACTCGCGGACTGATTTAACTTAACATTTTTACAACATAGTACACATCCAAGCAAATGAGGTCGTGTAAGTCAAAGCAGAGCACGGAGGTCGTCTGCGTGCGGTACACATTTTTACAACACCAAGCAGCGGCTGGCGAGGTCATCGGCGCTAATGACGAAACACATTCAAGATCGCATCAGCAGCGAGGTCGTCGGCGCTAATGATGAAACACATTCAAGATCGCATCAGTAGCGAGGTCATCGGCGCGCTGGTACACATTTTACAACACCAAGCGGCGGGTGGCGAGCTCGTCGGGCGCTAATGATTTAAACACATTCAAGATCGCATCGTTGAGCGAGGTCGTCGGGCGCTAATGACGTAAAAACACATTCAAGATCGCATCAGCAGCCGAGGTCGTCGGGCGCTAATGATGAAATTAACTTACCAAAACTTACCAAGCAGTGGTGGTTGGCGTTGGGTCGGGGGTGAAGCAGCAAGTGAGGTCGTCGCCTGCGCGCTGGGTGGCGTGGGGACCATGACGACATGAGGTGGTGGTGACGACGGGCTCGGGCGAGGTGGCGGAGGCGTCCTCGGTGTGGCGTGGGCGCAGGGGAGAGGAATCGACGAAGAACGCAAGGAAGAAGATGGCCCTGGTATATATAGGCCATACCGAAGATGGCCCTGGTATATATAGGCCATACCCCTTTACTCCCGGTGCCATCCCCCCACCGGGAGTAAAGGTCCTTTACCCCCGGTGCGTATTACCAACCGGGAGTAAAGGTACCTTTATCGCCGGTGCGTCTTACCAACCGGGAGTAAGAGATACCTTTACTCCCGGTTGGTAACACGCTGCCGGGAGTAAAAGATTTTTGGCCCGAACCCGCAGCTGCAGACCCACCTTTACTCCGGGTGGGCTTCCCACCCGGGAGTAAAGGTGGCTGCAGATTTGCGTTTCACTTTGTTTTAAGCAATAGTCTTGTTAAATACAATAGAAATGCAATAGTTTTTGTTAAATACATAGTAAATTAAATAAAAGGCATAAAATTATTTTGTTAAAAATATGGATTTTCTTTTTCTTTATTGCATATAGGAAAAATCTATAACCTAACTTTTTTTATTTTTTGTTACAATTATAAAACATAATGTAACTAATATTTATTATTTCGTTAATGCAAAAATGTAGTATTTAATTAAAATTATTAAAACTATTGGTTTTGGACAGGAAATTTGTTTTCACGTCATTTTAACGTTAATATTTTAATTTTTCATCACTCAATATCCTAATTTACCTTTTTAAGAGAGAAATCCCACCAAATCAAACATTGATTTAATTTGAAACACGACATAATAAACATCTGAATTCACAATTATTACATAATATCTCAAACACACACTACATTAAATCACTATATCATCAAGTGGGCACAGCAGTGAACTTCTTCTTTACGTATGTCCCTTGGTTATGATCGCGTCGTAACCATGGAGTGTCCTCATCATTTACCAAGATGCTAGGGTCTTTGTTCACTTTGAATGGCGGAATTCGGTCATCCTTTTCATAATCTTCTGATATGTCCGACTTGTCCTCAATTCCCACGATGACTCTTTTCCCTGAAAGAACTATGTGGCGCTTTGGCTCTTTGGTTGAGTCATTATCGTTTTTTCCTCTTTTTGGTTTGGTAGACATATCATTGACATAGAACACCTGATTCACATCCTTGGCAAGGACGAATGGTTCGTCTTTGTACCCAATATTACTAAGGTCTACTGTTGTCATTCCATACTCGTTGTCTACTGTTACCTCGCCTCCGGTCACCTTTACCCATTGGCACTTGAACAATGGGATCTTCAAAGTAGGTGCATATTCTAGTTCCCATATTTCATCTATGCGTCCATAATATATGTCCGCTTATTCCCATTGAGGGTCTGTGGCATCTATCACGGACACCACTTTGCTTTTGGTTGGTACTCCTTTTATCTTGGGCTCTTGTGTAGAATATGTTCCCATTTATCTCGCACCCTTTGTATGTGACGATATGCCATGATGGTTGCATAGCCAATAAATCTGATTGCTCATGGATGCTCTCATCACCTTGACATTTTTTCGCAACCAACCGCCGAAAGTTTCCATGTGCTTACGCGTAATCCAAGCTTCAGTCTTCCACGAAACTCGGATCATAAGAGATCCTTGTGTGTCTCAATATACGGATCTACCAAAGAGAAGTTACGTAGAACTGTGTAGTGCGCTTTATTGAAATAATCATCATCCGTACCAATATATGTTTTCCTCCCTAGTGTCCCTTTCCGCTTAGTCTCCCTTCATGTCTCGATTCAGAACACCAATCGAGTCAAGGTCGGGAATAAAGTCAATCTGAGAACTCAATGACCTCTTACATTCCATAGCCCTTGGCGATGCTTCCTTCTGGGTGAGCACGGTTGTGAACATATTTCTTCAGGACTCCCATGAATCTCTCTAAGGGGAACATGTTGTGTAGGAACACAGGACCGAGAGTGAAAATCTCCTTGACTAGGTGAACTAGGAGGTGTGTCATAATATCAAAGAAGGAATGAGCGAACACCAACTCAAAGCTGACGAGACATTGAACCACATCATTCTGTAGTTTAGCTAGATCAGTTGGATCAATTGCCTTCTGAGAAATTGCATTGAGGAATGCACATAGCTTCACGGTGGCTAGACGTACATTTGGAGGTAGAATTTCACTTAATGCGACTGGAAGTAATTGCATCATGAGAACGTGACAGTCATGGGACTTTAAGTTACAGAATTTCTTCTCTGGCACATTTATAATACCCTTTATATTCGAGGAGAATCCAGATGGTACCTTGATGTTGTTTAAGCATTCAAACATGATTTCCTTCTCCTCTTTGTAAGTAATGGCGTCCATCATCTGTCTTCTCTGGATGCAGGTTGTCTCTTTCTCTCAAACAACGTAGGTCCTGTCGTGCTTCAAATATGTCCTTAGGCTTTCCATACACACCCATAAAGCCTAGCAGGTTCACACAAAGATTCTTCGTCAGGTGCATCACGTCGATCGAGCTACGGACCTCTAGGACTTGCCAATAGGGTAGGTCCCAAAATATGGACTTCTTCTTCCACATGGGTGCGTGACCATTAGCGTCGTTCGGAACAGGTTGGCTTCCATGTCCTTTTCCAAAGACGACTTTCACATCATTGACCATATCGAGTACATCCTCATCGGTTCGGTTGCGAGGCTTGGTCAGGTGGTCTGCCTTCCCTTTAAAATGCTTGCCTTTCTTTCTTACGGGGTGATTTGCAGGAAGAAATCGATGATGGCCAAGGTACACGACCTTTCGACATTTTTTCAAGAATACACCTCTAATATCACCGAAGCAGTGTGTGCATGCATTATATCCCTTATTTGACTGTCCTGAAAGATTACTTAGAGCAGGCCAATCATTGATTGTTACGAACAACAATGCTCACAGATCAAAGTGTTCCTGTTTGTACTCATCCCACACACGTACACCTTCTTTATTCCACAAAATGAGAAGTTCGTTAATAAGTGGTCTCAGGTACACATCGATGTCATTGCCAGGTTGCTTTGGGCCTTGGATGAGCACATGCATCATAATGAACTTCCGCTTCATGCATAACCAAGGAGGAATGTTGTAGATACTTAGAGTAATAGGCCAAGTGCTATGACTACTATTCTGCTCTCCAAAAGGATTGATACCATCTGTATTTAAAGCAAACCTTAAGTTTCTTGCGTCATTTGCAAACTCCGGGAATTCTCTGTCGATTGCTCTCCACTGGGACCCATCAGTAGGGTGTCTCAACATATTGTCTACCTTACGGTCTTCTTTGTGCCATCGCAACAATTTTGCATGTTCTTTGTTTCTGAACAGACGTTTCAAGCGTGGTATTATAGGAGCATACCACATAACCTTGGCAGGGATTTTCTTCATGGACGTTCGCCCTCAACATCACTGAGGTCATCTCGCTTCGATCTTATATGCATGACGCATGGCATAACGGCATGCATCCAATTTCTCGTACTCTTTGCCATGATGCAGGGATGCGATCATTAGGACATGCATGTATCTTCTCTATTTCTAGCCCCATAGGACAGACAACTTGTTTTGCTTCGTAGGTAGTGGCGGGCAATTTATTGTCCTTCGAAAGCATCTTCTTTTGGATTTTTAGTAACTCTCCAAATCCCTTGTCAGATACACCATTCTTTGCCTTCCATTACAGCAATTCTAGTGTGGTTCCCAACTTTTTCTGCCCTGCATCACAAGTTGGGTACAACAATTTCTTGTGATCTTCTATCATCCGCTCGAACTTGATCTTCTCCTTTTCACTTTCACATTCTATTTGTGCGTCACGAATGACCTGAGAAAGATCATCAGCCGGCTGATCTTCTGTGGCTACCTCTTCTTCAGCTTCTCCCATTGCAGCATCATTGAAGCATGCACCATCGGGAATAATATCATTGTTGTCCCATTGTTCTTCTTCACCTTCTTCCATTACAACACCGGTTTCTCCGTGCTTTGTCCAACAAATATAGTTTGGCATGAAACCCGACTTAAACAAGTGTGAATGAAGAGTCCTTGAGCAAGGATATTCCACTGTATTCTTACATATGGCACATGGGCAGCACATGAAACCGTCGCGTTTGTTTGCCTCGGCCGCCCGTAACAAAGAATGCACGCCGTCAATGAACTCTTGGGAGCGGCGATCAGCATTATACATCCAATGACGGCTCATCTGCATTACATGACATAAATACCATATTAAAACCTAGATCATAATTAATTATTTATACAACATGCGTGCCACCACAAAAGATACAAATTTATGAAAGCATCGCTACAATGTAGACAATCCCAACTACCACTAAAAGAACTAAAGCTAAAATACATTTCAGTAGCACTAGGATTTCACGACCAATCTCAACTAAAACGACAGATCCCCGATTGTGCAACATCTTTGGGCTTCTTCTCGGTGGATTAATGCCTCATTAGCCGTCCGATCTGCCCTGTTGTGCAAGATATTTTTTTTACGAGTTCAACATACTCTTCCTCCCAGTAGAAGCCTGAACATCGTCCACTGCCATCCCACTGAAATTAAAACAAAAAATTAGAACTTTAATCACAACCATCATGAAAATAGGTATAAACTAACCATAATCATTAAATACGATAAAATAACTCACATTGTGATCCGGACACTTGTAGAAGATACGATCCTTGTTGGGACCCTCCTTCTTCACTCGGTACTCCATCACAATCTTCATCTCATCACGACACTTGCCGCATGGAATGCGAGGGAGGCCCGGCCTAAGTCGCTTTGGAAACCCATGAGAGGCCGAGGACATGGATGCAGTTGCCATCTACTCTCTATACTCATTTTTTAATACACTATAAATTTCTCCTTTTATAAACAAATAAAATTAAGAAACTATAAAATTATCTATATCTCTAAACAATGATATTTTTAATGGTCATTGTGTTCTAAATCTTTTTTCGGCGGTAAGTAAGTAATTCACATGATATTTCCGCAAATTAACAGAAGAATGGGAGTGTACACACATAACAGACTACTGCAACGATATCGGGACGTGTGAATAAATAACCATCCGTACTAGTTGACCTTGCTTACGTGATCATCTCGGCGAGCATTTCTCCACCGGACGGCACCGTACTTGGTCAAGGAAGAGCTTCGATTCTACGAGGAAGGGAACACGGTCTTTCACGACCGTTGCCGCTCTCCCTCGTAGAATCAAAGCTCCTCCTTGACGTCCGTTACCGCTCGGCAGAGAACATGCTCGTCGAGATGAACACGGTCCGCAAGTTCAACTAGTACGGATTTTCTATAATTTTCTAACTATTTTCTAAGTTTATATTTATGTATATACTACGTTTGGGTACGGTGATTGACAGACTACTGCGATGATATCGGGACATATGAATAAATAATCATCCGTACTAGTTGAACTTGCTTACATGATCATTTCGGCGAGCATTTCTCCACCGAACGGCACCGTACTTGGCCACGGAAGAGCTCCGATTCTACGAGGAAGGGAACACGGTCTTCCACGACCGTTGCCGCTCTCCCTCGTAGAATCAAAGCTCCTCCTTGACGTCCGTTACCGCTCGGCAGAGAACATGCTCGCCGAGATGAACACGGTCCGCAAGTTCAACTAGCTACTTTAACCTTCTTTCATGTAAATATGCAAGCTTGAAGTGATTTTGAGCTCAAATTGCTTACAAATGAAAAAAACCACAATAAAGAACCATATATATATAATGAACAAAATGAGATAAGACAATGGTGAAAAATGAGAGTATGAGATTGGTAACCTTTACAACTGAAGAATCGAAGAAATCGACGGAGGAATCGAAGAATGGATGGAGGAACAATGGAGGGAGAGAGGAAGCAAGAACACTAGTGCAGTGAGCTTCAAAATGTGCTGAGCTCAGGCTCGGGAAGGAAGAAGGATACGGCCGGGATATAAAGGGGGACCTTTCGTCCCGGTTGGTGGCTCCAACCGGGACTAAAGGTAACTTTCCAACCCCGGGCGCAGCCACGGCCCAAGAGTAGACCTTTACTCCTGGTTGGAGCCACCAACCGGGAGTAAAAGTATACCTTTAGTCTCGGTTGGTGGCTCCAACCGGGACTAAAGGTCCCTGCCACCTCTGTCTGGCGCAGTAGCCGTTGGGCAGGGACCTTTAGTCCCGGTTGGAGACACCAACCGGGACTAAAGGTATTTCTAGTCCCGGGCGCAAAAAATTCCGGAACTAAAGCCCATTTTGACCGAGGATCAAAGGTCTGTTCTCTACTAGTGTCACCGGTGAAGCCGTTTTGGATGACCGTGGCAAAAGAGGCTTGACACGTCCACACCGCGGCCAGAGATTGGCTGGTGGTCTTTAAAGGGACTTCAGCCGACCAGTGACCATGCAGACTACTGCGCGAGCTGAATTGAGACAGATCGCCGCCGCGAAGCCAAGCCAGCACAAGTAAGCAGCCGCAATGGAGGGATCCGCCGCTGCGCCACTCCGCACACGAGTGTGCATCATCGGGATCGGCCCCGCGGCGCACACGGCGGCGATCTACGCGGCCCGCGCGGACCTCAAGCCCGTTCTCTTCGAGGGCTGGATGGCCAACGGTGTGGCCGCGGGCGGGCAGCTCACCACCACCACCGTCGTCGAGAACTTCCCGGGCTTCCCTGCAGGCATCATGGGCAGCGACCTGATGAAGCGCTGCCGCGACCAGTCCCTGCGCTTCGGCACCAGGATCGTCACCAAGACCGTCGCCGCCGTCGACCTCTCGGCCCACCCCTTCCGCGTCGTCTCGGATAAGTCCACGACCGTCCTCGCCGATGCCGTCATCGTCGCCACGGGCGCCGTCACGCGCCGCCAGCTGCACTTCCCCGGGTCCGACGTGTACTGGAACCATGGCATCTCCGCCTGCGCCGTCTGCGACGGCCCGGCCCCCATCTTCCGTGACAGGCCGCTCGCCGTCGTAGGCGGAGGCAACTCCGCCATGGAGGAGTCCAGCTTCCTCACAAAGTACGGCTCCCGCGTCTACATCGTCCACCACCGGAGCACCTTCCGGGCTTCCAAGATCATGCAGGACAGGGTGCTCAAGAACCCCAAGATCCAGGTCGTCTGGAACTCGGTGGTTGTCGAGGCGTTTGGTGGCGCAGAAGGCGGCGGTGGCGGCCGTCGGTTGGCTGGCATCAAGGTCAAGAACCTGGTGAGTGGTGAGGTCAAGGATCTTCAGGTGGCTGGTCTCTTCTTCGCCATCGGGCACACGCCGGCGACGGAGTTCCTGGGTGGGCAACTCGAGCTTGACTCGCCGGCGGGATACGTGGTCACCAAGCCGGGCTCCACCCACACCAGTGTGAAGGGAGTCTTCGCTGCTGGCGACGTGCAGGACAAGAAGTATCGCCAGGCCATAACTGCCGCTGGATCAGGTACTCTACAGCTCTATGATTCTTTTACGAATATTCGTTCGCTCCTATTGAATTGCAAGTGATCAATATGCAAACATATCGAATAGAGGAACTTTACTGCTACGAAACAGATGAACACATATGGCCAAAAAATATTTTTTGAGAGGCGGGGGTGCATGCCCACCTCTGTGTAATGGTTTGGCGCCGAACCTGCTGACGAGCTTGCTAGCATGTTCATTGCCCACCATGGACCTATCGTGGAGATAGAGAGAGAGAGGAGAAGTGAAGAGGATGAGCAGGGACGGAGCTCAGTAGAGGCGAAACTGGGCTCCAGCACCTGCTTGCCTTCGCAAAATCATGAAGGACTAATAGTAGCATGCTGATGAAGACTAAAGTAGGTAAAGACTAGTAGTATCTAGGAAGGGGCAGCAGAGAGCAAGAGACGTAGGAGTAGGCAATACTGTATTGTTTAGCATTGAATTAGCCCCCCCCCCTTAATATTGGATCACGCTCCGCCACTGAGGATGAGGGCCCACTCCGAGACCACCGCCGGTGAGCCCCTCCTAGGTATGCTATATGAAAGTCACTGCTGAGCCAGGCAACCCCCCTACCCCCCAAGGATCTAAGAATGTCACGCGCGAATCAGGATGCCTCCACACCAGATCTACGAATGAGAGATAGGGAGCAAGAGTTGAGGAAGAGAGAGAGGGAGGGCAATCTCACCAAATTGGGGCATCCCTCCACAGGGCTCGACTATGTTCTTCGTGTAGTAGTGTGTGGGTGACAACAAGGGGTGCGTCCGAGGCCACCATGGTGTGCTTGGAGTGGAGTAGGGGAGAGGAAGAGGCGCCCCACTGGCATACGCAAGCTATGCCATCGGGTCTGCATGCCATGCCGCTGTGGTGGAGTGAGATTTGGGTAGGTAAGAGAGGTGGGGTGGGTGAGGAGGGGATAGGTGAGGAGTGGGCAACTGAGGATGGGGCGGCTAGAGGATTGGGGTCGGAATTAAGGTATTTGGAGCTCATGGTCCTTTTATAGTTGTGAAATCAATTTCACCGTGGGCTCGTATCATGAACGAAGCATTGGTGAAAATGATATTCAATGCTAGTTTGTATCATGAAACGACAGTGTTATATTTTCGTAAGCGTTTTTAATGATCCATTGATGAAAATGTTTTATGTAGTAGTGATTGACAATATTGTGGCGATAGACCCTATGAAAAGACTATAGCAAAGCTACAACTGGGCTATAACAAAGCTATAGCTAGACTATAGCAGGTTATTTAGAACCATGATAATAAGATTAAGAGTTTACTAAACAATAGCAAGTGGAGTCCTGACTTTAGCTTTTAAAAAACCGTTTATCTAGAAAATGCTTCAATCAACATATACCGGATCATTTGAAATGTTTTTAACGAAAGTATTGAAATTATGATAAATTCTACTTGGCAAAGTAAATTCTCATAAACCGCATAAATGGTGATTGTGCCTACTTCATCCTTGTTTAGAAAGAGTTAACAATTACCCGTTTTATCATGAAAATCTGCATACAAGATGCATCTGCTTTGAACAATCTCCTTTTGCAATAGTAGTAATGTACAAGTCAGAATGGTGGTTGGTCTCATTGTCTCTTTATAAGATCAATCAATCTAGGAAACTGGCATTGGTGGTTTCATCAGCATAGCATATATATACTTGTGGATGCACGTCACCAATATGTAATTATATCTATTATTTACTTGTGGATGTTGCAGGGTGCATGGCCGCTTTGGATGCTGAGCACTATCTGCAGGAGGTCGGGGTCGGTGCACAGGAGGGCAAGTCTGATGATCGTGTGTCTGATTGACTAGGTCAGTTGACGGTGCCGTAATATAATATAAGCCGCAGTCTTTTGAGCGGTATGCCATGGGTTGTCATGATTGAAAATAAAACCTGAATAATCACGCTGCTTAGTAGCACACTATATATTCTTCTCATTATGATCCAGAACTTTAAACTTATAGTTATGTACTGCAAACCGTCATGTTCACCGGCTATGAACTTACCCTTTTAGACATCTTCATTGTCAATATGGTCGCTATGTTATTCGTGTTGTATTATCTAAAAAAATGTTATTCGCGTTGCTACGCTGAGCTCATACCCATCAAATGTCTAGCAGCCTTTCAGCTTCCGCTCAGTTTCATTCTCTCTTTCTCTTCAGGGGAGTTACCGTCTGTTACATGCTTATACATATTCAGTCATTCGGACATTCAGTCTGAATGTCCGAATATCCGTTTGGACAATCAATTTCCGCCTGCCGCGCAAGGCCCAGCTCCGTGTGCGAGCTAACATAAGGCCTAGATTAGGCAGATCCACAATTCCTACTCTCACTAGCCGCATGAATATCCGTTTGATGGGGGGCTATCCAGGCTAGTGGGCTGCAACTTTCTATTGTATGATTGGCCGTACACTACCACTGTACTTACAACTTGGTTGCGTACTAGACTATGCAGGCCTTGGATTTAAATTATCATGTTCATATTTTATAATTTTATCAAATTTGACTAAAATTAATTTATTCGAGATGATTCAATACAATAGAGAGCTACTTCGTGCCAATTATTAGAACTGCTAGATCAACATATGAGCCCCACATCAAAGTTGGACCCTAGAACTAAACTCTCGTGCTCACACTTTAAAATCATAGAGAAATTTACTAAAATTTATTTTGTATGCCTCAATACGAAACGAAACTACTTTATGCCAATTAGAAGTTTAGAACTCAGCAAAGTTGGCCCGGCCCGACTCAACTCACCAAGCGTGGCCTGGTCCGTGAACCTTATTGGATAGGACCTAGGCATAGCTCTCTTTTTAGTTTTACATAAAAAATATCAGCTCAGCCCGAGGTTGACACAAAACATTCCTTTTATTTATTTATTTTATAATTGAAAATTAGTAGGCGGCCTACTGAGGCCCAACCCGAACTCAGCCCAAAGCAGTCGTTGCATATTTTATCCCTGAACTCAATCCACCATTTTGCTGGTCCAGTCTAGCTTGACCCGCATGATGCATAGTTCAAGTGTAGCAAGACCTGCATGTGGAGCCCCACATCAAAAGTCGGATCTCGGACCAAAAGCTCACGTTCACATCTTAAAATTTTAGTGAAATTAACTGAAATTTGTTAGAAATTATTCAAAATGATATGAACCAAAAGCTCGCGTTTGAAATTTGAAGTGTATGAAGCTACATGTGCCGATTTGTGCACCAAGATCAACTTGTGGGCCCCACGTAAAAAGGAGGACCCACAGACTAAAAGCTCACGCTCACACCTTAAAAATTTAGCGAAATTAACTGTTACTGAATGTTAAGCCAATTTATGTGTGAAGATCAATATGTTTGTCCAATATCTACCGCAGGACCTTGGAACTAAAAGCTCCCATTCACACCCTAAAGTTAGTTACTCTATTTCTTATAGCCATGTGGATATAAAACTCTAAGACGGTCAACCTTGATTCCCACTATAATGCCTCCAAATCTTCCTTTTGGTTGGATCCATCTGCAATCAACAACCACCTCAACCAGCAACAAGAACGAGCTGCAGCCGGCCATATGCATGAGGACAACCAAATTGTAGCTGCGTGCCTAACACCACAAGCAGCTAGAAATCCATGGATATTGAGTGGAACAAACAAAATCAACCCACTTTTGATACCATATTGAAGATTAAATGGAAAGTGCAGACCCATGGACACAAGTTGGGGAAACTCTCCAACTATCCTTCTTCTAGATCTCCACTCTCTGTTCTTTTATTTATCTCTTTTCAATTTTCTCCTTTTAGTCTCTACAATATTACGTAGTTACAAAAGAAGGCTTACACACATGCACACCATCAGGAACACGCTTGATTGTTTGACAGTCGACATATCTATCTTAGCTGTCCATCATGACGAGCTTCCTCTAGTAGAACTCAATGCTCGAATGGCACACGCTTGGTACCATGAAATCCTTTAGGCATTGAACATGCTGAATGACTTTATCTTACTTGCAAAAGATCTGTAATATTGCAAAGAGAAAAACTTGATTGGACAATCATGAACGCAGGAATTAGTTATGAATAATAACGGTTGGGGCAGTCGCTTCTCTGCCTGAATCCAGTCCATGGCTGAGCCCAGAAACTTGGCAGGTGCGTGCGCAATCCACGAGTTCATGAACTCATTATTCGCACTTGCCCATCCCTGTACCTTCTTGACCTGCTGTCGTTCAGAACGTTTTCCACCCATGTCTTTCTGAGTGGTTAGTCTACATGGGATCTTCTCCACCCGAAGAAATGCTCCACCATGCTTGGACTTCCACAGCATCTGATATGAGGTAGCTGCAACATTCCCATGAAGGCAATCTACCGCCTTTGGTAGCATCATCTTGCACAGTTGTTCAAAGCAGGAAATGTTCGCACAAAAGCTGCCATGCTGCACGGCCTCCCCGTTGATCATCTCTGTTGCTGAACCCTCAACTCTCGGCGGTAAATCTTGAAAGGAGGTATGGGGCCAGAAGTGCATTCCAAATTTCAGATAAGGAAAGTCTCTCGTGAGACTTGTTTCACTTTCTTCATCGATGACCGCTCTTTGCTTGTTCTTCTCAACTGAGAGTGATACATGGGCCAACAAGTACACAAACATAACTGGTTCCAAGTATATATCACAGAGCAATGATTCTGATGATGAGCTTGTGGCATTGTAGCTCTGGGCATAGTAATGATCTTGTTGCTGACAACAAAGCGGGTTCGGTTGAAGCCATTTTGAACAGGTCCTGTAAAGATTGTTTTGGCGTTCACAAACAGATGATACCCAGCACAAGTCTTGTGTTGGTAGCTGGGTGAGCTTTGTCTTCACGGCCTCGACCGTTGAGCTCAAGTGAGGTATGAATAGCTGTAGGCAGCTTACTGCAACACCAACTATGTCGATACTCTCGGAAAGCCGGAAATTGAGGGCAAGAAGAAAATTGTTCTCTGATGCATTGCTATCTTTAAGTAACAATACTAGGTTACCATCCACCCCATGGTCATGTGTTCTAAAAGGCTGTAAAAGAAACGACAGATGTTGACTCCCGCGAACAAAGCAATACTTTGTTCCTTTGCCAGCGAGAAGATGGCGTATAAGAGGGTCAAAGAACATATATCTACGTGGTGTGCCACCAAGCTCCACATACCTCAAGAACTCACTCGCACCATCTGCATACCTCTCGAACCGCCGGACGGCAGCAGAGCTTCTCAGCTCATCCTCGCTGCCACGGCTAAAGATGGACGAGACGAACGACCTGGCAGCATAAGCAATCTGCTTAGGAAAGGAGGAGCTCCTTACACTGTTTTGCATCTCTTCCTCTTCCTGCAGGCGCTGCCTGCACCTGCGAAGAGTGTGGTCGCACTCCTGCACAGCGCGCTTGAGCTTGCTCTGCCATCGCAGCAATGGAGCTCTGGTGGTGATGTTCCACTTGTTGGATGTCTGGAGGGCAGCCTCCAGCTTGATGTGTGCCATCTCCATCCTCTCGATTCGGTCCTTTGCTTCTGAGTTCTGCTCACACCTGTCCTTGAATCTTGATAGGACCTGATTGACAGCCTCCTGAGCAACTGCAGAAGTGACAATCTCTGCTGCCATTAGGATCGATCAAAGCAATGCGACCTGTAGAATCGATTGTCCTGCGAGCTTGGAAAGAAAGCAAGGTACTCATCAATATACAAAAAAAAAAGATGGACAAGACGAGCGATCTGCTAGAGTAGGGGAAACCAGAACCTGGAGAGGTCGAACAGGGTCGCAGCAAACATTTTGAGGATCTATCCTGCCGAGCGAAGTGATATATAGAAAAGCCATAGGTACCGAGAGCAGTGGGAATGTGCCGTCGTGAGCCAGAATTCCACGCACAGGGACCGAGAGCAGTTAAGTCAACGGTGGACTAAACGTAGAAGATCTTTTTTTTAACCGGAGTTCCCTATCTATCAAACTGGCAGGAAACTTCCATCGTACGTACATTGGCAGGGAACAGGTAAAAAAATAAACGTAGAAGATGTAGATTGATTACCTACGCTAGGATAAGGGTTAGTTAGGTATATATTGACTAAGAAGACTTGGGAAGCAACACTACCGTATATGTGACGGAAAACATTTTGTTTTCTTCCTCTTTTTTATTTTTTATTTTTTGAGTTTCGATGGGTACCTGCTGGTAGGTGGGCCCTACGGCTCCGCGTTTCCTTGGCATTCTGTCAGTGCCAGGTGGAGGCTGTAGACTAATCAAGTAACTAGCCATAATAATATATTAATTTTAATATTATAACTTGGAGGTTGGCAACTTGGCATGCAATAGTACTTACATTTGAGTGGTATGTGGATATCATACGGGTTTGGGATATGGAGTGAAATTGAATAAGTGAGTACATTCCATTGCTTGATACTCCCTCCATCTATGAGTGAAAGGCGTGCATTGACTGAGGGAAAGTCTGCGCAAAACGGATTTTGATCATTATTTTATCTTACAATATAATCTTGTTCGCTTCTTTTATAATCCGTCTTTTTCAGCTTTCTTTTTCAACCGAAACAGTATTTTCTCTCTCACAACAAACCAGCCGGAACAGTGTTTTGCTTGTTTTTTCAAGGAAACGAACGAGCCCTATACGTTGTAAATCGGTAAAAACCAAAGTCGTCTTAGAGACACTAATACAAATGTGGGAGCTGAGGGGTGCTCAGGCTGCCAGCCAGCGTTCGAGCACCGTCCGACGCGGGTGCCTCACCTCCTCCGGGGAACTCCCCCGTGCATTCAACAAACACTTTGAATACAAAAGCATTATTGAAGTTTTGTGCCAGCAAATAATATGACTAGTTGTTAGAAAAAATTGTAAAACTTTACTTTGGACTAGTCAAAATACCTCTTATATATTTCATATGCAAGGAATTGGATTTGAAATGACTATAACACCTTTATTAGGGAACCAATCGAAGAAAAAAATAAATTAATTCAAACGGTATCTTACCAATATCCAAAACACCCCACCCGGCCAACTTTAACACTGTTGTGGTTTCCATATGAGATATATTATTGTTTGGTTTGTAAATTAAAACTATATTTATTTTATCCCATGGTTTCGTAAAACTACAGCATCGATCTGTGCCACTATAACCAATATTCATTCACGCAAAGTCAAAAATAAACACGCTGCGGAGATGCCAATTTTTTTTTCTTTTGGTCGAAATGTCAAAAAACACGCTGCAGAGACATCATAGCATGATTCAGCATGTTCGAACCAGGTCTGGTCTGACGACGACGACAGCTAGCTAGCCAAAGGAAACAGACGCAACGCATGTACGTGATCGAGCAAGTCAAGGGCTTTTCAGCGGTTCTAATGTAGAAGTTGTTGTTAACTAATCCTAACATTGCTCCATTCCGATGCAGAGTCTAATATAATCTAATCTAATAAATTAAAAGAGCCGCATTTGTCAAGAATCCAGGGATTGCAAGCCCGGCCGTTTCGCCACCAACCAGGCAAAGCCGGCAACGGGACAGGACACGTCACTCACTGTACGTTTCAGCTGCGAACCACCGTTCTATTCCACCAACAGGCAGCAGCGAATAGGTGCTGCGGTTCCAAAAGCCTGTGATTTGCGGGGCCGGACGGACAGTGACGGCAGAGCTGACCGGCCGGCCGGCCAGAGCGAGACTGCAAGAGGGATTGGAGGAAGAATGGCGACGGGCATGTGCATGCGCGGCGAAGCCGGGCATCCCGCGGCGGTCACAGGAGGTCCGGCGCGTGCACGTCCCCGTCCGCCGTCCGTCGTCCGGTCGCCTTCCGCCGGCCGTACACGTACCTAGCGCAGCGACGTGCGTGGTGGCGTTAAGTGTGTGTATGGGTGTGTACATGTATTCGTACGTATACGTGGAGGACGGAGAGCAGATGTAGGTGTCTGGTGTACAGCCGGCCGACCCCGTCGCTATTCGGAACGAACGGCGGTGGTCCATATATACCGGCAAACGTACTCTAGCATACGGCTTTTCAAATATACGTGGTATAGTAATGGATAGGGGCGACGTACGTACGTACGTATACCAGGGATCACGCCTGCTAAAAAATATGCATCGTCTGCGTCAACCAACCGTAGATTGCATTGTTCGGGCAGCGCAGTTACGTACAACCGGAGTTACCGACACCGACCCGACCCGCTCCCCCGGGCGCGCCCAGCCGCGTCGTCATCAATACCCGGTCGCCTCGCCGATCGAATTTAACACCGGCGGGCGAGCGGGCGGAGGGAGCCCGCGGGCCGGCCGCTACGGGCGCATATGCAGGTTGTCTCTGCATCCGCATCCAGTTCCAGTGTGCTGATCCCTGCTGATGCCCTCATCACGCACATGCTTTTTTTCACACTCAGCCCCGTTCATTTGAGTTATAAGTCATGGCTTATTAGTTAACGAACAATATTTTTCTCTCATATCAAACTAGTTAACAGTACTTTCAGTCATGGCTTATAAGCCAGCTAAACCAGCCAAAACGAACATAGCGCAATATTAAATCCTACGTAAGTCGTAAGTAGTAGTACTACAACGTATTTGTGTAAAAAAAAAATGTAGTACAAGGTGTTAAATGACGGAGCATCTCTCTAACAGTCTAACTCTAATATAAGCACGCAGTCAGTCACCGGAGTTTCAGTAATCGCAGCTAGCACGTGCTTCACACGCGCCGAATTGAGAAACCCGACAGGGGACAGACACGCACGTCAAACTGAAGCCCCAGCCAGATCGGTCTCAGGGAGTATCCTGTATTCCTACCATCCTATCCTATCCTACCCTCCCCGAAGCTGCGACTTGCAAGCAAGCAGCCGGCCCTACGGACGGCCGGGAGCGGAACAAGCTTATGATCCGCCGCGGTACGGCGAGGTGTCCGGCCCCGGCGGCGAGCCGTGCCAACAAATAATGACTGGCCCCGATTCGCACGCGACGTCGACGCCGGCCCGACTAAACATAGCTGCCGGCGCGACGCACGCGTGCATGCGTGGGAAGAGAGAGAATTCCTGGTTTGCTCATGCAATGCAACCGGTAACCATCTCTCTATTGTTATTCAAAATGTATATAGGCCATGTTTGGAATGCAGGAATTTCACGGGCAAAACATAGGAACAAGAATTTTTTCCCGTAATTCAAACAAGCCCATATTGTCCATCCTTCATACTTACTACTGGAAAGCTAAAATTCCTTGGCGGTGCACTTACCGTTAGGGAAATAGAAAATATCGTCAGGAAAATATGAATTCAATTTCCCTGACGGTGCGGGAATAACCGGTAGGGCTAACTCGACAGAGAAATAGGAAAATGTCTGACGGTTCCCCGTTAGGGAAATTAATTTTGATTTTCCTGTCGGTTCCAAACCGTCAGGCCAATTGTAAACCGTAAGGGATAAAAGTTAGGTTCTGTCAGTCCGCCACCGACAGGAAAATCATAAACACAGGTAGGATAATTGTTTAACCTGACGGTAAGAAACCGACAGAATAAAAGGGTATTTATCCTGTCGGTTGAGTAACCGGCAAAAAAATTGCACCTTCCCTGTCGGTATCGATCTGTCCCTGTCGACTTACAACAGTCAAGAAAATATTTTCCTTGTCAGTGTTAAACCGCCAGGATAATTACCCATCGGAAAATAATATACATATAATGAATGCAATAACATTTTTTATACAATTCAAAAAACAATATATTTAATATCATTTGCACAGAATCGAATACACAATGATTTTCATATATAACATGAAATCCAATACATACAAAGATATCTTGCATCAACATACCGAAATACATAAATACATCCAAACATTTGACACCCATCTACCCAAAACAACTATTTGGCATCAAGATAACAAGCTCTTGCACAACCATGAGTACTAGCTAAACATTTACTACCAACAGAGTACTGAACGAAGCAACAACGGCAGCCTCGCCATTGTCGCTGCAACCCCACATCTCCCTTGTATTGATGCTCGAGCTTGTCTATTAGGTACCACACTAATGTTTTGTAGAGGGTCTACAGAATAATAATAGCAGTCAACAAGTTTACCAATACGCTAAGCAAAATCACAAAAGCACAATGATATTCAGACAATGCACAATGACATTCAGTTTTCAAAAAAAAAATCATGCAGCACTCTCAGGTTCTGTGCACTACAAACTTCTGCAGAAAATTTATGAACTGCAGCATTCAAGAGGGCTGCTATATCTGGCACAGAAATTGCAAACATGTATCTACAACTACAGGCTACATGTATGAATGATCTGAGTTCTGGGTCATTTTCTTCGCACTCTCGCACACAACTACACAAAATAAACTTACCAGGTCAGTGACATATTCAGCAGCAATGTCCTCCACAACTGCAACAGTTTCTGGAAGTGGCTACAAAATCAAGAACACCACATGAGCAAATAACAATACAATTTCTGTTTGGAAGGAAAAACTATGTGCTTATTTCTTTACATAGTTATTTTAATAATTATACATAAGAATTGCAAATAACAATACAATTTCTGTTTATGTGGTCTGATGAAGTGATGTGCATCATCATTTTTGAAACAATATACATACTGTGTATTGGGTGCAGAAGCATGACTACTAGACTACGTCCTAGCTTTGCAGGTGAAAAAAATCCTAGAGAAGCTAGATGGCTATTACAGAAGCAAAACTGAACTACGGCCTGGCTCTGCAAGTTGTCATAAAACATTGTTTTGCAATTCAGTTAACCAAATCAACTTGGATTATAATTCCTACACTACTACATGAATCATTTTTAGCGACGCCACCCTTTTCTACCAGAGGCGGTTCAACTAGCACGCCGCCTCTAACCGTGCCGGTGAGCACTGTAGCTCCATGACCGCCTCTGAAGATACATCTTCAGGGACGGTTCTATTAAGAAAACTGCCTCTGATAGACGTCTATTTTCAGGGGCGGTTACGTTAAGAGAACCACCCCTGAAAATGGATCTACAGAGGCGGTCCTCTTTACAAAACCGTCCCTAAAAGTGATCTATTTTCAAAGACGGTTCGTTAAGAGAACCACCCCTACAAATGCATTAACAGAGGCGGTTCTCTTTAGTCAACCACCCCTAAAAATGCCCCCCCCTAATTACCCCGTCTTCCTCCTCGGAACAGTATGCATGCTGAGCACCATTAACTCACTTGGAGGGCGAGAAATATCAAAAATAGAGGGAGGGAGGTTTTGCCCTTTGAACCTTCGAAGGAGTTGGGTTTGAGAGGTGAGATAGTGGCGTACCTAAACTCTTTCAAACTTTTCATGTTCATTTCTTTCACTTAGAGATCTAGAGAGAGACATGCATGATGTTAGATTTTTTTCCTAGCAATTTAGACTGATTTTGCCCAACTTACTTTGGCTCACATGAACTCTAGTTAATTTCTATATTTACTTTATCATTTTTAAGCTTTAGGTCTAGAATAATGTAATATTTATATAGAAAAATAGACATCAATTGCTTCAACATTTATATGCAAATAATACCTTCATGCAAATATACCTTTTATTTTTGAAGGGCACATATGGATAGGTCATGGATGTACACGAAAAGAAGACATGAAGCTTCCTACATACAAGATGTGAATGGTTTTATTGAAGCAGCTAAAAGGCACGCTTTGATTAAGCAAACAAAGGATATATATTGTCCCTATGTTGACTGTCAGAACCGTATAGTATACCGAGATGCAAGTACGATAAGATCACACTTGGTAAGAAGGGGTTTCATGGAGAACTACGAGATTTGGGATCATCATGGTGAGAGACGTACAAAAAACAGGCAACATGGAAGGTACAAATCCACCAGAAGTTAGGAAAGATGATGATGCCCATCGTGTCATGATGCATGATGGTCTAGGAGATGACATTGCAAGTGGTGGTGGTGGCGAAGGCTGTGGTGGTGGAGAAGGTTGTGGTGGGGAGGATAATGGTGAAGACAGTGAAGAAGATGAAGAAGAAGACTTCCTGGATGACATATTGCACCACGTAGAACAATAATTACTATTGAAAGGGCTAAATAATTTGGAGACAGTGTGGAAGGCAAGGGAAGAACGTTTGTACCCGGAGGAAAAGTGTTGTGAGAAAAGGTGGTCGTTGCTACGTTTTGTTCTAGACATACTGATCTTGAAGGCTAAGTATGGCTAGTCCAATAGGAGCTTCAACGACCTATTGACTATGTTGGCTGCTGTGCTTCCTAAGCCAAACTTTGTGCCTACCAACACGTATCTAGCGAAGAAGCTTATCAGTCCACTGATGATGGGTGTGGAACGAATACATGCGTGTCCGAACCATTGTATCCTTTATTGTGGGGTGTTCAAAGACCTAACGAAGTGTCCAAACTATGGTGCTAGTCAATACAAAGTAAACGAAGACTGTAGTGAGGGTACTAACACTAGGAAAAAGAGAAAGAAGAGCGGAAAGAAAAATGACGCTTCTTAGAACGTTGAAGAGGAAAACAGGACCTTAGTAGTAGATGATACTAACCAAAGAAGAATTCTTGCATTGGTTATGGGGTATCTATCACCGATTGATCGCTTGAGGTGTTTGTTCTCAAACCCAAGGGACTCAGAGCTCATGCGATGGTGGGCTTCGGATGAATGCAAGAAAGACGACGGAGTGCTATGTCACCCATCCGATGCACAACAGTGGAATGACTTCGATGCCAAGTACCAAGAATTTCATGAAGATCCAAGAAACGTCAGGTTCGCTTTGAGCACTGATGGAATGAATCCTTTTGGTGACAGGACCAGCACACACAACACATGCCTAGTAATCGTGTCGATCTTCAACCTCCCTCCATGGTTGTGTCAGAAGAGGAAGTATTTATTGCTAACCATTATAATTTTAGGGCCCAAAGCACCAGGTATCGACATAGATGTTTTTCTTGAGTCATTGATGGAAGAAATGGAGACACTATAGAATCATGGAGTGAAAATGTGGAATGAGCTTGCGAAGAGTACCTTCACATGCAAAGCCATCATTTTTGTTACCATCACTCACTACCTAGGACAGTTTTCTGTTTTAGGACAGATCAAAGGATTCATGGGATGCTCGGAATGCTTGATTGACACTGCAGCTCAGTTCCTAGAGGCATCCTGAAAGGTAGTGTACATGCATCACCGACGCTTCTTAGTGGAAGGACATAGGTACCGAAGCAAGAGGATGATGAAATACTTCATTGGTGAGACATGGCATGTGCTAGAGAGGTGGGACGGCATTATGTGTATAACATGGTGAAGAACATCAAAGTCGCCTATGGTAAAAAGAAAAAGGATGGAAAGATCAATAAGAGAGATACGCTTCCGATTGACGGTGTGCCGTTCAAGAAGATGTTAATCTTCTTCAAGTACCTTCCTTACTGGCCGGACTTGGCCTTGCACCATTCCATCGATGGCATGCACATCAAAAAGAATGTGTTTGAGAGCATCATTGGGATATTGATGGACATTAAGGCGAAGACAAAGGATGGACTAAAGTCACGGGAGGACCTAGTTTGTTTGGAGTCTAGACCAGAGCTTCACCCAGAAGACCTAGGGAAACGAAGACACTACCTTTCTACAGCCAGCTACAACCTGACAAATGATGAGAAAAAGCAATCTGCCTGAGCCTAAGGGGCTTAAAAGTGCCGACAGGTTTCTCCTCCAACATCAAGAGACTAGTCTCGATGAAAGACCTGACGTTAACCGGTTTCAATGCTCATGATTGCCATATGATGTTGACATGTTTCCTTCCTATTGCTATTAGGGCTATAAAGCCTATATACGTGAGGATGGTCATCACCCGGATGTGCTACTTCTTCAACCAAATTGCGCGGAAGGAGATCCGTGAGGATGAATTAGGTGACTTAAAGCATTTCATGGTGGAGACTATGGGCCAAATTGAGCAGTGCTTCCCACCATCGTTTTTTGATATAATGCCGTAGCTCATGATGCACATGGTTGACTAGGTTAGGTGGCTCGGGCCTATGTACTTGAATGAGATGTGGCTGTACAAGAGATTCATGTCTATTCTAAACCGTTATGTACACAATCGTACTCACCCTGTGGGATCCATGATAGAGAGATATTGTGCTGAAGAAGTCATCGAGGCTTGTCAAGATTACTTGCGGGAAGAGGATAAACGTGCACTTGGTTTGCCTGTAACTCGTCATAAAGGTAGGTTGGCAGGGAAAGTCAGCAAGGGTAGGAAAACATTCATCGACAAGGAATACACTCAAGTGAAAGAAGCACACTCCTATGTGTTGCAATACCTATCGGTGATGGAGCCATTTATTGAGAAACACATTGCACTCATAAGAGTAGAAAATCCAGGGCGCTCAGAGCAATGGATCGTTCGTGGGCAGAAGCATCTATTTGGCAAGTGGCTTGGGGAACAAGACTTACCGAAAGGGGAAACCTTACGGAGGTTGGCTCTAGGGCCATCGTCCTAGGTCACATCTTGGCAGGCATATGATGTAAATGGATACACTTTGTACACCAAAGCAAAGGACCAGAAGTCGGTGACTCAAAACAGCGGGGTTCGTATTGAAAATGTCGATGCATTTGGGGAAGTTCACACACACTATGGTTTCATAGAGGACATATGGGATCTGGACTATGGACCAGATATATAGATCACCATGTTTAGGTGCCAATGGGTCAAATAGCCGGGTGGCATTGAGGTCAAGAAATTTGGACTCACACGTGTAAACCTCGACAATGTAGGTTACAAGGATCACATGTGGGTGCCTATTACTCGTGTGGCACAGGTCCCGTGTTATGCTGATCCCGAGAATCCAAAGAGGCATGTTGTTATATCTGGGAAACAGAGGATCCTAGGAGTAGATGGCGTAGACGATTTGGAGGAGCACAATCATTACTGCAAAATGCAACTATTCACAGACCTACCAAATAAGATCAAGCTTGTAGAAGCACCAGTGAAAAAAATCAAATGTCATTCCATACCTGCGCACTAATACGGAAGGCAGAGTTGTAACAGCTTAATTATTCATTTATGTCTGGAACATTTGTAATAATATTAAGACCACATGCCACATTGATGAACCGATAATTTTATATCTATATTTTATTATGGTAGGGGTGGCCATGTGAAGGGTAAAGAAAATAGGAGCTGTAGCACGGTCCGGCCACCACTTAAACACAAATGCCAGACAAAGATGTTAGGTACTTAAATTTTAAAAATGGAGCTAAAGGACAGTCCGGCCAGAGTAGAAACACAAAGGCCGAACAATACTTTTTGGCCGGACGAAGTGGTCAGCTACTTAAATTTTAAAAATGGAACAGCAGGACAGTCCGACTAGAGCAGAAACAGGACAATACTATTTGGCCAGACAATCATTTTCAGTAGCGGTTGTTATAGAAAACCGCCTCTGAAAATGTTTGGCCCACCTGTTCGCACGTGAACATTTTCAGGGGCGGTTCCTTTAAATAACCGCCTCTGTTGCTATTTTTAGGTGTAGTTATCTTTACATAACCACCTCTAATGTATTCTGGAAGTTACCCACGCATTACACATCTCGGTAACTTCTCTTCTTTACTCTCTACGTGCACATGGTTACTCTTTCCGACAAGAGCGACGCTTTGCCGGTCATCTCGTGGAGACCGAGAGCGACGCTTTGCTGGCATCTAAGGATGCAGCGCTGGCGACGTGGACTCCTCTTTCCCTTTCCCTGATCTGGTAAGTGACTGCTCTTTCTTGATCTAGATTATTACCATCAAGTTAAGACATGAATGGTATTATTTTTTCACTAATTTTGTGTATTCATCTTGTCAAAATCATGCACGTGCATAGGGTATGATAGTGTAACTATCACATGACAAATCGTGCACGTGCATAGTCTAGGACAAAATAAATAATATTTTTTAAAAATGTTTTGTATTATGGGATGGCCGGAGTAGGACAAGAATATATTATATTTCTAAAAAATAATAGAGGAGGTTATTATTTTTGAGTTAACATAAATTTAGGAGAAGAGATGTACAGACAACTGCCTCCTCCGGATCTCGGCTTCATATATGACAATGGATTCGAACCAATCTTGTCGTATGCAGAGCACTCATATCTGTTTACACCAAAATTTAGAAGAAGAGTCGCGGGGACTCGAAAGCTCCCAAGATCATGTCATCAAAGAATCAATTGCGTGCAGATCAGAACCAGCTGATTCGGATACAAAAATTGGAATCGGCTTTCTTCAGATAGCGCTAGCGGATAACGACAAAGGCTACGTTCAGCGCCAGGACGAAACATGTTGGACTCTACAAAAAGGAAAAGATTAGAGTCCAAGTTATCTTAAAGTAGGAATGTTTTCTTTAGGGTCAAAATTTATGATGAGTCGTGCTTAGACAGGAGTCATGCGTAAGTTCCGGGTATAAATATCAAGCCCCGGCTATTGTAAAAAGACAACAATCAATCCATTATATAAGTTATTTACTTTTTTGGCTCCAGCCACCCCTTAGGAGTAGGAGTAGAGTAGATCTCGGCGAGTTCTTCAGCAAGTACGGCTGCATCGATCCGGTCGACCTCCACTGCTTGTTGTAAGTACCGTCATGGCTTATACCTTTGTTCGTACGGCCGCATCGATCCGGTCGACCTCCACTATGACTCTGGTATAAGTTAGTTATCGATTCTTGTCTAGTTCAAGTATGCCTGCATCGATCCAGTCGACCCCCACTGCATGAACTAGATCAAGGTCAAGTTATCAGCTCTACCTTAGAATGACAGTCTTTGGTAGATTCATTAAGTTACCGATATTGCTGATTGCTTTCATTATTTATCTAAATTACAACAATATCACTCTGTCCGATTGAGATTGATCTAGATCAGCCTTATATCTTGTTTAGCCCATCATTTGTTAATCTGAAACTGATCTAATCTATACATTAAACGATGAGTTATGTTTTATCGGCTGTTCTACATCAATCTTGATCGTGCATAGTGTGCGGTTAAAGCATGTTGCGTCTTGAGTAGATTTATTGGCTAGCGAGAACCGTTCCATGGCCCGTTATCATGGCCTGTGTGATTCTGCCTCACATCCCACTGTTAGCACCGTGGAGTGGGGACCGTTATTTGATAGATCTATTCCTGATACGGCATGACTTTAGCTATGCGTTATGCCTGAATCAACTGTTTTAGCCGATATCGAGTACTTTCACGAACAGTTCGCATCACGAGACCGTTGAAGTAAAGATAGGTTGAAAGATATGTAAGCCCTATGATCTTATTATTGTATTATGGTCTGCATGATTCTACCTCATGCCCCACTGATATTAGTAATGAGTTAGGGTCGTCGAGTTTATCGTTATTTCTACGGCCTGCATGATTCTGCCTCATGCCCCACTGGTCATAGCAATAGATGAGATCTAACATGTTCATTAGATTTATCTTTATTAAACGGTTAAATGGTGTTGAATTATTTTTTTATATAAAAAGGGGTTCGGTTACTTGTAATCATTGGCTCAGCATAAACCGATCATTGTTGACATCTTATTGCCATTGATTAATATTTGTTTAAATAATGACATTTATCCTAAATGATAACCGATTCTTCTTATGCAACCCAATAAGCTTTAACCGATCTATTCTCATGAATATGCTAGAATCGACTATTTAGTCGATCTCCTTTCATATCGGCTCTCATAGCCGCACATTCGGGACTGTCTGGCAACACTGGCAAGTTCCGCCCTTAATTACTGATGAACTTTTTCTCCTTGTCAATTATAGGGTCAAATTGATTGGCACATCTTGGGAGGAGTGCGTAGGGTTGACCACCTCTGTGCTAACGCTAGGCGGATCTACAGCTCCATCGAGTAGACCCTTCTGGCTTGCTGCGTGTGTCCTCGGCACGGGACGAAAATTCGTCGACACATGTTTCTATCACGTCCGGTGGGACCCCACAATCGTCATGGCGATTCACAACAACAACGACATCCTTATGCTGCATTATGAATATCTACCTGATGGGGATAAGGGTGTCATCAGCAAAGCTACAGAAGAGTTTCAGAACAAATGTTTGTTGTCCTACACCAAAACATGTGACAATACAATTGTTCAGAAATTTTCACTACCAAGAGTTCTGTTACATGGGCAGACAGACACAACTGAAGCTGAAGACAGGCGTTTCTTTAAGAAAGTTGTAGACAAATCTATTCGTGATGCCATATCAAGCCATAACGAAGTTTTCATGGACACATTCCACAATGCCATGAGAGAGGCGATTCATAGGTTTCCAGTTGGTCAAGGTGGGCCGGCTTATTACAACATTCCAGATCCGTCGACCCAATGGACCAATCAAGTCGGTACCAGCCATCAAGAAGCAGCACCAGCTGGTAGTGGTGATGTCCAGACAGTTCAGGGTTCATCTGAACAAACTCAAGGAACTACTGCAAATCAAACATAGTATAATCTTGAACTGTCAGTACAGCATGTGCAACAGCCAGCGGGGCAAAGTCAGTACTAGGTGATCAATTTTGGCACATCAGGCCACATACCATCGTCGGCTCAAAAAATAGCAACATCAATTCAAAGGATCCATAGGGATATAGATCCTTATGTCTATAATTAGAGACTTCAAGCAGCGAGCCAGCAAAGGACCCAGCAGATTGAGATTCCACAAGGGTATCACTATGGCACGGATTATAACACCCTTCACATGATACCAAATCCAGGATATCAAGGCACACGAGATTTCAATCCACAGATGGGTCAGCAGGTACAGAGAAATCCAAATCCGCAAGCTGATGAATTATTGCTAAGGGTGACCGAGATGATGAAGAATCAGTTCGGTCTAAAGCCAAAAGGGCTGATCTTTTCGTACAAACATCCATATCCAGAATGGTATGATTTGGTCACCCTTCCCACAAATTATAGGCTCCCAGAATTCGCTAAGTTCACTAGCCAAGACAATACAAGCATGATAGAACATATCAGTCGATATCTTACACAATTGGGCGAAGCGTCAGTTGAGGATGCTCATCGTGTTCGTTTCTTCTCCCTGTCCTTATTAGGGCCAGCCATCACTTGGTTTTTGTCATTGCCAGTCAATTCCATTGCCAATTGGGCTGACCTAGAGAAGAAGTTTCATACATATTTTTACATTGAGACTTGAGAAAAGAAGATTACCGATCTAACAACTATAAGACAGAAGACTAATGAATCAGGCATTGAATTTTTTTAGAGGTTCTGAGAAACCAGGAACTTGTGCTTCTCCTTAAACTTGGCCGATGATCAACTAGCTGCTTTAGTTGTTCAAGGAATGCTACCGATGTGGAAAGAAAAGCTGTTGGGACAAGAATTTGACAACTTGGGACAATTGGCTCAACGAGTAGCAGTGCTCAATAGCCAATTCCAGAGGATGCGCAGAGATACCCGGTTCTAGAAGAGTACCACAGTAGCCGAAGCTTATGATCCATACTCAGTCGATGACGACTATGAAGATGAAGAAGAAGAGGTTGCTGTAGCTGAATGGAACTGGGGCAAGAAGACAGTGATGATACCAAATCCTTGGGGAAGAGGAGTCGAGGAAAGCTATGACTTTGATGTCACCAAATCAGATAAGCTCTTCGATTTCTTACTAGAGAAAGGGCAGATCAAGTTGCCCGATGGTCATGTCATGTTGCCCCCTGATCAGTTGAAGAATAAGAAGTTCTGCAAGTTTCATAATGCTACTTCTCATTCCACTAATGAATGCAGAATTTTCCGTCGGCATGTACAGAGGGCCATTCAATAGGGGAGGCTCAAATTTGATACGCCTCGGAAAATGAAAGTTGATGGTAATCCTTTCCTAGGAGATCAAAACATGGTTGATGCTGGGCTATTCAAAGGAAAAACTAAGATCCTAACATCAACCAAATCAAAAGAAGTTGGAACAATCGATCCCAAGATGCAAATATTGGCTGACGAGTACAGAGAGATTAAAAAATGTCATGCCAAGCAAAAGAGCCGGTACGAGCAGGGGAAGATGTTAAAACCAGAGACAACAAAGCCGCGGGTCACATCTTGGATTCTATTGAATAAATGGCAGCGGCAGAAGGAAAATGATTATCAGCGTTGGTTGAAAGATCAAGCGTACCAGCATCAATTGAAACAAGAGAGGTATGAAAGGGAACAAGCCAAATTACATTGGAATTGTCCTTTCTTCAGACATTGCTGAAATGAAGGTTTGAAGTTGCCTACCAGACATGACTATCCAGAATGCATCAATCAATATCGTGAGTATAGGCAGTCTCAAACCAACCGCCGGTCTATCTATGCTCAAGATGCATATCATCACAATAACATGGATCGGCGCTTAAAAAATAAAAGTATTCATGATCGGCTTGGAAAAAGAGTTGTTGACCAGGACTGGGTTGATCATGAAGAAGAGGGCAATGAAAGAAAGTATGCTTGGCAGGAAGGCTAGTGGTGCCCAGGAGGTTTAACAAGAAGCCAGAAGAGAAGGGTGCAATGCCTAAGGAATAAAGAGATGGAACAGGCTGAAGCATCCGGTAAAACTCAAGTGTGGCGTACTAAGCAAATAGCTGATAGGAAGCAACCATCGGCTAATATCCAAATGGCTTTTCTGTTGCCATCGGAATTTAGAGCTCCGATAGATCAAGAAGTTTATTCGGATTTTGATGAATCAGAATATGAGGAGATAGTTGCCAAGTTGACGGTTGTATAGCAAGCAATATTTGAAAAACCAGTCAAACATCGGCACTTAAAAGCATTATATATGAAAGGTCTTGTCGATGGGAAGCTGATGAACAAGATGTTGGTGGACGGAGGTGCTTCTGTCAATCTTATGTCTTACACTACTTTTCATAAACTTGGCAAAGGACCAAAAGATCTGATGGAGACTGACATGATGCTTAAGGATTTCGGAGGTAATACGTCTAAGACCCAGGGGGCAATAAACGTCGAACTAACAATTAGAAGCAAGACTCTGCTCACAACATTCTTCGTCATCGATGGGAAAGGGTCTTATAGTTTGCTCCTCAGTCGTGATTGGATTCATGCGAATTGCTGCATACCATCAACCATGCATTAGTGTTTGATTCAATGGCATGGAGATGACATCGAACTGGTTCGCGCTGATGAGCCCGTGAGCATCACAACAGCCGATCCAGTCTTTTGGGAACTAGGAGATTTCGAATGTTTTTCTGGCAAGTCATGGGAAGGAGGCTTCATTAAGATCAGCAATGAAAGCCAACAGCCGATGCAAGCGATCGGCTCTGAGAGTTTGTTTTAGTAGAAAAATCATGACTTCACGTCGGCCGTTGGATTAAAGGAAAAATAAGCGTTGAGTCTTGGAGATGGGTTTAGGCCGACGTAAGTGAATGCTGAGTCAAAGTGTAAGTGCGACTCAGAGTTAATGAATTTCTTAGAAAATTTCTGTTTCTCTTAATTGGATAGTTGACCTAGGTTGATCAATCGTTTAACCTTTGGTATGAAAAGTTCTACGGCAAAATATTTAAAGGGACGTTATCCTAGCATCTGATCAATATTCGATAGCCGATTCATTCTTGGCTCTAATAGCCGGTACCAGAAAGGTATCGCCTCTAGTTCAAAAAACGAAAATCTTCAAAGACAATAAGAGCCGATACGATATGTATCACCTATAGAGCAAAAACAATCATACACAAGGGCATTGCATTGAGGCACATTCATGAAAGAACAGGAGTCTTTGTTCATCATATTACCCTAAGTACAAACTAATCAAAGACCTTGTTCATAACATCCTCAGCGGATGTGATGTCTACTATGGCCTCCGCTTCCATGGTGAATTCTTCAAGCAGGTCCTCATGCTCCTCAGGGCCATCGCCCATTGGGAAACCAGTCTCCCTGGCATGGAGCTCGTACCTAGTTTGGACTTGTGCCGTGGTCAGTGCCACCGTCGCACCATGACGAACGCCGTGGAGGGTGATCTCCCGAACGCGGACTGGAACGTCTTGGAGACGAGCATCGATAGGGGAACCCCGGGCATTGATGGCGTCTACGGCCACATTCACCACCAGTTGGAGAGATCCAATTGTGCTGTCAGGGCTGACAATCACAAAAACAAGAAGACGGTCAAGATGAAGATAGTGGAAGTTAGAGTAAAAAGCCTTCATGGAGTTCATCTTACCCGCCACCGTGGCATCGGATTTGGCCAGCCACGCTCGGATGGCACTGGCCTCCTCCTTAGCCGCGTGAAGGGCGGCCTAAGAGACCCCGAGGTGAATCTCCAGTTGGCCGTTCTCCCAAGTCGCCTCGGAATAACAATTCTGAGCCATCCTCCACTCATGAAGGTAGCGCCTGGCGTCGTCACCATTTTAGGAGTCGAAAGAATCCGACGACGAGGCCGGCACAGAAGATGCGGCGTTAGAAGGCCCGCCGGCCCTAGGAAGAGGACGGAGACTGTCATTCACAACAAACCTGTAGGTGAATCAGAACTATTCATCATCATAAACAAGAAATGTCAATCTCACCTCATGCGTCGGAGACGCTGGTTCGTCGGCATGTTCTCTTCTGGGATTTCCTCCGCCGCGCGCTTACCTCATTTGTCTTCACTGGCCATGAAGGATGATTGGATCTATGAAAGGGAGAAGGAAAAAACTGCTACAGGATTTCGGCAAGCGGAGAAGGGCAAAGGAACAATTGCGAATGGAGATGTGTTCGAGGCCAAAACCACCGGTTGGTATTGGAAGACCTGAAGCAAAGAGGCGGACGCCTTGGGTCGTGTAAAAGGCAACCACAATTAATAGAAGGCGAAGCGCCACTTCACTAATGCCGATGGAAGTACGGCGTTGAGCAACTGAAGGCAGGAAATCAAAGGGTTCTCTTAATAAAAGCCGTGTTTTCAGACTTGATTGGATTAGAGGTCTGGGATCGGCTGTATCAAATCGGCTCTTTAGCCAAAAAAAGAAGCGTAATTAAATAACGGAGAGTATGATCAATTCTACACAAGATACGCATTCACATGTAGATTTCAAGTCTAGAACATCTTGGATCACTCTCAATATTTCTAGCCGAATAGTATCAGCTCCCGCGATCTGTTTGACTTCTTCGGCTAATCTGGGGATACTCTCGAAGACGTACTTATGGCGGTCAATGGCAATGAGACTCCAGAGAAAGCTGGGGATGGATTACCCTTGACAGCCAAAAGCGAGATAGTCGGTATGGTCACCTAATCGGGAGAAACCTTATCGGATCAAGCGTTGTGCGCCTGGTGATATTTACACTTTGGAAACACTGAAAGGAGAAGAGGATTCGGTGGAGCAATCAAATGAGGAATGTTTGAAGGAATATTACCCTAACGTTTGGATTAACACTTGATAGCCAAGTTGCTCGGCTGCCAGCTCTAATAGCCGATACCGAAAGGATATCGCTTCTAGTGCGAAGATAAACCCAGAAGGATAAAAGCCGGTACAATGTGTATCGCCTGTAGGAGCAAGGCAAATACGAGCAAAGTGATGGATGAAGTAAAAATCATTGGAGACGAAGGAGTTGTTCACTGATATCACTTATTACAAGCTATAGATCAGAAAACACTTTGTTTACTATATCATCGGCCTGGGAGGTCAGGGCTACAGAATTGGTGGCATCGAAGAAATCCTCGACCAGTCGCTCGTAATCCCTGGGGTATCCGGTGACTAAAGCTCCATGAGGAAGAAGACAAAGATCGTGACCAGAGTGAACTTGCGCAGCAGCCAACGCCATGGTAGCACCATGACGAACGCCGTGAAGAGCAACTTCTCTGACGCGGTTCAGGATGTCATGCAAGTGAACCACCGGAACGGCGCCCTTAGCATTGACAAATCCTGCCACATGGTCCGCAGCCAAACAAAGGCTTTCCAGCTGAGCCGATAGATCTAAAGGATTTGAAGAAGAGGTGAGCAGGATCTTGGAGAATAAAAGTTGAAGAAGAAACAAAAGATTATGGTAAATGTCTCACCAGCAATTCTGGCTTCCGCCTTGGCCGGCCTCTCCCGCACCGGGTTGGCCTTAGGAGGTGACCGACCTTGAACTATGGCCAGAGCCGACTCCACAATAGAGAGGCAGTCAGCAAGTTTCTCACCGGTCTGGTCAATAGAAGCGATCAGATCGTCGTTATCTCTCGGCCTCCTCAGATAGCAGGGGAGCTAGCGACAAATTGGTGCTGAGGATGACCCCAAAGGCTGAGTAGAGTCGGCCCTCTGCTCTGGGATGATGGGTACATCGCAAGTTGCACCCTCTTGACGGTGGATGCGCTGACACATTGATGTAGATCCAGCGAGGGCCTCCTCAGCAGACCTCTTGTTGTTCTCCATGATCTCAAACCTACGGAAAAACATAAGCTATACTAAGGATGCAGAAAGTTTGAGACGAAGCGGGTTGTTGTTCGATCCGTGACCGTGGCCCGTATATATGTAGCCCAGGAAGGCAAGAAGATAGATTTCACTGACGGTGTGAATTTGGAATCAGAAACAGAGGCAGAACGACACTCCGGGAATTCAGGGGACGGATAACGAAGAGGTACCATATTCGAACTTATTGCTTCCCCAAATTATGAAATGTCGTGAAACGGATTCGAAGATTTTACATTGACCAGAGATCAACCTATCAAGGCTTCTTTGGATTGAAGGGAGTCCGGGCCCCCACAAGGCCGAAGGTCATCGTGAAACGAATCGACATTGGCCCATTGATAAAATTGTGCCTGAGAAGAGGAAAAATCGCCCGCCTAACATGTGCTCAGCCGATTTCTCGGTAAATTGAGAAACTATGGGAAAGAAGCCTATGGCTTTCCCGGTGGGCATTTAGTGGAACAAACAAGGGAAAGGTGTCCATACATTTTAGCCCTTGCAAACACTAGAACAGCTCTATGAGCATGGTGAGAAGACACAGGTGATATCACAAGACTTCTTCTAGCCGCAGTAGCTGATCCTCTTGCTCGACAAGGCGCTAGAATGAGCGACACAATCACCCTATGCACAAGAATTCTTCTAACCGCTCAAGATCTTCATAGCAAGAGAATGGACCATGGAGGGTCTGGCAAAACTAGAGGCGCTCGAGGGACCAGATGGAAGAAAAACATGGCTGAATTGTTGAGTTGCTCTCGCTAGGGTCGGATAGGCATTTTATAGCCGGCCCGGGAAGATGAATCCAAGTGCCCGTGAAGCAGTGACGCTCTTGTAAAAAGTTTTGAGGCATAGGCTCATGAGTGGACGCAAGCGGCAACAAATAGTGGACCCCAGATCAAGGTTCTCTACCCATGACTGTGGACCAATCAGGGATACAGATATGATAATTTTAGAATAGAATTACTTTTATCCCAAAATTGTGGGGCATGTGTTTACACCAAAATTTGGAAGAAGAGTCGCAGGGACTCTAAAGCTCCCAAGATCTTGTCATCACTGAAATAATTGTGTGCAGATCGGAACAAGCTGATTCAGATGCAAAAACTAGAATCGGCTTTCTTCAGATAGCGCCAGCAGATAACGACAAAGGCCACGTTCGGCGCTAGGACGAAACATGTTGGACTCTACAAAAAGGGAAATATTAGAGTTCAAGTTATCTTAAGTTAGGAATGTTTTCTTTAGGGTCAAAATTTATGATGAGTCATGCTTAGACAAGAGTCATGCGCAGGTCCTGGGTATAAATATCAAGCCCCGGCTATTGTAAAAAGACAACAATCAATCTAATATACAAGTTATTTACTTTTTCGGCTCTGGCCACCCGTTAGGAGTAGGAGTAGAGTAAATCTTGGTGAGTTCTTCAGCAAGTATGGCTGCATCGATCTGGTCGACCTCCACTGCTTGTTGTAAGTACCGTCATGACTTATACCTCTGTTCGTACGGCCGCATCGATCCGGTCGACCTCCACTACGACTCTGGTATTAGTTAGTTATCGATTCTTGTCTAGTTCAAGTATGGCTGCATCGATCCGGTCGACCCCCACTGCATGAACTAGATCAAGGTCAAGTTATCGGCTCTACCTTAGAATGACAATCTTTGGTAGATTCATTAAGTTACCGATATTACTGATTGCTTTCATTATTTATCTAAATTACAGCAATATCACTCTGCCCGATTGAGATTGATCTAGATCGGCCTTATATCTTGTTTAGCCCATCGTTTGTTAATCTGAAACTGATCTAATCTATACATTAAATAATGAGTTATGTTTTATCGGCTGTTCTACATCAATCTTGATTGTGCATAGCGTGCAGTTAAAGCATGTTGCGTCTTGAGTAGATTTATTGGCTAGCGAGAACCGTTCCATGGCCCGTTATCACGGCCTGTGTGATTCTGCCTCACACCCCACTATTAGCACCGTAGAGTGGGGACCGTTATTTGATAGATCTATTCCTAATAAGGCATGGCTTTAGCTGTGCGTTATGCCTGAATCAGCTGGTTTAGCCGATATCGAGTACTTTCACGAACAGTTCGCATCACGAGACCGTTGAAGTAAAGATAGGTTGAAAGATATGTTAGCCCCATGATCTTATTATTGTATTACGGCCTGCATGATTCTGCCTCATGCCCCACTGATATTAGTAATGAGTTAGGGTCGTCGAGTTTATCGTAATTTCTATGGCCTGCATGATTCTACCTCATGCCCCACTGGTCATAGTGATAGATGAGATCTAACATGTTCATTAGATTTATCTTTATTAAATGGTTAAATGGTGTTGAATTGTTTCTTTATATAAAAAGGGGTTCGGTTACTTGTAATCATTGGCTCAGCATAAACCGATCATTGTTGACATCTTATTGCCATTGATTAATATTTGTTTAAATAATGGCATTTATCCTAAATGATAACCGATTCTTCTTATGCAACCCAATGAGCTTTAACCGATCTATTCTCATGAATATGCTGGAATCGACTATTTAGTCGATCTCCTTTCATATTGGCTCTCATAGCCGCATATTCGGGACTGTCTGGCAACACCGGCAAGTTCCGCCCTTAATTACTGATGAACTTTCTCTCCTTGTCAATTACAGGGTCAAATTGACTGGCACGTCTCGGGAGGAGTGCGCAGGATCGACCACCCCTATGATGAAGCTAGGCGGATCTACAGCTCCATCGAGCAGACCCTTCCGGCTTGCTACGTGTGTCCTCAGCACGGGACGAAAATTCTGTGTCGACAATATCTAAACATAGTAAGCAACATGGTTTTAGTAAAATAATATGTTTTAAAGACACCTATGCATATATCTTTTCCTGAGATATATGATTCTTAAATTTATTATAGACAATTTAACCGCTCCAATGGTTTGAACAAACACTCTCAAAGTTTGGTGTTGACGAGATCAATGTTGAGAGATTCTCTACTATACAGGGTAGCTGGCAATGTTGAATTACCTTTTTAATCGAAGGTAGGTGGGGTGACCAAGGTGAGCTTGTACATATCAGTGAGACGGGCCCACGCCAACCCTACCAGGTTATGGCGGAAAAATATGCTGTGCTCAACTGTTTAAGGGTGCTTGGGAATGTTGGGTACAATATTCCTTCATTCTCCTCCATGATGATAAGAGCTTTGGATGAGGGTGTCAGACATGATGTGGCAAGTCTTTGTGCAACGGTTGTTCAACATAACCAATTTGATGTGGTAAGCTCGAAGTGAATCTCATAGCTCATACCTATATTTATTGGCATGTCTATATGCATGGTTCTCATATCTATTTTTTCAACACTTACAGGTTGAGGAGTATGACTTAACCTTTGCAGCTTGTAGCTTTGAAACAATTCTAAACCAGGCAATGCCTCAATTGGGTCCTTATGAGTGGGAGTTTGCCGGGCCAGCAGCCACTACACATGGATTCTAGGAACGTGTGCGTGTGACAAATTTATCAGCATCTCCATGAACTTTGCTAATAGTCGTTGGTAGACCTTGTGCTCGATCTTGTGAAACAAGGGAGAGTGCACTAGTGAATACGCTGCTCTACATCACTGATGGTCTAGCCTATGAAATTAATGACGTGGACTACAACCTCTACGTGATGCGACGTGGTCCAAATATGTAATTTACTTATGTTTGTACGAACTTTGTTGTGTACTTGAACAATTGCTTTGTAGTGACTTCAATAATTGTTTGTACTAATAAATTATTATGGATTGTACTGAATTCTCTAGTTAATACTGCCTTATGAAAGCTTAAAACCAAAACCAAAACCAAATCATATCGAACTTACTATCCTAGCGCAACAACTAAAGACTAAAATAAGAAAAAAGCTACTCTATCGAACATACTATCCTAGCGCAGCGGTTAAGCCTCTACTCTGTCTCCACATAGCCCTGGTTTCGAACCCACGCGGGCCAAATTTTTTATTTTTATTTTTTAACTAATACTGCAGCAATAAAGACTAAAAGGAAAAAAGAAGCTATTCTATCGAACTTTCTATCCTATTGGAGCGGTTAAGCCTCTACTCTCTCTCCCCGCAGCCCCGGGTTTGAACCCACGCGAGCCAAACTTTTTGTTTTTAATTTTATTATTTAGTACTACAGCAAGCAAAGACTAAAAGAAAAAAGAAAGCTATTCTAACGAACTCACTATCCTAGCGCAGCGGTTAAGCCTCTACTCTCTCTCCCTGCAACACCGCGTTCGAACCCACACGGGCCAAACTATTTGTTTTTAATTTCATTATTTAGTACTACAGCAAGCAAAAACTAAAAGCAAAAAAGAAAGCTATTATAACGAACTCACTATCATAGCGCAACGGTAAAGCCTCTACTCTGTCAACTAGCCGCCCCAGCTTTGAACCCCACGCGGGCCAATTTTTTTTAAAATTTTTTAACTAATACTGGTCGAGGGACGGTCTAGCAAGACAAAAACACCACTGGCCGGACAATGATTTTCAACAGCGGTTTTACAAAAGGTCCGCCAAGTGTCATTTTGGAATGGCCAGACAATCATACGGGCGTCCAGATTTAAAAATAGGGGCCGAACCGTTTTTCTTCTCCCATGCCCTAACCGCCCCCGTACCGTGGCCGCTCCCCATCGCCATCGACATCGCTGCCACCATTGCGCTCACCATCGCCACCCCAGTTACGCTCGCGATCCTGATTCCTCGCGGCCGCACCGCCATCACCATGACCCGTGGTGGCTCCGCGCGTTTGCCCCCGATCGGCGCCACCATCTCCGTGTCGCGCCACCGACACCCCGGCCATGCCAGCGTCGTCGTCGCACACACTGCCGTCCCCGTGTCGTGCGCATTTACCCGAACATCGCGCTCATTCTTCTTCCAAAGGTGGGCCACCAAATCGTCTAAGGAAAGGTGATGCCTTCGCTCCCACTGATCGTGCATGCTACTTGTTCGATGAAATGCTTGTATGATTTTTATGTTGTTTAACCTAGTCTCATGGCTTTCCCCCACCTAACTCGTGCAGATGCCGCGAAAGGGGAAGGAGAAGGCTCCTGAACCGAAGCCGAAGAAGAAGAAGAGTAGGACAGAAAAGCAATGAGAAAGAGAGGAGCAAGCCACCAGGGCTATGTTGGCCCAAGAGGCAAGGCGGGGTCGAGATCGTGGTGGTGCATTGAGGATTACAGAGAGGGAGACTAGACAATCGTCCCACCTAGCGTGGAGGGGCGAGGAGACCCATCAGGTTATCCTAGAGGGAGTACAGATGGAATAGTATACTGAGGAGCAGATTCAGCGGATGGACACGTTCCACAAAAACACCAAACTTCTGTGTTTGCACCGAACTCATGCACACCGCATGCAAGCGGTTGTCGGGGCCCTAAAACTCGAGGAGGAGGTTTAAGTGGAAGAAATAGGAGCAGAAGTGAGCAGAGTGAGCACGAGAGAGGGCCTAGATTCTGTGACTTTACGAGATTGAGCTCAAAGAAGATAATGGACATCAGGTTCTGCGGTGTTGTGTTCTGGTTTCCACTAGTCAGAGAGAAAGATTGCAGCAGGGCTTTCTGAACTATTACTCAGGAGAGCTTCCATAGGAGCTATGTGATGAGAAATATTTCAATAGCAGACCAGAGGTGACTTGGCTGGGATGAGCTTGAGAGAGCAGCAGGCATGCCGATCCTCCCCTTGTTTGAGAGGTTCTAGGGCTTTGTTCGCCTTTTCAGCGAGGTACACCGAGTTGTGACTCGTTGGGTACGTCAGTTTATGCTACAGTGTGGATCCACCTGCATTGTCGGTTCATCCAGTTGATGGTCAATGAACATATGACATGAATTTACTTGGGCGAGATGAGAAGGCATCTTGGAGTTGCCACCTCAGATAGGAAGCTACACCAGATAGTTTACGGTGATGTGGATCCCGCACGACATGGGAGAGCTGGAGATACCTTCCCTATAGACCAGTAGATACGTTCACTCTTCAGGCAGCCATTCACTGATGACTCTCTACGTACACCAGACCGACTGCGATCGGAAGTGCAAGTTCTACACATGGCTATGAGGAAGACAGTCCTCCCTCGTGCGGGAAACCGAGAGTCGCTGACCAGCTTGCAGAAGTGGCTTCTCCTCTCCATTTGGACTGGAGAGCAGTTCGACTTCTTGGACTTCATGTTGTATGAGATTGAGGATGTCATTGCTGATGCTATTAATGTTGGATGACTGTAGGTGTACCCTCATATTATCTGCTACCTGCTTAATGAGACTTATCCAGATTGGTGCCAAAAGGAGTACCAGGCGATGGAAAATGTGCTTCAGACCTACCATCCAGCGTTGAGTGGCGATCGGCGTCGTGGACAGCGTGCCCTCAGAGCTACTCAGGAGTAGTTCTCAGTGGAGGAAATAGAGAGACACGAAGAAGAGGATGCATCCCTAGAGCAGGCAGAGCATAAGGGTGGACTAGGAGGGCCGATGAATGTAGAAGAGGTTATTGGTGTAGATAAACTGACTGATTTAGACTTAGATGACAGCGAGTACCTCCCTACGCCACCACGCCGTGCACATGATGATGAGGCCTCAGTGTCTGCGTTTGGCATTGACGATAGCGACATCGAGCCACATGTTATAGCATCCTCTGCCCCTCCTCAGCTGTTCAGTAGCCATCAGAGCTTACTCAGATACTTAAGTGTTGACTGAGTCCAATCAGAGTATGGCATGGGCCATACAGGATTAGGCGGCCGAGTTGAGACAGAATCGAGATACGCTTATCATGATGCAAGAGCAGATGAAGCGGCAGTCATAGGTTCTTTTCTCAAGCCCTGGCAAATCAGCAGGCACATGTCGCTAATATGTACACAATATTATAATCAGCTTTACAGTGCTACAAGAATTGCACCTCCTAATTTTCAATTCCTTGCCCCACCTCAGGGTCCGTCTCAGGCTATGTTGCCAGCTAGCCAGGGGATCAGTAGTTTCCTACCTGTACCACTCCAGACGTTCCCATCGAGTACTCACATTCAAACAGGTCCACTAGCATGGCCAATTACTCCAGCTCCTAGTCCAGCTGCCCTGTATACACTGAGTCATCACCTAGGATGGTGCATGAGCAGAGTACAGTGAGGACAACCATGGAGTTAGGGTACAGATACTCTCGAAGCTCCTGTGGCTCTAGCGGTGACTTCCACTACCACTACAGAGACTATTGTTACTCCTACAGGTGAGACCAAATTTATAGTTCATAGTGTTACCATTTATGTTTTCAAATATATATTATGAAAATATATTATCTGATAAATTTAATGGCAAATATTTTATATCATAAATGTTAAACTATTGTTGCCCCTACAGGTCAGACGACCGACAAGGATCATGATGACATCGACGCCAATCTTGGAGAGAACATCATCATCCCTCCTATGCCCTCTTCGGCATCATCTCCTCCTTCAAGTGAGACTATTATGTTTCCAAATGAATTTATTATCAAGATATATTATCTGATTAATTTAATGGCAAATATTTTGTATCATAAATGTTAAACTATTGTTGTCCCTTCAGATGAGACGAGTGACAAGGTTCATGATGCCAGCGACGCCAGTCACAAAGAGAACATCACCGACACTCCTAGGCCTTCTTCGGCAGCAGGTGCTACAGGTGAGACTATTTCGTATCAAATGTGCAATTATGGGATTCATGTCAGTCAAAATTGCTCAAGATTGACCAAATTTATAGTTCATTACTATTTATGTTTGCAAATGAATTTATTATCAAGATATATTATCTGATTAATTTAATGGCAAATATTTTGTATCATAAATGCTAAACTATTGTTGCTCCTTCAGATGAGACGACCGACAAGGTTCATGATGCCGGCGACGCTAGTCACATAGAGAACATCACCGACACTCCTAGGCCTTCTTCGGCAGCAAGTTCTACAGGTGAGGCTATTTCGTATCAAATGTGCAATTATGGTATTCGTGTCAGTCAAAATTGCTCATGATTGACCAAATTTATAGTTCGTTACTATTTATGTTTGCAAATGAATTTATTATCTAATTAATTTAATGGCAAATATTTTGTATCATAAATGTTAAACTAGTGTTGCTCCTTCAAATGAGACTACCCACGAGGTTCACGATCCCGTCGATGGCAATGTAAAAGAGAACATCACCAACCCTCCTATTCCTTCATCGACAGCAGGTGCTTTGGATGGTTCCTCGGATGCGCGGTCACCATAGATAGATAGGAGATGACGCGAGAGTTAAGGGGTGAGATGGAAGTGCGGATGTTAAGATAACTTTTGATGAGGAAGACTTGTTATATCGCTTTTGCCTATGAGACTTGATATTTGGCTTCTACTTATGAGAACCATTATGTATGACTTTTTTATGGATCGACTATCACCTTTTCATTCTTGCTAGTTGTGCTTGTTGCAAGTAACATATGATCACATTTGAGTTTGCCACCATTGTTTTCATAACAATCTGTATTTTCAATTCACACTTCGTGACAAAACGTGTTATGTGCCAAACAATCTTTTTTGCCATAATAGGACAGTCCGGCCATAAAAAATTTGAGATGGCCGAACCATGTCTTAGCAGTACTCTAACTTCTTATGCCCATGATAGGACAGTCCGGCCACCTTATAAATGACAAGGGCAGACTATGGTGGTGTTGTCTCGCCAGCCCTATGTCTCGCACATGAAATATCAAGAGCCAAGGGACACTCGCTGCCACTAGAGTGTATAATTTGTGTGTCTATAGATCTTATACAAATAGGAATACCACCCAAGGCACTATGGTGTGCCCCACAACCTTACCGAGCTTGTCGTTACTAGCACACGACTTCATGTTAGAGGCGAACATTCCGTGCATGATATGTACAAGCACGTACACTGCTATGGCATTGTGGACTATAGACTCAGTATTATGCACCCATAGCTTGATCTTGCACGAACTCCCTCCCCACTATGCGTCCCAATACTCTCCGTCACATGACTACTTCAAAATCACGGCCACTATACGGTCAAAAGCTTTCCATCTCCCTAGCCTTATTTCTCTATAAGTAATGTCTACCTAAACTATGGCTACTATTCATGCTACTCAATATTTCTCAAGATTGATCAACCATTTATGTTTCCAAAAAAGTTTATTATGAAAATATATTATGAGATTCATTTAATGGTAACTACCTTGTACATTTATGTTTCCAAATAAATATATTATGAACATATATCATATGATTAAATTGATGGTAACTACCTCATATCATAAATGTTAGTAACCTTTCATGTATGTTTGCTCATAGTTCAAAGCATTTGACATTTTAATAAATCGAGAGTTGCATTGATTATGGTGCGGCGAGAGTTTTGTGTTTCACGTGTTTGGTGACTAAACATTCATGGAAAAAGGTGTGTAGGTATTGGTTTTGGTCCTAATAGTACAAAGTAACGCCATAGACCAACCAACCACGATTGATGAATAGTTGCCGAACTTGTTATGCCCATGATAGGACAGTCCGGCCACCTTATAAATGACAAGGCCGGACTATGTTGGTGTTGTCTGGCCAGCCCTATGTCTTGCACATGAAATATCAAGAGCCAAGGGACACTCGCTTCCACTAGAGTGTACAATTTGTGTCTATAGATCTTATACAAATAGGAATACAACCCAAGGCACTATGGTGTGCCCCGCAACCTTATCGAGTTTGTCGATACTAGCACATAACTTTGAGATTACTCTAGGTACAAGGACTAACACTGAGATTAGACTTAGTACAACTGCAAGCTAATTTGTTTTGTTGGCTGCATCAAAATAGTTGTAGTTACCTCCTGCATGAAGTGGTAAGCATAGCACCACCAAGTCTAGTACCAGGAGTTGTACTTACAAGCAATGCTAATAACTAACATTACATTAACTTCCAAATTATCCAAACTAAAAAAGAAATGACTAAAGCTTGAGCTAAGATAATGACATGCAGGACATCAAATGCACTCTGCCTCATCTTCTTATCAGGTGCTATAGGCTCAAGTGGTGGTGCTGCAGGCTCAAGTGGTGGTGGTCTGTGAACATCCTGATGACCATAGAAGGCTGCATAAGCTTCTTGTTCCGTCTGGTATTTTTTGTAGCAAGCTCCCTTGAACTTATCCACTTCAGCATGTGCATCATGCCAGTTGGAGTAGACACCAGGGGTCTGACCATGATGCACGACATAGCTTGCTAAGCTATCAAACATATTAGATTAGATTAGAAAGAAAAATTCAAAGTTATTTGTTAGCTGCATATAAAAATAAGTAGCAAGGGACACATCACTAGCAAAGAGACATATATGTGCTCACTTCATTGGTTAATTAATGAACTAGTTTGCAGCAATAAATTTACCCATTTAATTATGAAAAATGATTTAAAGTAACACATATTGTTACTCCAATTTCACCCATTTAAAACAATTTAAAGAACATATCTATACAATTATACAAAATAATAAAAAGAAAACTCCTAAAATTTGGTTTAATTATCAGACTCCATTATTATTTAAATAATCTCTAAATCTGCATCTACATATATTATTATACAAGAAATGTTATTGTATGAGATAATTAATAAACTAGTTTATATCAAGGAAACTATATCCATTAGGTAAATGCAAGAAGTTAATATTAATGAGAGAAACAAATACGTACTAGATCTGGCTTACTAGGGCCTGGAGGAGGCTTGGAGAAGCACGTGGAGGAGGCTTGCCGGTGTGCCAAGGAGATGAGGGGGAGGACGGCGGGGTAGGGGCTAGGTTGGGGGTCGAGGAATGGTGGGGCAGGGGATGGGGTGGGGGGAGGAACAGCAGCGGCAGGCCTTGGGGACCAGCCGGGGAGATTTGGAGCTCTGGGCGGTGACAATGGTGACTAACGATGAGCATGAAGGCCAACAAGGATGACATGTCCTTATCCACTAGCGAACGGGGGCAAATTCATCCAAAGGGTGCTAAATTTTTTGAAACAGACCGTAGGACTGTTCGGCCGAGCATTACGTCAATAGGCCGGACAAAGTGAGCAGCGGTATTTTTCTTAATGTAACTTGGTTGGACGGTCCAGCCATCCAAATGTTGAACGCGACGGATAATTTTGCTCGATCACCCTGGGTACGTATTTTTAGGGGCGGTTGGTTACGTCAGCCGCCCCTAAAAATGATCTTCAGTGGCGGTTGCTTATGTCAGCCGCCTCCGAAGATCATCTTCAGCAGCGGTTGACTTAAGAAAACCATCGCTGAAGATGCTTGCCCTATATATGCGCGCTTGGGCGAAATATTTCTAAGTTTCTGGCGTGCTTGTTCGAAATTGCAGCGAAGCACTGCCAAATTTTTCCTTGGCGCTTGTTCATCTTCACCGTCCACCGCCGTCGGCCGCCTCCGCCTCCCATGCGTTCGTCTACCGCCGGAGATCCCGGTGCTCCCCCTGTGGTCCCTCGGCACTCTCGGCCGTCCCGGCGCTCCCACGGCATCCTTGGGGTCCATCGGCGGCCCCGACACTCCCACGATGCTCCCTCATCGCTCCTCGGGCCAATCTTCCTCGATGCTCCCCCATCTTACTCCTTGCGGCCGGTGCTCGCACCTCTTCTTCCTCGGTGCCATCACCTACGCCGGCCTTTCACCAAACGTTGATTCTTTTTAATCTTATTAGACAAGAAATGCTACATATATATATTGATGTTTATTACGTAGCTAATATATATATATATATATTCATGTTTAGAAATGCTATATATATTGATGGAATCTATGAAGTTTAGAAATGCTACATTTATAGTCCACATTGATTCTTTTTAATATTATTTCGAATGTGCACTACAAAAAATATTTATAACAATACGCCCTTCCGTCATGACTTAGATAAATTCATCCACATTCGTTAGCGATGGATAAAGAAATGACAACAAATGAAGCAGGTAAGTTGGAGTGGTTGTCGACGGACGACGACAACAATGACACATCGTTGACCTCATTGGAAGAAGCTTCGGATCCTAGACCTAGGCCTGACTGCAGGGCTTTGAGGGCCAAACTTGAGGACCTAGAATACGATCCAATCGAGGATGTAACCCTATATGTGCTATCACTTGACCACATTTAAATTTCACCTAAGTGTGTGAGCATTTTACTTATTTTTTTATATCTATAGGTGCATGTGTCTACCAGTATGCCTGGGCAAACCATAGAGCAATCACATACACAGACAGAGATTATAGTTACATCATCCGCTCCTCAGAGAGAGAAACGGAAGCGAGGGCAAAGAATGCGGAACAAGTTCCCTAAAGGACAGACTATTGTTATAGAAGTGGTTAGCCCTATCGGTGAGCCCATACAACCTGATGGCATATGCTCCCACTTTGCAAGCACGATAGGAGTGGCGGTCTGGGACATTTTGGATTGCTCAATACAGCATTGGAACGATGTGCCCGATAGTGAGAAGACCAAGATATGGAAGAAGATGATGGGAGCATTTAGTTTCCCTCCTGATTTGGAAGAGCTCGTCAAGAAGTTGGCAATGAAACATGTGGCAAAAAGTTTCCGAGGTTGGAGGTCCCAACTAAATACTAGTTTTCGAATGAAGGGTCTACGCCGTTCATGGAGTTTGGGAAGATCAAACCTGATCAATGGCAAAGGTTTTGTGAATAGAAGTTTACACCTAAGGCCTTAGCCTTGAGTGTCTTGAACAATGAGCTCACGAAGAAGAACATTCACCCTCACCATCTCGGCTCGACTGGATATGGTCCAAAGGTTGAAAAGTGGAGAGCAGAGGCTGCTAGGGAAGCTGGTGTTCCGTATGAATATGAGGGCTTAGAATAACACACACTGAACTAGGTTAGAACTAGGTAAGTTAAGGACAAAGAAAGTGGGCGACTAGTAATCCTAGATGCACGTACTGAAGCAGCCGCGGAGGCCATAAAGACACATGCTCAGAAGAAAATGCAAGGCAAATTTAAACCTAGACGGGAGGTGGATGAGCTTAGTGTCGCCCTAAGCAACAAGGAACACCCTGGCTGTGTGTGGGGCATCTCCTCCAAGCTAGGACTTAAGCATGGTTTTCTATAGGAGAAGAGTAGCTATAGAACAATGCAACGCTACAAGGATGACCTTTTTGACACCCTTTGCAAGAAGGTCGACGCATACATTGATGAAAAGATTAATCAGTTGAAAGCTTTCTACCATGGAGCCAACATTATCCGCAGTGCCAGTGCCAAGTAGTGTTGCATCAATCATGCATGAGACTTTTCCTGTGGACACCATTGATAGGCCTACACCGTGTGCTCTGCGCATTCTATATAACAGAAAGGCGAAGACGGTAAAGGTTGCTAGCGGAACTACTTATCCACGACTCACTATGCACAACAATGTACTTCCGGATGATTATGCCATTGTTGAAGTGCTCTTAGTTTCTCCGAATCATCTCGATTATGAAGTTGAGATCCCTGCTCCTGATGGTGAGACGGTCTTGGGCAACCTTGTAGACTATTTCATTGCTTGGCAACGATGAGACATTGTGCTGTTAACCACCCCGTTGGGTGCACCTTCTGCTTCGCGTCAGCTGCAATTGCATCAGGTAGAGGAACAAGCAAAAATAGGCCCCATGGGCGAAGCATGTGCGTAGTTGTCACCAACATATGAGCAGCAGATGATGGATCCTTTCATGGATGTTTCAGTAGTCTAGGCAAACCCCAATCTCAACTTCTATGAAGAATTCATGGAAGATATCATCACAGGAAGGAGAGTACCTGAGTTTGAGAAAGCATGCAATGAAGAGCACATCAGGACCAGACTCAACAAGGAACACAACAAGTATTAGGGGGCAGCGCTCCACCATCTCTGCCACCGCCACCCCACCCCCACCGAAACCGCTTCTGCAAGGAGGAACTGCTGCGCCAGCACCGCCACCGCCACCACCATCGCCACCCCAACCGGCACTACTTCTGTAGGTACAAACCGTTGTGCCAGCACCACCACCACCACCGCCACCACCACCACCCTCCCAACCACCTTCATAGTCATAAATGGTTGCGCCCCACCACCACTGCAGCCACAAACAACACATAAGCAAGTATGTGCTTAGGATAATAAGTCTGTGACCTGACTACCATCCACAGCAATGGATGGTCCTTAATAGACACGAATAGGGAAACAGTGTAACCAAGCTAAGCCTCATTGGCCGCGGGACACAACCTGTTACACCCACCAATACCCATACCGTATCCCTGCCTTATCTCCATTTTTCCTTTTATCATTTTATTATGAGAGTAATAATAATCACCTTTTATGAGTAACGGCAGGTTACAATACCAAAAACCTAAGCATAGCAGCTACTCAAACCTATACTAGTAGAACTCATAGGACAATTATATCTTTGCAGGTGGATTTCATTAAATTCCTGTAACGTAAATGCACATAACAAATATAAACAGTGATTATCAAAATAAGGGGTTATGCACTAGGGCTTGCCTTGGGCAAGCGCGGTGTCAGCTGTGTCAGTCAGTGGCGTCTCTGGGACCTTCTCCTACACGAGAATCTCCTCCTCATACTCCTCGACGATCTCCTTGAACTCGTGATCGCCGGTGGTCACGATCTCCGCCAACTTATCTTTACTGCATGCGATGATGATGCAACACTTAGCATTGAAGCAATAGCAACTCCTAAACTAAAAATACGCATACTAAGCTACTAAGCTAGCTCTAATGACTAAGGTACTAAGCTAACTATCATCTTTACCAAGCAAAGTATTGGATTCAACTAACAAACATCTAGCTTTATAAATGAAGGATATATCTATATTTCTACTAATGATTTTAATGTATATTTGAAACAAAGAGCATTTAACTACCCTAATTATTAGTCTACTCTAAAGCTACAAAAATTACAGTGAGCACATAATGATACAATGAAGCTACTATAAAAAAATTCAGGACTAAAGCTATCACCAATTTATCACAAAAATTCCTACAACATTTAACCTAATAATATTAAGCACTCTCAAATGATTTAATAGCTCCTAGTATCCACATGTATATATATGAACTAAATACACCAACAGATAGAGCACAATTTTAGCAACCTGACAAAATTTGTTTCACAATTTTTGGACACCTACACGATTTTATATGACTTACCAAAGGTCAGCTAAAAAATTAAATTAGAAAATTATTTCTAATTCCTTAGGAAAAGAAAAAATGAAATCTCCCGGGCGGCCCATGCGACACAGCACGCGCGGCGGCCCACAAGCATGGCCCACGCGAGATGGCCCCTGTCGGAGAATCCCACGCGCGTCGATGACTTTGCAAAAGAGACCTCGAACTCCTCCCAATTTACAATTAAGTACTAACACTATTTTTTGCTCTCAGAACTTCTCACTTAACCCCCTGGCCTTTCCCTAATTCACCAGCATGCACCCTCGGTGACTCAGTGAACGACAGCGCGGCGAGTGGCAGCACTGAGCGCCTACGCCGGCCACCCAGGACCTATGCGGGCCCACCTAACAGGACGGTCACCATCTCTGACCCAAGCGGCTATGCTAAACAGCGGTGCAGGGTGACACGACTGGCTAGGGAAGGCTACAGCGGCGCGCGACCATCCATGATGGTGGCACCACGGTTCCGGTCGGCTAGGGTAGCTACAGGCCTAATTGGCTAGCGCGTGAGCATCAGGAGGCTACCATGGACCAGGCCAAGTTGACGGTTAGGGTGGAGGATGACGGAGGAAAGCTGGCCACGTGTGGCCGAGCCGTGCGGCGGTGGACCACGGTAGCATGGTCGTGTCAGCGATGACAGGGAGGCGGTAGCGGTTCCACTGACATGCGCAAGGTGGAGAGGGAGGTGAGGCAAAGCTAGTGGTGCAAGTGAATTGGCTCAGGAGGGATGGTAGGAGGGCTGCTCTCGTCCACGGCCGGACGCGGTCTTATCGGCACGACGGTGGGGAAAACTCCAAATTGTAGCTTGGGCATGCACGGTTCAAAGCTGGGTGGATCGGGCAACGAGAGGATGTGATGGTGAAGCCATGGATGCGCTGAATTGAATTGAGGTGATCACACGGTGGCCAATTGATGGCGTGGCTCGATGGTGGCAGCAGAGGGAGAAAGAGAGAGAGACGGGGCGCGATAGGTGGGGCTTGGCTCATCCTCGCCTTAGTGGGATGCGATCGATGTGATCGTGGAGGCCCACGCATAGGCACTAGCAGACAAGTGCGCGCGTTCGCGACCGGCATGGCCCGCGCGCCGTAGAGCCATTATTGACAAGGCGACGGCGAGCCCGACCACGTGCACGCGGTAGAGGTGGCAACGCACTGGACCAGCAATGGCACAAAGATGCAGAGGGAGGCACGGACATGACGGTGAGGCGATGGCACCGGCAACGACTACGTCATGGCACGGGGCGGTCGGTGGTGCGGCGCGGCTGGCGGCAGCACCGCCCGGCTGCGCTAGCAGCAGCAGTGCCTCCGTGTGCCAAGAGCTAGCGACGGCCAGGCCACAGCCAGGCTAGAGCAGCCATGGCCGGCCACGTGTGGTAGTGCGCATGTGCGTGGGACGGTCAGCGTGGCGACGCCAAACGCCCGAGCGGGGTGACCACACCCACGAGGCCAACCAACCAGAAACCGTGTCGTGCACAAATTTTAAAGCGCCTATAAAAACTAAACGGTTGCTTCAGGAGCCACATCTTCACCATGCTAAAGATGGCATATGAGACTATCAAATCGAGTTATAACACTACACCACCCCTTAACCCAATCTCTCAAAATAATTTGCTAAACATAGCAATGTCTAACTGTTGACAAACTTGGACATTTTTCTAAGTTTTTGAGCTGAACTTGATTTCAATTTGCAATTTCTAGGCTAGTAGCAATATTAGTTAGTAATATCATTTTTCGACAGCACGTATTTCATTGTCATCTACAAAGTTTGTACTTCAAACTTTATTTAAGTATCACACACATGTTCTATAGTATTTTTGCTTAATAAAAATTGGTTTTCAACCCTACTTGATATACATGAACTATTGAATCAACTTTCGTTTAACATTTTTATTGATCATTTTAAGTTACAAGAAAGTTATCTACACATCCTATCACATGCATTAACACATAAACATGATGCTAATGACATGTTTTAGTAAATGATTTATGGTGTAATACCGAGGGTGTTACAAACATCGTTTGAGCCAAACCCTGGTGAGCGTCGAATTCGTTAGACATGTTGGAACAAAACAGTCCTGAGTGCCCCTATGAATACATGCTAGGCAAGGAATTCCTACCTAATTTTGCCCTAGAATGCAACAAGATATTGTTACACATGACGGTCTTTCATATGTGGTGTTTGGAAGCGGTAGAACTCGGCTTAGAGTCAGTGCCGGTGAATTACCCTACTAACGATATATTCGCTACCGGTGTAGAATTTTTAAAACTGACCATATCTTTTGAGAACATTCAATTTTTATACCGACAAAAGAGACTCGATGTAAGTCAGATTACCGTGTGGTGCATGTAAGTCATGTTTTCTTAAACTCATCCTCAAATTTGGTTTTATGTGCTTGTGCTATCCTTTTAACCACACATTTGCCTTACTTTCATGTAGGAAAGAGTGGATGGATTCGGCCAAGTTGAACTTGAGGAACGCATACCTTGACCCAAATCTCATTTGCGAGGCACGTCACGCTGGACCTCTATAACTATCTAAATGTGCAACTACGGTTTTGCTAGTGTGTTGGTATCTCTACCGCAAAAGGAGTAATACAATCAATGTAAATGCGGAAGCTAAAGAGCAAGGTAGAGATATGTAAACTCCCATCGATGACTCTAGTATTTTTACCGAGGTATCAAGAAGCACGCAAGCTTCCCCCTAGTTCTCGTTGGAGCCCCTTGCAAGGAATCCCTCGCAAGGGCCAAGCTCCCGATTGGGTAACTCCATGGATAGCCTCAGGCCTTCCCCACGTGCAAGTGGGTCTCCGACGTGCCTTCCGGCAAGACTCTCCCTGATGCTCCCCGCCGTCTTCACTATCAAGCTTCCAGCCGAAACGCCGCAGGCCTTGTTCCCTCCGGTAGACGGTGGCGGCCACACCACAATCGCGGTTGGTGTGATCTCGCAAGACTACAAGTCCCCCGATGTACAACAATGGTGCACGCAAGCACCGAGTGGTAAAAGGTATGCAAACCTCACTAAACACTAGGCCTAAACCTAGAGCAAGCGCATAAGCGGTGGTCTAATCAACCTAAGCACTTTGCAAAGCACCTACGCTAATCACCTAATGAATCACTAAGCACTATGCAAGTGGAGATCACTAAAATGGTGTATCAACACCCTTGATATGTTTCCTCAGCTCCACACATATCAAATGGTCGGTTGGGGGTTGTATTTATAAGCCCCACTGAGAAAGTAGCCGTTCGGGACAAAATTCCACTTTTCTGCTACTGACCGGACGCTCAGGTCATCTTGATCGGACGTGTCCAGCCGTCCCGACCGTTAGAGCCACGATCAACTGATCGGACGCTGCTAGCGTCCGGTCACATGCCACCGGACGTGTCCGGTCGCAATTTCGCCGCTCTGAAACCTCTCTGTACTCGACCGGACTCTACTGTCCTGCATCCGGTCGATTTGCTTGTTCAGCGTCCGGTCGCTACTGCTACCAAGCCTCTTGATCGGGGCGTCCGGTCACTGTGCTACCAGTGTCCGGTCCAGCGTCCGGTCACCTCTGTGAGCTCGTTTCTTAACGATCTTGCGTCCGGCTTGGTTCCTATCTTCATGCTTGATATCTTGAGTCTTCTCTTGTGCTTCTAAGGTCTTGCTTATGGTGTTGATCAGCAGATCATCACGTCGCCTTCGTCCAAGTCACGTCTTGCACCCTATTGAACTACAAAACAATCACTTGCAAATTCATTAGTCCAATTTGGTTGTTTTGGTCATCAAACACCAAAATCCAAAGTAAATGGGCATAGGGTCCATTTTCCTTACATGCATTTAACGGTGCCAAGGGCAAGGTGAGAGAGGCAATTAGGAAGGCTTCATACAGGGAAGCAAGGAATGAAGTTGCATTATATATCGGGAAGATGTTCATAGCTTATCAGAGATTCCAATATATAGAAGCCCCGTACAATTTCGGGTAAGATCGACTACTATCTTTTTTTCATGCTATTTGGTAGATGGTTTACATTGACACTATTATCTTTTTTGTACTGATGCAGCGATCACTTCATCTTAGCAAGCATCAATTTGAGAGTTGGCAGGATTTCCATCTTTGACTCTATGAGAAAAGATAGAAAAATGTACCAAAATTTCATCAACATGTTACAAACATAAGTAATTATAGTTCATTACTTGTGAAACTATTTTTCATCAGATTATCGTTATAGTGAAAGTGATTATTTTGTTCCTTAAATAGCGCGTACAGATGGTACATTGAAGAAGGTGGGGTGCATGACCCAGCGAAGAAGGAGAAGATTGATGTTTGTATAAATCAATAGGTACGGCCATTTTCAAACTCAAATCGCTTCTCATATTCCTCATATAGAACAATGTGTTTCACTGTATTATTTTTGTGCATGTCACCGACCTGCAGTGCTCGAGGCAGCCTACCGGAAGCGTGCTTTGTGGCTACTATGTATGTCAATGGATGAGGGCCAACGGAACTTACCACAATAACCCTGAAGATGTAAGCTGCTCTATCGAACCATATCATATGCATATGTTCATTATTATGAATCTAGCTAATTTGTTCCCTTTTTTGTGTAGCATCAAGTAACGAGGCCAAATGAAGTAATTACCCAAAGTGATGTTCAACTTGTTCAAAAATATTTCTGCAAGTTCATGGTGCGGGAAGTTCTTAATCCGAAGGGCTTATTCTATGATCATGACTCGGAGTATGCAACACATCCCAAGTTTGAGTCCCTTCACCTAAAATGCCTATATCCCTTCTTTTCATTCTTTGGGCAGGAGCACAATTAATGTTGACTTGTAATTTGTAATGTACAAATATTTTGTTGATCATGTGTGTATAACTTGTGCACTACTGTGTATTTATGAAGTTAATTTGAATCATTTGCAATCAGGTATTAAATTTGGTGGGAAAATGCGATTTCAAATTTGGCGGGAAATTTCAAATTCAAAAAATTGAAACTGATTTTCAGAGGCGGGTGATAACACTGTCCCCAAAAACATATTTTCAGAGGCGGTTGCATTGCCACAACCATCCTTGAAAAACATTTTTAGGGGGGGTTCATGTATTGGAACCGCCTCTGAAAAAGAATTTTTAGAGGCGGTTTGCCTATTGCAACCGCCCCAGAAAATACATTTTCAGAGGTGGTTCTCTTAATGGAATCGCCCTTGAAAATACATTTTTAGAGGCAGAGATCCTAACAGAACCGCCCCTAGAAATGCATTTTGAGGGGCGGTTAAAAGCCCGTCGCTAGAGACGCCCCATCTTTACAATCAGTGGTATTGTTGCGGTTGCGTAAACCGCCCCTGAAAACCCAGTGTACCCGCCTCTAAAAATGATTTCTATAGTAGTGGTAGCTGATCAAAACATGATTTAAAATGTTGAGTAATTGGTAAAAAATTAGGTATTAATCAAATACTGAAAATAGGATAGTATAGTTTTTCCAACTTGTACTGCTCTAGTCAAAAAAATAAGTACTAGCTATATTAACAAAATTCAATCATAATTTTACTTAAAATCAACATTTTAAAGCAATAAATCTAGATGAGTATCCGAAAAATAATGTTGGCAATCAAAAGCCATTGTGCATTCACATTTCACTCAGATCATGGAGCAAGATCTCAACCAAGATAAATCCTGATCCTGATTTTTTAAGAGATCGACTAGTCCATCCTCTAAATCTGAACAAACTATGCTTAATCTAAAAGTTGCAAGATGAATGATTTTAGGATCTAATGTTGCAGCAGCTAGCCTCTGCACTAATTCATAGTTCTGAACCTAAAATATAGTCGTTGTGTACAAAGAATGAGTTACTGAATCATGCTTATTATGGAAACTAGAAAAGGATGAAATAATCTCGGCCCATTCAGTTAATTACCTTGTGGAGATGACACAGACATTTATTCAACAGGATCTAAAAATCCATGCTGCTCCGCTTCTCCCAATCACATTCTAGCACTCCTCTCTAGTCCTGTCACAAGCTACTCTGCTCCAAATCAATCAGCTAGCACTAGATCAGAGAAGGTATTGAGGAGAGCTAGCACTAGAACAGAGAAGATATTCAGCCTCTTCGCTTATGCTGAAATTTGGCTTATGCTAATACTTATGCTGAAATGTTGTGAGAGGAAAACACTGTTCCATGGCTGAAAGTAGCTCAAGCGGACAGGGCCATTATTCAGATCGAAATAATAGATCCACTCTGCTCCCTAGAAATAAACCTCATTGGGCATGAGAAAGGAGAGGCAGCACGATGCACCTTTTATTTGTGCTTCTTGCAGTCGACGCAAGAGGAAGCTGCCGGCGGCTCCTGCTTGCGGCCACCGCGGGAGGGGTCTCCGGGCCGATGTAGGCTTCACCGGCACCAAATCTCCTGAGAGGGGGCGGCCAGGTCAGTGTGGAGAGGTGGCTGCGGCTCACCCACGCGAGCCTGTGCAGTGCACACTGGCCGCTGCGCATTTTGCGCATCAGCAGCCACCACCCGCACGCGCACCTGCATCTCGTCGCCACGGGGGATCCACCACCCCGGAGGGCCGCCTTGCTAGCTGCACCTAGCATCGATTAGGGCCACCCGCCGCTAGCGCCTCTGTGCACGAGAAGCGAGATAGCAGCGGCCGACGGGGAGAGAAAGAGAAGAGTGTGAGGAGTGGCTTCCTAGGGTTTCATTGGCTTATATATATATATGAGTTTTTCGTGTCTGGATGAATCCTGGCCATTAGATTGAGATCAACGGTTGCTATCGATTTGGCATTAGGTTTCCAGTTTGGGCCTTTGCTGGGCTTCAGGGAGTCGCCCGGGCCTTAGCAGGCCACGCACTTGCAGCATGAATAAAGGTCTATTTTGGGCCGTTTCTTTTTTTCAAAGGCCGAGTTAAGATATATTTATTTTCAGATATAAGCCTGCTTGGTAAATAATATTTTCGAGTAAATTTTAAGTATGTTTTTGGAAACAAAGTGTAGTACCACTTTTTTAAAATCATTTGAATTTTTTATGCAATGATTATATACCAAAATCATGTTGCCATTTCATAGAACCGTGAATATACATGATTTACAAAATGGATGTGCCATTTCCCTGATGGTTATGTGCACTCACTGCTACACGAATTTAAACCGAGGCGGGTATTTTAGCTTAACTGAGGCGGGCAAGCCAACCGCCTCGGCACAAAGGTCATGGTTAATCATGGCCTCAACCAAGGCGGTTGGCCGTTAATAGATTAACCATGGCGGGCATCATAAGATAACCACATTAGTTAATACATATTAACCGAGGCGGTTGTCGTAACGTGCCCGCCTCGCTTAAGATTTTAACCTTGGTGGTTGAATAAAGACGCCCGCCTCGATTATAATTTTAACCGAGTCGGTTTTTATTACTTGGCCGCCTTGGTTAATGATTTTCAGATTAAAAAATGCTTTTTCAAATTAGAATTTAAATTTGAATTTAAAATTTTGCTAATAAAAACACAGATAAAGCATAAAATAGATGACAAACATATATTACATTCATTCTCGTTCGATGAACCGACATTAAGTTGTTACATTAGTGATGTCTTCATCATTGTTTCACAAACACAAATCATTCGTACATCAGCAACTAAGGTCATTCATACATATCATTTTTTACTGGAAAAGAGGTCCGGCGGAATGTAATCCGAGATTCGTAACTTGGTGCTCCAGTTTCTAATCCTATCTAACTTCGGATCCCGCGCTAACTCGCTTTCCCGGTTGAACAACGTATTCCCTTCATGCGCGCTCTCTGTGACAAACTTACATATGTCTGCTACTATTTGTCTGAAATCTTGGTCGACCTTCTCCCTTCACTACCATCCTTGTGCTTTCTTGAGCTGCTGCTGAATCTGCTGCACGTCCTCAGGTACCTATATATATATATATGTGTGTGTGTGTGTGTGTGTGTGTGTGTGTGTGTGTGTGTGTGTGTGTGTGTGTGTGTGTGTGTTTCAAGTATCTTTTGGACTTACCTGAACTGGTGGGCGGCCATGACACACCCATTTCCCCGGACCTTCTTCATGGCCTCATAGATGTGTACGTTCCCGCCCGATACTTATATTCGATTACCAGATCTTCCCTATATTTCTTTCTCTCCTCCTGGTTCAAGTTCACTAGCTTTTAATGAGTGTCTGGTATATCATAACCAGCGATGGTTCTCTCTGTAATAAGCATCGGAGAGAGAGAGAGATAATATCCTTGCCCAATTCCTTGCTTACATAGGCCTGCATCCTGCAAGGAAAAGTCATCATGGCATTATTAGTTTGTTCCTAAAGTACCTACAACAATGCAGTAGTGTCAAAGTCATAAGTAACTTATAGGGCAAATAAGGTGACATGGGCGACGTCGAGGTCCTTTCGCCGTAGTAGTCTATGCATGTCGTAGAAATCTATGATAACTTCACCATCCGTGGGCATGTGGAAGTACTCCACCGGAATGTTGATGATGAAGTTTTCTAGGCCCACTTTTGCCACTTCCATGTACCACAAATGGAACCTCCTTACCTCTCACTTCACTTCAAGGAGGTCGCCCAAGGTCAACATGAACTTCCCATGCACGTAGTTTTTGAGGCAATCATCCAACCGGGGCCAAAACGATGGTGGTGTTTTTGGCCTACAACATCGGGGCTTGAGATGTTAGCGAGTGGAAAAAGTAGATAGCATCTTGAAATGAATTATAGATTGACTATGCTTGCTAGTAGCATACCTTTCAAACGTAGTTGAGTATGGGTGCTCGTTGGCCAACTCAACTTGGTGTGGTTCGGGGTATGACCTCCTCTTCATCTGCAGGCTTCCTTGGCGGGGGAGGACATTGGTTTGAGCCCTGCTGCAAACCACTTGTAGGCGGTGGTGTCACATCGCCCGATGCTGCCCCTGTGCTTCCCTGTGGATTGCTATTGCTGGGAGGCGAACTGCCTAGAGGACTGATGCCTGGGCCGCCAGCATTGTCGTTGTCGTCGCCGCCGTTGTCATCACCACCGCCGCCGCCGTCGTCATCGTCGTCGTCACCTGGGTAACCTGGGGGAGACGACGATGAGTGTGAGGGTTGTGACATCGGTGTCGGCATGTCCAAGACATTGTCGCTCTTGTTCCATAGCATGCACATGCCGATAGTAGCACCGATGAACCTGTACCCCTCTTCAGTGGGAATGTCGATTTCATCCTCGTCAAAATCTTTGTTGGTCCACGTCACGTCGACCCAAGCATGGTCGGGTGGGATCGGTTTGCCATCATACATGGCACCGCTTTCGAGCGGCAGTGCCACTCCTATGGCCACGTCCTTCTGCCTCTGTGCCCTATCGAAGGGCACCTAGAGCATGTAGCTCATTGGTTCAATGATGTTGTCGACCGGGTACTTGGGGAGTTGTCCGTTCCATGGTACCATCTGCCCTTGTACGGTGGCTTTGACCCTATGGCAGCAACACACCAGCCTTGCGAAACATCTACATCCTCAGCTCCACCATCTTGGGGTCGGTGCTCGTGAAAGCATATTGTATCTTCCCCATGATCATGTCCTTGACTGCCTCATCACAGCCTTTCTGGAGGAGCCCTTCCTTGTACCTCTGCCTCGTGAGGTAAGAGTTGGTGTTGGATTGCCAGGCCTCCACGTCCTTCTAGCTCTACCTCGAGGAAACCCCACGAACATGGCCATGGTGCTCGGGGTGTCCCAGCGCCTCAGTTAGTACGTCCCTCTCTCAATGAGATTTGAAGGACCCACTCTTCTCGGCCGCAGAGGCCTCGAAGATCCTCTTCTCCACCTCCTCGACCTTGAGCTCGTTGTACTTGGTCCTGCCCTCCTTCAGCTTTTTTGGCTTGCGGACATAGAGGTAGTTATGTGACCTCTCATCAACAACCTGTAATGGATTCGGCTACCCGACCTCAGCTGCCTCCCTTTCTTCCTGCCACCACTTCTCCGTCTTTGCGGTGTACCCTATCATGCCTAGGTGGTGGTGGAGCTCGTTCCTCTTTGAGAGCTTAGAGAACTTCTCGCCCTTGGCCTTTGCTTCTTTGGTCGATTGTTTCATGACGAACTCTTCCTAGACGTCACGCTTGATGAAGTTGTAGTCTTCAAATCGTGTCCTCCCTTTCTGCACGTACTCCCTATTGAGCATGGACCTAAAGTTGCAAAGTGCTTTGCCTGCAACAAATAGCGCATGCCCCATGCACTTGTCTTCATCATAGCCCTCCGCTGGATACGTTAACCGCCTCTTCACCTCTCCCAACACATTTCCCTTGATGTCCTTGGGTTCTTTCCTCCAATCATCATATGTTATAGGCACCTTCTCCCTGACTATACAAGAACACTGGTTACTAAAGGTGCCAATGATGATAGTTGGCTCAAAGGGCTCTCCTTTCTACTTGCTAATCTAATGCCTCCCGTGTTGGCCCCTCTTCAAGTCTGACTTCTTGCTACCCATTGTTGTAGTTGAAGAAGTGCCCGAGGAGGGACCGGATGCTTCCTCCTCCTTCCCTTCTTCACCGTCAGGGTACTCCAAACGAAGATGCACCATCAGCATCTGTCGAGGACAAGAACTCACATTAGTTATATACTTGCGCGAGGCCCACGAAAGTTGTGTCAATTATCTCGCACCAGAGGAGGGCAGAAAAAATTAGGGAGGGCATCAATGTGGGCATCACAACCAGATAATAAGCCAACAGTAAGCAGCAAAAATAGGCAGCATGTGCTCATTCAAAAATAGGCAGCATGTGCTCAATTCAAAATAGGTCGGCCAAGTAAACATGTGCTCAATTCAAGAATAGGTAGCATGTGCTCCATTCAAAATAGGCATGTGCGCGCTCAGATAATAAGCCAACAGTAAGCATCACAGGTAGCTAGAAAACAGTAGTAGATAGAGTAGTAAGTAGTAAGTAGCAGGAGTATAGGAGTAGTAACTAGTAGGAGTAGAGGACCACCGGCAGTAGTATATAGGAGGAGGAGTAGTAGATGAGTAGTAGTAGTATATAGTTGTAGGAGTAGATGAGTAGTAGTAGTAGTAGTATATACCAGTAGCAGCAATATATAGTTGTAGGAGTAGCAGAGAGCAGCAGCCAACACTAGCAGTATATAAGAGAAGTAGCCAACAGGCATAAAAGAGAGAATTATGTAGACAAGTGGCATATATTTCGTCAAATTCATCTCAAATTCATCCCAATTTAACTCAAATTCATTATAATTTATTGTAATTCATCTCAAATTGACCCCAATTTAGTCAAATTCATTTCAAATTCATCTGAAAGTGGAAAACTCTCAATAAATCATTCAGACAGCGGCAAGTGCTCAGTTGAATATGAAATTGGCATCATAGGCAGTGTCATTGCTAGAGTTAAAAAAATGCATCACAGGCAGCAGTTCATCAAATTGCCATCATAGGCAGTGGCAAATGCTCAGTTAACCAATAAATTAGGCATCATAGGCAGTGGCATTTGCATTGTGACAAAAAACGCATCACAGGTAGCATTTAATCAAAACTGGCAAATTGAAACAAAAAATGCATCACATGCATCACAGATCATAGGCACGGGGACAAGAACATCACAGCCAGTGTACTAGGGAAGATGGAGCCGGGGAAGATGGAGTCAGGGGAGAAGCTAGGAAAGACGGAGCCGGTGGAGATTCTCCGTGTGGAGGAGGGAACACACACCGGCAGTGGACAGCAGTGGCGCTAGGGTTCGGCGAGAAGACGGGTTGGGGGAAGACGACGCGGTGGAGCTAGGGTTTGGTGAAGATGGGTCCACGGAAGATGATGTAGCGGCAAGGGGCAGTTCTCCTCAGCGCTGGGGACGATGACGTAGGGCGCGGGGTGCATCTCCTTGGCGCTGTGGCCGGCTAGAGATGAGGATGGCATGGCAGAGCTAGGGTTCGTGGCACCTCGACGGATGGCGCGGTGGAGCTCTCAGGGCTGGGCCTGCGGTAGTGCTCTGGGCTCTCGATGATGGGGGCTGGAGGGGTATATATAGGCCATGATTTACCAAGGCGGGCGGCTTAGGGTAACCATCTTGGTTAATATTAATCGAGGTGGGTGATTTAGGGTGCTCGCCACGGTTAATATTAACCAAGGCAGGTGACTTAGGGTGCCCGCCTCGGTTAAGATTTTGCATTTTTTATATTTGATGAAATTCCTCGGTTATTTTGGTTTTACAACATTTTAAAATTGATATTTAATTTGTAATGCTTTTTAAAATTCATAGGAGTGATAGTGTAGGAGTAATAGAGTTGTAGGAGTACTAGGAGGAGGAGGAGTGTTGTAGGAGGAGTATAGTAGTAGTAGTAGTAGTGTTGTAGGAATACTAGGAGGAGGAGGAGTAGTGTTGAAGGAGTTGTAGTAGTATAGTAGTAGTAGTAGGAGTAGTAGTAGTGTTGTAGGAGTACAAGGAGGAGTAGAGTTGTAGGAGTAGTAGTAGAGTAGGACTTGTTAATGAAATACTTATTTCATTCCTTTCAACAAATATCAAATTATTTTGAAAAACCAAACACTTAACACGTACAGATTATGATCTCCCATGGTCATATATATATGATTCCATTACAATAATAATCAGTTACATAAAAGTTCTTCTTAATCAATAAGTGACAATATTATTACATATTTGTGTGGCACACATCATTTTGCTGCAAGTATTCCCACGACGCTCTTCTTCTCACCGTCGGGGTGGAACCAGGGCATCATTGTGGTCTTGTTGATGCGGGTCTCCACCAACTTGATCTTTTGTGGATGATCGGTAAAGAGCGAGAGCTCAGTGTAGTTGTTGTATTCTTCAGGGCTTTGGACTCCATCAGCTCCCACAATCCTCTGCTTTTTGGACACAGCCACATGTTTTTTGTTGTCTTTGGGCATCGGCCAGTAGGCTACTTGTGCGCAGCGGCTTGCTAGTACCCACTGATCATCTTTGTAGCCGACACTTTGGAGCTCCATGGTGGTTAGCCCAAAGTCATCCATGACAACCCCCTTTGGTTTGACCCACTGGCACCGGAAGATAGCTAACTATAGGTCACCGCCATAGTCAAGTTCCCATATCTCTTCAATCTGCCCAAAGTATGTCTTGGTCTGCCCCGTTGACTCGTCGATGCCCTCATATCAAACACCATTGTTCTATGCCACGCTCTTCTTGTCCTTCTCCTTTGTGTGGAACCTGTATCCATTGATGTCATACCCTTGCCACGTGGTGATTTGGGTGGATGGGCCAGACGCAAGCCTCGCTTCAATGGACTCCCCACGGGGTATGTCCTGCAGCTCTTTGATCCATATCGTGAAATTGATCTTGTGCTATTTCTGGACCCATGCCTCCGTGCGTTGTCCATCTTGAGTGGCGCGGATCTCCTCCAGGTGCTTGTCAACATATGGTTCCATAACGACTAGCTGATTGAGGACGCTATGATGAGCTTCTTGAATCATTTCGTACTGTACATCGGTGCGTACTTTCCTCCCCATGCAACCCATTCCCAAGGTTCTGCCTTCGTGCTGAGGGACGGGTAGGCCAAGCACCCTTCCATCCCTAATGTACCTGGTGTAGCAGTTAGCGGCCTCCTCAGTTGTGTATGCCTCGATCATAGAGCCCTCCAGGTAGGCAGGGTTAAGGACGTATCTATTAAGGGTCGACATGAACCGCTCGTACATCCACATCTGGTGCAGGTACATGGGGCCCAGTTCCTGTATCTGATCAACCATGTGCATCATTTGGTGTGGCATAATATCGAAGAAAGATGATAGGAAGCACATCTCGAGCTGGCAAAGGGTCTCCGCGATGAACTATTTCAGGCCAGGAAGCTCAGCTTCATCGATGACCTTCTATGTGATGCAGTTGAAAAAGTAGGACATGAGTGTGATGACCATCTTCACATACTCTAGACCGATAGCCCTGATAACAATTGGAAGGAACACCATGATCATAACGTGGCAGTCATGTGCGTTGAAGCTGGTTAGTGTGAGGTCCTTCATCGAGACTAGGCTCTTGATGTAGGAAGAGAAACCGATCGGCACCTTGAAACCCCTAAGACACTAGCACACAGCCCTCTTCTCATCTCTCATCAGGTTATAGCACGCGCCTAGAAGGTTGACTTTCCCGCTATGCGTCACCGGTGTCAGGTGAATTTCAGACCAGATGTCCTGGTTGACAAGATCCATCCATGACTTCAAGCCATCCTTCATCTTAGTCTTGATGTCTACCAGTACACCAATGGTGCTTTCAAAGACATTCTTCTCGAGGTGCATGCAGTCGATGGCATGGGGCGTATCTAGCTCATTCCAGTACGATAGGTACTTGAAGAAACACGACTGCTTCTTGAAAGGAACAGGGGCAACAGGTGATTCCTCCATCTTATCCCGCTTCCTCTTCCTTGTCGTGGTCCCATCTTTGTCTTTCTTCTTCTTCCTGAACTCAATGTCTATGCCCTTCAGCATGTCAAACACCTTTTGCCCGTACCTCATCCTTTTTGGCTCATTAGTTTCAAGCTCATCCTGGTTGTCGAAGTACTTATCCATCATAGCTGTTTGGTACCTATTCTTTTTGACGAGGAATCACCTATGCCTCATGTACACCATCTTCTTGGATGCACTAAGGTAAGTGTAGCTGGTACTGTCAATGCAAACTACGTAACCTGACTTACCTTTGATCTGCCCCGACAGTGAAAAAAGACTAGGGTAATCGGTGATGGTGAGAAAAATGATGGCTTTTAGAATGAACTCCTTCTTTAGGGATGCATCCATCATCTTGACCCCATCTTCCCATAGTATCTTCATGTCCTCCATGAGCGGCTCTAGGAACACATCTATATCATTGCCTGGCTACCTAGGTCCAAAAATAATCATGGTTAGTAAAAGATACCACACTTCTGACATAGCCAGGGAGGTAGGTTGTAGATGGTGAGGATGACCGGCCAAGTGTTGTGTGAGCTGCTGAGGTCACCGAACGAATTCATCCCATCGGTACTCAGCACGAACCTGACATTCCTCGCCTCATCGCCAAACTTCCGAAACTTGGCATTGAAGTGCTTCCACTGCTTGCCATCGGAAGGGTGCCATAGCTTGCCATCGTACTTCGTGCACTCAACAGATGCATGCTAGGACATCAGCTTGGCATCCTCAGGGTTCTCGAATATAGCACGCAGGTGATCGATCACGGGCAGGTACCACATCGACAGGGATGGACTTTTCCTTTGCGTGTAACCCTCTTCTTCCTCGTCCTCAGGAGACGGGATCTGCTTCTTCGCGGTACTCTTTTTGGTCATATTCTTCTTCATCGGCCCTCTCTCATAGTTCGCATCCGCACGATAACCGGCATTCATCTAGTACCGACTCGCGCCACAATGCGGACAGCTCTGCATGTTCTCATACTTGCCCCAATATACGATACAGTGGTTAGGGCAGGTATGAAACTTTTTAAGCTTCATCGCCACTGGCTAGATCAGCTTCTTCGCTTGGTAGGTATTGGCGGACACCTTATTACCCTCTGGGTATATGTCAGCAAGGATACGTAACAGGTCATTGAAGCTAGTGTCAGACCAGCCATGGCAAGCCTTCAGCATCAGCATCAGCATCTAGAGGTTAAAACGTAACGTCGTCCAGTGCTTCAGACAGTCCTTATAGAGGGGATCAATTGCCGCCTGCTTCATCTCTTTGAAATTCTCCAGCCACCTCAGGATCCCAAACAGAACATCATCGTGGTCAAGACAGTTAGCGATTGACTCAAAAATGTTCGCAGTCTCGGGATCCCTCACTAGCTCACTGCCATCCCCATCATCGTCGTCAGCCGTGTCTTGGAGCAGATCATCCATCGTGATATAATCATGATCTGCATTGTCGCCAGTAGTAGCATTGCCGTGCCCGCCGCCGCTGCTGAGGTTTGTTGTTCGGCATTCACCGTTGCCGTCATCGCTGTCGACGAGTTCCCTCCTCCAGATGCACTGGTACTCGGATCCTCTGCTTCCCCATGAAACTTCGATACGGTGCATTCCTTGATGAAACCGTACCAGATCAAGTGAGATTTCACCGTGTCATCTCCATGGGCAAGAAGGTTCTTGTAGCTCTTACGCGAACAGATGGTGAGTTTCCACTTCAGACTCAGACGATGCCTTTTCGCAGCGGCAATAAACTTTGGCACATGATTTAGGAAAGCTGTATGCAGCCTCGATGTCTTGTACATCCATTCCCTGTCTATGACCGCCAACACCTTGCACACACAAACAACGAAAATGACGCATTTAAGCAGAGCATTACGGAAAAAAGACAGCCGGGTAGCTCTAGATCTGATGATTTCTCTCTCCTCCAAATAGATCTAGATCTAGATCTTAAGAAAAAGCGACCAAATCATGGAAAAGATAGGATTGAGGGTTTGAGAGGGAGAATCAACCTCTTGCGGCGCCCTCTTCACCAAATCCAAGGGCAAAATCTCTCCCCCTAGAAAATGGCAATTTTTTAGGGTTTTAGGTCAAAGCCGAAAAAAATGGAGAAGTAGTGGGGAAGAAGGGTGGGTGAGGCTGTATTTATAGCCCAGACTTAACCAAAGCGGGCACTATAAGGAAACCGCCTCGGTTAAGGATTAACCGAGGCGATTGCTGGCCCGGCTGCCTGGCCTCAAATAACCGAGGCGGGCAACCAGGCCGCCCACCTCGGAGCTCAAAGTGAAACGCTGCGCAAAAGAAATCCAATAGTAGTGACTCACAGGTTAATTAGAAATTTCCCTGACAGTTAGTTAATTTCCCAGTGTGTTTTTTTAGGAACCGTCAAGTTAATATTATTTTCCCTGTGTGTTTTTCGAAAACTGTCAAAATAATGTATTTTCCCAGAAGGTTTATATGCAACAACCATAAAAAAAAATCAAAACCGTAATGCTGCTATCATCATTCTTCTTGTAAGGATTATGCGGGTTTTTTAATCCTCAGCACTTGATCTGCGTGATCAATTCTATAACATCCATCTTTCTGGGACGGAGGGAATATCAGTTAGATTTTGGTCCTGTTCTGTTTGGTCCTGTTCTGTTGCACTACTTCAACAGTATTTTTTAGTGAACGAATAGTATTTTTCCCTCATAATATTTCAGCGTAAGCATCAGCATAAGCCAAATTTCAGTGAAATGAATGTAATTCTAGAATGGGAGAGGGAAAACCAATGTTAAATTAAACCACAACAACGATCCCATCCAAATTGATCCCCGGAATTGTTCCCGGCGAAGCCACGGGCGGGCGTGTACGCAAGTTCTCTCTCACTCGTAGTCCAGTGTGGTGATCTGGTGATGCCCGTACGCACATGCTTTTATCACACAAAGTTGAGACCAAAAACAATTTTGGGGGTCGACATGCTTCGTACTTACGATTGCTGGCGGGGCGGGCTCTTTACCGCAACCCGCATGCTCGCTCCGCAAACTTTCGCTTTGTGGCTATTGTGGACCATCTGCGATTTCTTTGTGGCCCAGTGTTCTCTAACCCGCGAAGCCCGTTGGGCAAAAGCCAGAATCTGCAAGAACCCGCAACAATTGCAAGCCAGAATCTCTACCAATATCGTTGTGCCGCTGTTCAGCCCGTGCGGCTACGGGCAGCGGCGGTGGTGTGGGTGTAGTAGGCGTGCAATGGCGTGGGTGTCCATGAGCACGCCAGTGATGTTGCTGCAGCGCCGGCGGGCATGCCACCCTGATCGCCTCCTGCAGCCGCTGCGCCGCCGTCGTGGCGCCGGACCCGCAGAAGAGCAGCGCGTTGTCGGGGCCCGCCCGCATGCACACAGGCTTCCTTGCCATCCGTATCGTCTCGCTGCCGACGTAGCTGACGCCCGTGTGCGTGTTCCGTGCACACAGCCATATATGATATATGCATGCGTCGATGGTGGCAGGGACGGAGCTCAGTGGAGGCGAAACTGGGCTCCGGCCCCTGCTTGCCTGCAGCGAAGTTACGAAGGACCGGTAGCTTGCCAAAGTAGAAAGGCCTGTTACTACGTACACTAGGCTGGGAGTCATAATAGCTGCCTATTTTTTTTTAATAATGACTTGCTAGCTTTTGCATTCAGTTCTCATTACGTAGCATGACACCTCACTCGTTGTATAATAAGCTGAGACCTACGTATACTACCATAAAATCCTATCGGGCTACATGCTTAGCACTTAATTAACCCCCCCCTTGATGTTGAGTCACGCTCCGTCGCTGGATGGTGGTGCATGGGAATGAAGAGGCATGCGATCGTAGAAGTGGAGGACGTGCTTGAGGATGTAGTCCTCGATGTACGGAGGCTGCGGCCGGACGCGGTGTGGTCGGCCTAGAGGAGCGTGCGGCGGCTGAACGGCGTCGCGGCCATGCGTAAGGGTTCGGTGCTTGCTGTACGCCAGGCGATCCTGCTTGCATATGTGCTTGCTGTGCGTAAATGCTTGCGGACTACAGTGGGCTTCAAATGTTTGTCCGCCAGTTCCACAGCCCATTCGCGGCGATAGCCTTGCGGCTGGTGGACGGTCCACGACCCACCTCGCCTGCAAGCTGTATTCCCTTCGTTTCAAATAACAAGTCGCTTTGATTTTTTTTAGTACATCTATTTTATTATATATTTTGATATAATATTATGTCTAGACATAGCAAAATGGATGAACCAAAAACTTAAAGCTGACTTATAATTTGGAACGGAAGGAGTCGTTACTGTGTAGTAGTACTCTATGGTTGTAGCACAACGTGTAATTGCTGGCACATCTCTCTAATACTATAAGCACACACAGTAACCGAGTTTAATTACACAAGTAATCGCAGCTAGCACGTGCTTCAAACGCGCCGAACTTTTTTTTTAACCCGACAGGCGACAGCAGGCACGTCAGGCTGGATGAAGGCCCAGATCGGTCTCAGGCGAGAGAGAGCCCGTGATAGCAGGAGCAAGCAGCCGGTAGGCCCCCTGCCTGTTGTAACGTGGGCCGGCCGGGGGAGCGCAAGAAGATCCGCCGCGGTACGGGTACTAGGGCGAGGTGTCCGGGCGCCGAGTCGTGCCAACAAATGGCTGCCCGCCGATTCGATCGCCGCGCGACGCCGACGCCCCGACACAGAACCGCAGAACATGCGTAGGTGCTGACACGACGCACGTGTGCGTGCGTGGGAAAAGAGAAAATTTCAGGTTTTCCTCATCCAAGCTACTACAACCATATATATTTTCATTTGTTATTCAAAAATTGTGTTGGTACCTTGAATAGTGCTATTGGTTTAGATTTTTCATTCCGTTCCACCATTAGCGTTACATATATAGCGGCTAGTTAGAATTGAATAATACCAAGTACAATTTTACCCTTGTGATTGGAGGGGATTGAGGGGCAATGATTGATCCAAAGGAGCCCCAAAGGTTTTTTCTATAAGCTCTTCCATGCTGTTACAGTTAGCAATTCGGTAAACTACTATAAAATTTGTAACATACTAATACAATGTACAAGAATAACATGTTAAATCTTACAAAGAATTTGGAGGTCCGACCTATTTTTCTAGTTCGAAAACAGCATGCACACTTGTTGATGCTGCATATGGTATATCTGTCCAAACGTTATTGCTTGCCGTGGACGTCTACGCTAGGCCACCGCCATCGCCACTGCTCTAGGAGGTGGAACATTATGCCTCGGGTTGACAAAAGCAACTTCTTAGATGTGATTTTTTTTTTCTTGATAAACTCTACGATGTGTTCTTGCGGCAGAACGAATAAGGCACAGTTGAGCTCGAGCTCCCTGACTGGCTTGGCTTAGAAGGGGGCAAAACAGTCAGACTCATTAGCAAAATTTACTGAAATCGATTTTTAGAGTTAATTGGGCCTGCGAGCTGTGTCTAAAAGTAGACATTTCTAGCCTCTGAAAATCGATTTTTAAAGACCTGACAACTAAGAAACCATTTTAGAGACGATTTTGATAGAGTGGCCACTAAAAACATGGAGACATAGCTAAAAGTTGTTTGTTTCATAACCTCACCGCTACAAATGGCCATTCGCCTCTCTTGTATATCTTATATATTTCACTTTTGATGGTCATCGCCCAACATTCAGCCTGTTCGATTGGCTGGTTCGTATCATTGCTGGTTCGTTTATATGAAAGAGAAGTACTGCTGGCTGGTTCGCATGCATAGTAGCCATATGAGGGGGCTGGCCAACTAGCCCAGCCAGCCCCAGCCCAGCGATCAGGCTGATTGTCTGTAAGTCGCATTGCTCCTGCTGCCTCGTTGTTCCAGTTGTCGTCCACCAACACCACTGGACCTCCCCTTGGCCATGTCTATACCTAAGGATGAAAACGGTCAAACTCGGTCGAAAAACTCTTCAACCGTTTTCTACTTTTATATTTGAAATACGAAAGCGAAAGCGGGCAAGCCGGACACGAAAACGAACACGAACTTACGGAATATCTAGAATTTCGGAAACGAACGAATTCGAGCGGAATTATGTCGAACACGGTCGGTATGCGAAAATTCAATACGAAATACCGACCCACAATGCATAGCATTAAACAAGTGCACGACCAAATACATAACAAGTTCACAACTAACAAGTGCATGATCTAGTTCAAGTGCATAGCATTAAACAAGTGCACGACCAAATACATAATAAGAGAGATGAGACTGGGCACCGTCTATAAGAGATGGCAGCTAGCCACCAGTAGAAAGAACGTAGCTGCGTGGTGAGCAGCCTATAATTGGGCTGTATGACCTGTGCAGTTGGCCAAATTCGGTTTAAACCGAATTTTGAATTCGAAATATTTCAAATTAAAAGTAGAAAAGTAGAAAACGGTCGAAAAATGTGTAAACCGTTTTCTACTTTTACATTTGAAATACGAAATATCTTAAATGCGAAAGCGAAAACGGTAAAGTCGGACAAGAAAATACGGATTCGATCGGATTAAATATAGAAAACGATGCGGTTCGATTCAGGATATTTCCGTTCCGTTTTCATCCTTATCTATACCACAGGAACCAATAAGGGCGTGATTGGTGTGATGCATCTAAGCCAAGTTAGCCAACCAACCTCACAGGATATGACATTCAGCTGTTTGGATGCTCAGACGACCGGCTACGTTTCAAGCAGAAGTGAGCTCGCAGCCTGACTGTGCGCAGAAACAAAAATCAAATTCATTTCTTGTGAGCCTGGCTAGCACCATGCAGTCTTTGGTACAGTTGGTGTACTGGCATCTCTAAATGTAGCGAAGAACAAAAGCAACCAATCAACATCATATATCCAAAAAAAAAAAAACTCCCTTGTTTGCACGAGCATAGGCTGACCCAATCACGCCCTGAACTTCTCAACGGAGACTAAGGGAGGTAGCATGTAGCACAAATTTTATCCCAATCAAGACAGAATAAGTTGTCGACAACTTCCTCTCCAAATATGTCGTTCCATCTAGCAATAACTAATTTTCAAATTTTATTAGTAGTGTCCCACCTACGTGTCCAAGAGCAAGCTGACAGAAGAATCTCTTGTGAATTTGTATTATGGACATTACCCGTCTTCGCCAAGAAAAAAAGAAAAGAAAAGAAGAAAGAAGACTAGAGAGTATGCGTGCACATACGCCGCACAGGGAGTCAGAGGGACAGCTGATGAGCTGGGGCGCTCAGAGCGCATCGAGGAAACGCGGTGGTGGTTCCGTCGGCGTTTGGTGCCCGCAGTGCAACCAACGGAAAGCTACAGCCTGTTCGGGAGGCCGATCGTGATCGCGATTATTTATTCGCATTTTGGTTTGCCAGAAGAGAAAAACAACATTCTCGATAGAAATTTACGATCGTTTACGAGCAAGCGAACAGGCTGCTAGGCGCCAGCTGGCTGATCCATCCATCCGGGCATCTACGTTTTCTTGTCGCGCGGCTGCCACGTAACTGAGCATGAGTATTGTCGTCTAGCGTAGCAGTTTCACGATGCACGTGCGTGCATGTCCGGGACCGGCTGTTGGGCCTACAGTGCTGCCACACGTGTCTGCGATGAAGAATCAGTTGGGCGTGCTCATCCGAAAGAACCGATATTATCATCATCAGGAAAACTATCTCCGGCGCCCAGCGGGCAGCTCAGAGAACTAGTATATAATATAATATAATATAATATAATATAATATAATATAATATAATATAATATAATATAATATATTATATTATAATATATTATAATATATTATATTATATTATATTATATAGTTCAGAGGAATCGACGAATCATCCCCAGAACAACCCCGCTTGTAGTCGTAGCCGCGACAGAGAACGGAATTGCGGAAACAAATTCACGGGAGCATCCGATCCATACCCGGGATGGGCCTCTCACTATCAGCTGCTTTACGCTCCTAGTTGGGCTGCTGAATCAGGCCCAGTATACGCGTTCATACCAGGGAGGGCCCATCAGAGATTCGAGGGCCCAGAGCGGCCTGCCGGGGTCGCAAGGGTGACCGTGTGACCATGTCGTCGCACTCGCAACATGCAGGAACGAACGATCCAGCAGAAGCAAACTCTTTCACGTGCGTTCGTGTCCGCCTGCAGGTGCCTGGTGCCTGGTGCCGGCCACCTGCAGCAGCTCCGACGTACGGATGGGGATGGCACACGGCCGACTCGATGCTTGGCCGATCGTGACAGTCACGGGACCCGGCAGGCTGCAGCTGCGACCGGCTAGGCGCTCCCTGGGCGCCCACCCACGAGGGGCCTGCCTTCTGCTGTCCTCTCTCCTTAGTTTTGCTGTTTCTTTGGGGTTGAATTTACTATTCTCCTTAATTATATACTGCCGGGCGCGTGGCAGCCGGCACCCTCGTGTGCGCCTGCCTGGCAGCAGGCGGCGGCCGGAGCAAGGCTTTGGCCCGGGGGCCCGAGCGTCCCAGGAAGCCCTCGCCCAAACGGCGGGGAGCGCGGCGTCGGCGGCCCACATGGTGTCGAGGGATGCTTGCCAGGGTTAGGGACGGCAGTGGTTTGCTTCTGCGTCCGTAGCGTCCGGGCCTACGCGCTCCCGCCCGTCTCCGGTATGGCGTCTTCGACGTGGCCTGCAGCGGCAGCGGCCGGGCGGACGCGTTCCAGCTGGCCTGGAGGGTGGCGGCCAGCGCGGCGCCGCTCGCGCTGCTCGTCGAGGATGTCCTTCGGCTGGCCGGAGGCTACTCATCGACGCCAAGCTTGCAGTCGTGTGGAAACAGGGTGAAAACCCTGTCTTGTTATACTAGGCCAACGATGATGGCGCATTTGACGTCATATCCCTCGCTGGAGGCCAGGGGTCGTTGTAGTTTTCAGCTCCTGCCACCGCGAACGCCATTCCGCGCAGGTCTCGGGGCAAAAGCCATTCCGAGTGGGTATTGGAGCGAAAGCCATTCCGAGCCTAGTGCTCCAATCGTTGATGGTGGCGTCCGTGGACGTCATTCCTCTTCTTGAAGGCATCGACACAGGCACGCCCGCTCCCCCTCCGCGCCCACCATGTCCTTGTGCTCTCCCTCGTTGTTCCACACCTGCAACTATTCGCCCCCGGCGTGTCCTTGTGTTCTCTCTTGTTGCTCTCCCTTCCCTTCTTGTTATTGGTCTGACTACCCACCTACCCCTTGGTTTTTGCGCACACTGCTTGTCAACAGGTGCTCGCCGTCAGTGGCTTCCTCTGTCATCCTCTAGTTCACTCGAGTGCTTCGTCTCATCATATGTTGGGCTGCGGGGACCTTGATCTCCTCTCTAGATCTCCTCATTTCCTCGTGACGTTCCTCCCCCTTTGAGGCTTCCTTTGCCTCAAATGGCGTTGGTGGACGTTGGCCGGAACCCAAATACTCTCATAGGCGATGCCACTCACAGTTGTCGCTGGTTTTGTTTCCACTCGGTTCCTTATAGCTTCTTAGCTGTCGTCTGTCAGACCCGACTCGCTTACAACTGCTTGTGGTTAGAGTTCTTCAGAGTCTGTCTTTAGTGGTGGCACAGGTCGGGAATGTGGTGCTCGCACTAGCTCTAGATGTAGGTTGAGCCTATAGCTGTAGCATGTTATGCTTATTTGTTTTGTTTTTGCTGGTGTTGTATTCCTTCTCTCTTCCCCTATGTCATATACTTTTGTGACCTTTAAGGGTCGTCTCTGTAACAGGTGCATTGTACCCTTTCATCCACCGGCTTGCCGGGATTTGTGGAATGAAATCAGGTGGGGATCGGTTTGATCCCCCGTAGTTGACCTAAAAAAGATAGGCTCTCCACCAGATTCTTCCACTAGATCCAATTTTATTTCATCTGACTATTCTTGATTTCTCGTTTGCCAAAAATAAAATGTGTAGACAATAATATTTAGATAATGAATTTAGGAAAGACAGTTGGAGATCACAACTCTCAGAGAGCGTCGAAGGCGAGTGTTGCCATTGGAGCTAGGGGCGGTGGCACCAGGCATATAACCTGCCTCTTCCATGAGCCTGAATCTCTAATCTGCGCTTGTAACATAGTGTGTAACTGGTTACATGGTGCGCAATTATATTATCATCCAAATTCATGAGAAGTTGGAAACCAAGTTTTTTTTTTTTTGAAGAAAACTTTAATGAAGCTTCACCAAATCTGAACCAAGGTTTTTTTAGCACCATTTAAGCAGATTCACCAAATCTATAGATCGATCTTGCCCTTTAATCAGATTCAGATTTGTTCCGTTCAATTTGGAGTTTGTGTAGCTAGAGTGTTTGGCTTAACATTAATGGGATAGAACTGTTTTTCTTTTTTTTACTAGGTAGCGTGCCCGTGCATTGCTACGGAACAACTAAACTTTTATATAAAACACACACGGATCACACAATAAGATAATAATATTGTGAAATCAAATACCAACGTTAAAGTGATATTTAATCCAAAAAGCAAAGTTTGTGAAATTAACACAGTCACGCATAGCGCGGCGTCGCAGGTTCACCAACTCTACTAGATAGACCTTTCCGTGCGTTGCAATGGAAACAAATAATGCCCTAATAATTTAAGCATGAACGTATTGTATTGTTAAAAAACGATAATGCGAGAATGTCAATATTATAAATTGAATTTTATGCATGGCTAAAATTTTCATTGATGGTTTGCAATCATCAAGATATGCATTTATAGTATTGTTGGTATATTCCTAATATAAGCAAATAGAAAGAATGGAAACCGAAAGGAGGAAGCCAACACCCAAGATTAGTTATATGGTCTCACTGATTAAAAGTACAATCAACTTAAAAACTAACATAATATATTAGGCATGTTTGATATACTTGAAGAGTGATGTTTTATGAGTGATGTGTCCAAACATTTTTAATACAATAGATACTCTTCTCTGTTAAATGAACTTAGCAGTTCTGTGCCAGTTAATATAGCTCGAAACAATCCAATGACAAGTTTTTATGATTGGACAGAAAAGTATATTTTATACAAATAATTAAAAGAAAAATTGTCCATGGATCCTCATTCTTCGGTATTCAGTAGCTAACTAGGCACATATTGCAAAGTAAGATGTACTGACCCGACAATGACAAGCTGCCCTTCGACCAACTTGTCTAAAGTCAAGTGCTCAAAGTAACACAAATTATAGCAATGCAAACTGAAAATGCAAAGAGCTTGAGCACTGAAGAATGTGCATGGAAGTTCTCTAAAAAGGGTACCTAGCTGTTTCCTCCTCTTTGATTAGATGAATATGCTAATATTTTTCATGAATAGTAACATCATACCTGCAAAAATAGTCTGTCAATGGAGTGACCAAGAGATCAGTCATTGATTTTTTTCCAGGGAATAAAGGCCTACAAGTCAAAATCTTTGCAAAAATGCAACCAATGCTCCACATATAAAATTATAGCAGGCAACGATATCCAGCTTAAATTGCATATATTATATTGTTTAAAACTGAAAATTGGATATATATTAGAGAATAGAGAATGTATGAGCACCGCAAAAACTCGGATTGCATATATTACATTGTTTAAAATTGAAAACTGGATAAAAGATTTAAAACTGAAACTTGAAAATTCAGATTGCAAGATGACCAGGAGATAAACAACACAACACTAAGAAAATAATGATGGTCTGAAGTATCATGGACACAGATAAGAAAACACAGAGAATGTTCAATTCTGCACATTCAACATTGTAACTGATTTTTTTTTTAACTCAACATTGTAACTGAATTGAAGCCACATACTTGATAATACTGCATTGCTTCATATGTGTTCAGTTTTGAAACAAAATCAATATGTGCTATATTGCAAACTGACTATAAGCCTATATGTTTCTATCCAAAACCAGTACAGATTGGGGTTGAAAATCTAAAGCTTCCCGCTAAGTAGGAAATCAAGCAAATTAGCACACAAAGTGGACCGGGAGAACTTGAATCATATGTATACTTTGCTTGAGTAGACCTTAATAAATTTCACATGGCTACCAATAATAACTCTGTAGACTAAACATTACATAATCCTAAGCTTAGGTTAGCATCTAATACCTTCAATTTTGACACACACCGCCTTTAGTATGGACACTGAACCATAGATAAACATAGAAAATTTATTGATATTATAAGAAAGGAGCATAACCGTTTATCTCTTGGCCATTTTCAAGAGCAAATTCATACATGTCATTGTTGTCATAGCTAGAATAAAAAACCGATCCATCAGTGAGTGCCCCCTGCAGCATATCAAGCCTTTTAGCTAAATGAGAGAGAACAAAAAAGAGGAAAGCGATGCTGCAGGTGAAGTATCAAGTAGTGCTTTAATCAGACATGAAAAGTCAAACAAGATACTGAATCTACAAAGATCGTAATGCCAAGCAGCTAGCACACTTCTTCTGCATAGCTATCTTAATTGGTTCGAGTTAAGGCATATCCATATATATGTAGCACCCATGAGAAAATCCCTTTCAGGCTACATCACTGAAAAATCAATGTGTAAAATACAGTAAGGCTAAAAATATACAGATCAGATACAGCCACCTGGCCAATGAAGCTCAAAAAGAAGATCAGACCTAAGAAATAATGTTAAATGAAAGAAAATTCAAGTATCCATGGTCTGTTTCAACAAATTAACATTCAGGAATTGTAGACAGGTATATATATCAGTTCAGTTGACCTAAGTTAACAAGGATAATTTTCTATACGCCCTTGTTCCAGATCCTTAAAATGCCACTGAGAAATGCATGCTCATATCATGCCCTACCCTCTTAATCAACTTATTGTTGTTGTGTAAGCTGGGTCAGTTTGATAAATACTACTAAAAACTGCTGGTGACACTTGTAGGGTAGGAACAACACACAATAATATTTTTTTTTTTCTCGAACACAACACACAATAATATTTGCCCCATTATGAATTCCATTTCAGTTAACTACAGCAGAACTTTCAAAAATTAAACACACAAATTTATTCATGCTTACAGTAGCACCACTGCATATTACAGAGGCAAAATTCAGTACAACAAATTGGAAGTGACATGTGAGCATCCTTTAAAATAGATATACTTAATAGTGTCATGTCAATACAATGTCAATGCATAGACTGCTGGATACAAAATTCATTAGAGTGCAAAGAATACTTCTGAATGAATATTCACCATCACAAACTGAGCCTCAAAATAATCTAATTTGCTAGGGACTGAACCACATGCATGTCAAAGCTAAATTTCCAGTGACTGAACAATGCGCATACAAGTAAATTCTTCAGGACGCCCCATTCATTCCTAAGCTGAAAGCAGGGGCAGTACTGATTTTTTGACTGGACAATGCGCATAAAAGTAAATTCTTCAGGAAGCCCCATTCATTCCTAAGCTGATAGCAGGGGCAGTACAAGTAAATTCTTGGTGCAGTGGCAGTGTGCCACCAAGGATAGCCAGTGGGGACATGAAGTGGTTGTACATTAAGCGATCTAAACATGACAGTTTGATTTTGGAGAAAGGGTTAACTTCTATCTAGCATATTATTATCTATAAAATATTTGTCCAATGGAACTTACAGAAATGTCATGGACAGAGTGCTGGTTTTGGTGGTTTTGCCGCTGCTATGTCCAAGCTTCCAGTTTGGGTAATGAATGTTGTTCCTGCAAATACAATAGAAAATAGTCTTGATGTCATCTATGAGTGTGGTTTGATTGGAACATACACTTAATGGCAATGTTAATGAAACCTTTTTCTAGAAATATAATGATACTTCGTAACTATATAGTCAGATATACAAAACAACTCTACATGTTGCTTCTTAATATAGTTTCAGGTGCCTTCTCTACTTATCCACGAACATAACATCTGATACATGGTAATGGAATCTTCAGCACGCATTGCAGTAGCCGCCGAGAAAGATTTGGGATCCAACGAATACGTCAGTACGTGAACCGACACCATGGGACGAGACCAGGGATCCACGTAGACAGAAGGGATCCCGGCTCCGCGACGAGCGATCCGCGAGAAGGAGAGAAGGAACGCAGAGATCTCGGCGTGGGGGCGGGGTTATCTGATCTGGATAGCCAATTTATTAATACTTACAAATCGGTGACATTGAGGTCCTTAATTAATTTCCAAAGTGTTGTATCAAAATTAGATATGTCAGCTAGCTTAACTGCAATTGAGACGCATTAATGTCAACCACTTGCACTAGAGAAGAATCAGATAAGGGCATGATAGTTCCTAAAATAATGAGTAAGTAAAACTGGGACAGGAAAACTGATTCTTCAAACAGCTTGCAATTAGTCATCCATACAGTGAGAGAGCAGGACTTTGTTTCCAAGCCTAAATGACATAACACAAGAGCCCAGGCCAACCAACCATACCAAGTGACACGGATGAGCTAAGTTTAGTGATGGATTTGGGTAACAATGAAAAAATATACAGGAGACTGACACATAGGATTTGATATTTCCATACAAAAACAGTAGGATTAGATGATATAAATGAAGCAAACAGCTAGAATGCAAAATCAATGTAAACTTGGTAACCTGTTTGTCAATATGTGGCGCTTTTTTTTCTTCATACATACCCCTCACCACACTTATGTGGAATCGACACATCCAGACAAACCCTGCTGAACTAAACATATCCACGATCTCGTTCTCTGTAACCTGCAATTCACATACACACAATTGGCTTATCTGCTCTGGAGAAAGAAAAATAAATTGGAACAGTGACCACTTAACCAAGCACCCTCTGTACTGTATATATATCTAAACTCAGAGACTCTGTAGCTTCTCATGTTGCACCCCTGAAACAAATTTTTGGAAACTACTAAAATTAATGCCCTGTATATTTAGAAAGTATTTTGGCTTTCAGATTGTTGTTACCACTGACATTACAAAATGCAGAAGGAATAACCAGGATACAAAGCAAAATTCTCCAAAGGTGCAATAATGTGAATGTCTGAACATTGAACCAAATCAAACAAGAGTAGAATGACTGGCATTGACTATCCCTTTTTGCTAACTGAAGCTGAGAACTTGTTCAATGACTATTGTCGTGTGCATAATTCTGAACACGGATCATCAACCAAAACCAAATTAAATTGCATAAATCTGTACAAACGAAATCCCTATTATTAGCTATGATGGTAAGAACATGGCACTGCAGTCCACAATAATTTTTTCTCCAAGTAGTATATGAGTTCATTAGAGTACATCTCTCTACTGAGATGGTTTTCATGTTGGCAAAAAAAAGAAACCAAATAAAGTTCAGATTCAGATATTTATCCACTCATGACTATTGCACAGATCCGGTCAGCCTTTGGTTGGCCTGAAACAGAGATCACAACTTTTCCATGCCTAGCTATGGGATGCAAGAACACTAACCCTGATTAAGATGTGTAGTTCCCATGTCACAGAGAGACCCGTTAATGCTATTGACCTCTCTCCTACGCATGATACAGTATGTTCCTCTTCGCAAACTCATTTATACACGTCTTTTCTATCCACTTTCCCTTGCCACATGGCAAATGTGAAAAGCATAAAGTGCATGTCAGCCTGTGTAATATTGACACATTGTCATGAGCTTTGTGTCCAATCCGTGATTCCTGAAGTAGCATGGGGTCTATCTAGATGCCCAGCTTGTCTGCACTGCTGAGCTAATTGTTTGTTTAGGTGAGTTCTCTTGGCCTTTTATCAGGATGCAACTGTGTGCCTAAGCATTTAGTCTAGACTTGCAAAGTTGCAACTATGTCACCTTGATTAGTTTATTTCATATAAAAATATCTGAGAGCCGGTAGTTTCTGCTAAAAACATGTATAATCACCTAGGCTCTTCATCCAAATAGCTATAACTCAATAACCTATTCTCTTTATCTTTTTTCAGGATGCAATTGTCTCTATGCATTTAGTTGACATTTGCTTTGGATAGCAGGTCCATCTCAAAATACTTTTGTTCCTTTTTGATAGAAGAGTATGTATGATGCTCCGATTGCTAAACTTATTGATTGTAAATAACCTTTTAAATTATCAAAGGCATCAGATAAGGAATAATAGTTTTTCCTTTTAGTATCCATGTACTTTCCTATCATTTAAACACTGGCATTAGGCTTCTGCTTCGTGATTGTTGAGGCCAACTATTGCAAAGAAATGATAGCGTAGGATCTTTCCTGTCAAGTTCGTTGCATGGTGGTTGTGCTATTTCTTATACGTCAAGGAGTACTTGGTGAAAGCATCCTTGGTGGACACAGCAATATTTTTAGCTGTATAATTTGTCAATTACTTATGCCTAATGTTTCATATCAGTAAGGTAATTTTGCTTGTGCATTGTGTAAAAACTATAAGGCATGGCAATGTGATTGAAGGACACAAGTAACAAAATAAATGGCAGCAGGAAGGGGTTGGCACACCTGGTGGCAGCAGCAAGCGATGGTGTAGGAGGCGTTGAAGAAGCTGGGGTCCGCCGCGACGGAGTCCTCGGAGCAGTTGCAGATCGCGAGGGCGTGCAGGATGTGCGAGGCCTCCTCCGCCTGCTTCCTCTAGTTCTTGCTGCTTCCTCTTTCGCGAGGATGTGCAAGCAGGATGTGCTTCCTCTAGTTTCGCTCGACGGGATGCGGCGCCGCGGCCAGCTGCAAGACGTCACAGCCAGAAAAAATAATCACAAACTCCTTTGTAACAGATAAGATCATAAATACCCGACAAAAGCTTCAGGAACAACTTCTACCCTCATCAGGTGCTTTATTCAGTCCAAGCACGAGTCATATGTTTGAAGAAGTCATAGGATGGTTCAATTGCACAGTATACAAAGTTTCCACATTTCAGATAGAAATGCTGACACTTTTTAAGGAGCGGTATTTGGATGAGCTTCTCATTCATTAAATAACACCTTTGACAAAGCAGTATGCTGCTACTTTGCTAGTCATATCACGAGCGTTGCAAGCTGGTTATGAGGTATATAGAATATAGACAAAATCAGAAATCTGCAGCCTCGGTTTCCTATGGTTGACCCTCAGGTTCAGTCACAAAACATCTAGGGAAGATGGAGATGGAGACATAGGAGGGAGGACAGAGCGGTGAGGGGATTCAGATACCTGATAGTGATGCTCCAGTGACCCAGATCCGAGAGAAGCTTGACCTCGCGCTGCAGATCCATGGTCGCCAGCTTCCAACGAGGTGGACGGGGCGGAAGCGGATGGGGCGCACCATGGGGATGAAGGATGCTATGCCACTGTGGGGAGGGAGGAGTCACGCCGCGGGGCGCGCTGCAGGGAGGGAGTAGCCGGACAACGACCGGATCCTATGGCTGGCTGGTGCAACCGAGCAGGGAGGGATGGAGCGAAGGGTGTCTGGAGGGGCGGAGCTCGTCGCGAAGGCGAACCAGAGAGGGTGGGCGCAGCCACCTGCGGGCAGGCGCAGGCGCAGGGCGGGCACATGCGGCGGCGGCACGGCCACCTGTGGGCGAGCACGGGCGGCGTCGCAGCTAGCTCCAGGCGGGCGTGGGGGGCGTCGGCGCTCTGATGCGGAGGTGGGTGGATGAATTGTGGGATCGAGGCTGAATCACGGGAGCGCTTTCCTTTTAGTTATTTCCTTTTGAATGTTGTCGCAAGGGACGGGCGCCGGAGCGAGGCTGCAGGAACGCAGCAGGCAGGACGACGGACCCACATTGAGAATATCGCACCAAATGGTGTCCAATCTTTAGGCTTTTTAGTTTTGAAAGAAAAAATAGAGTTGGCAAAGCTATGAGACCCAAAGCGGCTTGCGGCGGGCTTTCATTTCTTCATCAATGAGTCCATCCAAAGCAAGTTAAAGACGTGTTAGGCCGGGGCAGAAACGCACGCAACGTGGAGCGGCCTAAATGTTACTGCACGCGGCCCCGGGCCTCTCCATTTTAGGCCCTGTGTTGGTTCCTCTAGATAGTAACCATCTACTAACAATTATCAACTTTAAATCTAAACAGGTATAGATATAGACTATATATTTGTTAGTTGAATGCTCCCACTAGTTGAATGAAAGCAGCTAATAACAGTTAACTGTGGGATCCAGCCTCCCCAACCTTATCCTTCCTTCGGAAAAACCTCCCAGTTCGTGGCGCGCTCGTCTTCTCTGCCAACGCCCCCATGCCCCTCTGCCTCTGCTCGCCGCCGGGTGCCGCGTCTCCGAGAGCGTCCGCCTCACCGCCGCGCTGCTGCAACCACACTCGGACCCCGCCGTGCTGCTCAACTTCCCCGACACTATCACGAAGGCGCAACGCGCTGCCGCAGAGCATGAGGAGGAGGCGGAGACAGACGAATGCGGCCGTGTCTGGAATGTGCTGAAATGTGCGCTTGATGTCCCTGTTCCGCACGCACCGGCAGTCCGCGTCCCACTTGATGCCGGAGCCCAAGTCCACCGTCGAGGCGTAGGCGCACAGCAGCCGGTGATGGTGACGCCCACGGCATCACGCTCGTCTTCATCCTCGTCCACCGCCTCCACTGCCTCAACCGCGTCGTCCTCATCCTCCCACGGCTCCCGCCGCTGAGGCGAGTTCTCAAGGACCTGCTCCACCGTAGCAAGTCCGACGGCAGCGAACCACGGCGGCGAAGACTAACGCGTCTCCATCTCCATCAGCTGCAGCTGCAAAGGGGAGATGCAGGGCGTTGGGGCACCACGGTGGCAAGAGAGGTGGACAAGGCGCAGCGTGCCGAGGCCAAGGAAATGCGGCGCCGGACTTCCCTGCCATACAGCTAGGGTCTGCTCCTCTTTGGCTGCATCAGGCTAGGCAACTGCAGCTATAGTGTCGTGCACGTACAGCCTCGCCAGGGTGCTGAATGCCGCTGCCGCTATGCCCTCGAGGTCATGACTCGCGGGCTGGTAGCTGAAGCCACCACATCACTTGTCTGCCCAAATCCAGCACCCAATTTCTCCATTAGCAGCAACATCAAGCACCAAATTCATCTCCTAGGCAGCACACAAATTCCCTCCACCATTGAAGCCTCTAGACATAGTGCTTAACTGGACCATTCTGTCTTTCAACTGCTCAAGACCCAAATGAAGGCTAACAAGCCCCATGGTTGAAGGTAATATGGGTAAGTTTGAAAGTCAGATCAGTTTATTCTAATCTGAAGGAGAATTCTTAATTGAACGCATATGTACTTTTGAGAATTAAAAAACATTGATGCAACTCCTGATCTATTGCTGAGTTTGGGATTGCTTAGGGATGAGCAAAGGTTAAGTGTGAGGGAGCTTGTTGACGGTCGTTAACATCAATCATAAACCATCAACATAATCTGCATATATACTTAATTCCATCACCAAACATAGATTTAGGGGTTCAAATTAATAAATTCCACGAGTTTTGATGAATCTGTGAACGCAGGAGGATTTAATAAGAAAACTATCAAGGAGAACCTATTCATAAAAGAAAATCACGTTTATCCACGACGGTACCGACTTGGGAAGACTCTAGAACACTCCAGAAGACTCTTCATCAAAGATCAAGCCAAGGGGATGCCAACTAGGGCTGGCCGGCCGCCCTAGTGGGTCCACCTATTGGTCTCTCCTTCGTATGTATGTTTCTCACCACCTTAAAGATCAAATCTACGCTGTTATTTCAAGTCGGTTTGATCCGAGGGCTCAGAATTGAAGGTTCCCCATATATATAGCAGCCCCTACCCCTCTCCCTGAGGCCATCCTGAAACCCTAATTCATATCCTCATCTCAGGATCAGGGCATCGTATTCAAGAGAGATTAGTCCTCTAGTTAGGATCTATTCTTTGTACACAATAGAGAGAGAGTAAGGGAAGAGTTTGGGGGAAGTACCGGCCTGTCGGTGCTATCTCTACGACTTGTACTTTGGTGGATCTAGGCTTCTCTAAGTCTACATATGAGATACTTCTGGTAACTAATTTCTATTTAGAGTAAGTTTTGTGCTCTTTTGTTCATGGGTTCACAGTTCTTTTGAGTACTCTAGTTCTTGCTAGTTGGATTAGAGTAATAATCTTTAGCATAAGCGTGGTACTTAGGCTATCAGCTACCTATGTTTGCTCCCTGCTCCCTGGTTGTGTGGTAGTAGTGGGTGGTGACAGCCCCATCTATCCTCTGTAGTCCACTCCGAATTGAGCAGGTTCTTAAATTACTAGGACTATAGTCGCGTCAATAGAGTTATCTATTAGCGGTGCTTTAAAGTCTAAGCGACATCTCGTAGTGAACACTAGAATCATATGTCTTGCTTTGTATAGGGTCATAACCATAGGAATCCTCTCAACTCATACTTATACCTTGATTGCTATCCCTAGATGAAATAGTGTTTATACAACACACACGTTTCCCCGTGAATACGATACTCGGTAATACTCCAAGTGAAAACTACTTCGATACCCGTGACTTGTGGATTTTGTCTCTATGTGCCACCACAGATGTCAACAGAGAGCAATGTTCTTTTTCATCCTACTATATCATATATTCCAATTGCATAGATAATATGGGGTCCCTATGATATGTAGTTCACAAGTCATAGGAATTTTAGCAAGGAATAGAGAGTATGCAAATTTTCATCAAATGATAGCATGAAGATTGAGTGTCATTTGTTCAATATTTTTATATTTGTTCAATTTTAATCTTTATTTGAATGTAGGGAGAGGGGATGCACAAACCGAGTTTGGAACTATTGATATGTTGTACATCATTTGTGGGGGAGGTTTTGAGTGCTAGTGTGGATCACCTCCCCAACACTTATTCTTGTACCTCTTTATTCAACAAAAAGAAACAAAGGTGGAAACAAAAAAGGGCTCTGCCGGTTTGAACACCGGGGAGCCTAAATCTTATTATTATTATTTTCTTTTTTATTATTTTATTACTAGTATTATTATCTATTAATCTATTTCATTTTTTATTTATTTGTTCACAAGACTTTGTATACTCAAACAAGGCTAATGTAAAGTTTGCAAAATAATCTCAGCCTTGATTCATCTCCAACATGAGTTACCTCCATTGTTTATGAAAGTAATACTCCAAGTTCATTAACCAAAATTAAACACCATGTCTAAGTTTGATGAAAGAAGGCGGTTTTAACCTAAGCACCATGGTTAATTCAAAAAGGCCTATGGGTGTGCCACACAGGCCTATGTGACAACACCCAAACTAGAGCATATGACATAAACTAGGAAGGCATGAACTTTGAATGAGCAAAATTATATGGAGACAAATATCAGTAAGGGAGTTGGTGAACTTTTTATTTATCTTTGTATACCTGAGTGTTCTTACCAGCAGCATGTGTAGATGAAAGCTTTGAGGCTGCAGCAGCGACGACTTGTATATGGTTGTTGACAACCAAAATTATCCATTTTGTGAAGTTGTCAAAATAAGAAATGAATCTCACCATTGTGTTTCTCTCATCAAGATGATCAAAAAACATATATGGAATGTTCAATTTGGAGTCTAGATGAGAGAGTTGTGCTTTCAAGAAGATGTCTCAACATCGGTACTACCGACCAAAACCAGTACTACCGATAATTAGCAAAGACCAATCAGAACTTCTGACCTCTATTGGAACTTCTGATTATCTCCTGGAAGTGTTGGCTTTGCGCGAAAATCAGAACTTCTGATGTTAGCCTGAAGGTGCTGGCTTTGCGCGAAAATCAGAACTTCTGACTCATGGGAAACTTAGAAAATAAGTCTTGGAGAGGTTTCCTACTGGAATAAGACCACCCCCTCTATATATATGAGACGATCATGGCCGATTGAGTTCCCATCTATCCAATCGACACAAAACACAACAAATCAATCTACTACTTCTCTTTTATCTTGTCTTCTCCTCTACTTCTCATTCTTTGTTGGTGCTACATGGATGGTGGATCGACGACGGGGAAGCTCTAGAGTGGCCAGGCCGGCTAAAGCAGCCCATAGCCGCTGCATACCCCAACGGGGTCCCTACCGGGCGTATAGGGTTTTGGGTCTCAAGAGACCTTACTGGCGTGTCTTGCGCTCCCGGCGAGGCTGCTCCATCGACATGTCTTGCGTATCGCGCTCAGCGCTAGAGGCACAAGGTTCAGGTGTGGACATTCCCTTGGCGCCGACCGATCTAAAAATCGGTTAGGCCCACATCGAGCGATCTAGCTCTATCGAGTGTGTGACCTAATTAAACGTCAACCCATTTTTTGGCGACTTCGCCGATACAACTACCAATGTCCCAAATAAGGAAACAACAGATAATCTGATAACCACAATCAAATTACACTAATACACATACACCAAGCTAATAATTGGGATCTCTAGAATTCTTTCACTGCTCCATCACACAGTAATTCATGATATTCTGGGAAACATCTTTACCTTCTCCTAGGGGATTTTTTAATATTTTTAATCCTTTTTATTCAATTCAATATTTTAATAATAACCACTCCTAATTTTTTTTGCAGATATGTCCCTTTTGGTCGCACCTATGTCGCTGTTTCGACAAAATAATGTTGTCATACCAAATGCATTGGCACGACAACATCTACCACGTTGACGGCGTTTTCGACATGAAAAACCTTGTCATGTCACTTCCATTGGCAGTATTGTTTTGTTGAGCCATTAGGAGTGGCGTGATAAGACTGAATATTAGTAAAATCATAATTTTTCGATACAACGTCCGATGAAGATGAATTTTATATGAAAATTTTAGATCTCGATGAGATATACAATTTTCTAGTTTTGAGTTTTTTTTTATCTGAAGACGTAAAAATGCTCAAAAAATAATATAAAATTTCAGGAGCAGAATAATCACATACTAGTGCTCGTCGCGTTAGAAAAATAATATTTTTCTATATGCTGTGAAATGAAGATATTTTTTAAATCAAAGTTGTAGCTCTCAATGACATCTACATCTTTGTAGTTTTGAGTTTTTACATTTGAGGTCGTTAAGATGCTCAAAAAATAATATAAAATTTTAGCAGCATAATAATCGCATACTAACGCTTGTCCCATTAGAAAAATAATATCGTTTTTGTATGGTGTGAAACATAGATAAATTTTTATATCAAAGTTGTAGTTCTCAATGAAATCTACACTTTATAATTTGAGTTTTTATATTTGAGATTGTTAACGTACTTAAAAAATATAAAAGTACCTTCATTTGACACCATATAAAGACGATATTATTTTCTAATGCGACAAGCACTAGTAAGCGATTATTATGTTGTGAAATTTTACATTATTTTCAAGCCTCTTAATGACCTTAATTGTAAAACTCAAAACTATAAGGTTGTATATCTCATTGAGCACTACAACTTTGATGTAAATATTATCTTTATTTGACACCATACCAAAAAAGATATTATTTTTCTAAAGCAACAAGCACCAATACCAATTATTATGCTACTGAAATTTTATATTATCCTTTTGAGCATCTTAACGGCCTCAAGTGAAACAACGCAAAACTATAGAGTTTTAGATCTCATGGAGATCTACCATTTTCATATAAAATTCATTTTCATCCAACGTCGTAACGAAAAAGTTATGATTTTTCTTAGGTTTAGCCTTGTCACGCCATGATTTTTCCACGTTGGAAACACCGTCTAACGTGGCAGATGTTACCGCGCCCCAAAAGACTCAGATCTGCAAAATTATTTTAAGAGTGGTTATTATTAATATTGAATAAAAAAGGAATAAAAATAAAAAAGCCTTCTCCTGGGTGGGTCTCTTGAATGAGGTCTTGGTAGTGATCTACCAAAAACACAAAAGTATCAAATAAAGTCAGACATATTTCATTTAGTCGGTGGTTGACCAACTAGTCGAGCATCAACAAAGAACTGAGATGGGAAAGAGTAACAGCAGACCTCCTTGTATCTTATAATTAGAAGGAACAGGGGCATCTATTATTAAGCAAATGTATTGATACAAGCAGTGGCGTAGCTAGGATTTATAGATAGGGTGGTCCAATGATTGTTTAAAGAAATTTAACCAACATATTGATACACAAGTATATGAATTATGAAACGCAATATGTTTAAGTTAAAGTGAACATACAAACATCATAAAATAAACGAGCTAGTCTAGCTTCCTTAATGTAGAATTGTAGATTACATACCTAAGATAGTTGAAGAACAGTACATCACAACTTTCTTTTAGGCTAGCTTGCGCCTTCTAAGCTATGAAAGTATTGATTATTCCACTGTCACTCAATTGTAAGAAAATATCTTGCTTAACAAATTTGTAAGAGAATCGTAAAATATTTCAATTTATTATTCCAATAATCCAGTGCTGCATAAAAACTCCTACAATAATGTCCTATAAGTAGTCCAGTAGGGGGCTTCAACCCCCTCCTGTTTGCCTCAAAAAAATGTCCTATAAGTCAAGAACCTAAATCAGTATCGCATATCATGTGGTTGTGGCTTGTGCATTTTTTTTTGTCATGCTTTCATGTCGATCGCTAATCAGCTGCTTATTTGCTTAGTTTCTAGGAGAGAGCTTGAGAGCAAAAAAGGGAAAGGCGAGCAGGCTAATTGGCTGGAGAGTTGTAGACATACGGGAGGACTGGATGTGTGTGCGATGTACAACTGTAGTGCTTCTGGCCACCAGAACTCTGTTGGTTGGGCATGGTTGCAACTGGCAGGGACGAATACGAAGGGAAAGGGACAGACGTGGAACGGATGGCCGCAATTCACAAGACGAATACGAAGGGCCTTCTGCCTTCCAATGGGCTCACGCGCGGCTGCTGGGCGCTGGGAGGGCAACTCACCTTCTGAAGGCCAAAAGCTGATGATTACAGTTCTTAGCTCTTACTAATTCCTATAAACCTTGGCTGGACTGCAGGGTAGTCCACGGACCACATGGACCACCCTGTAGCTCCGCCCCTGGATACAAGCCAAATATTCAGCCTGATCGGTTGAACTTGCTGATGCACGCTGCAGCTACAAAGCTCCAGCTAACCCAGGACCAAATTAAACAACAGAGAGGTTGGTGGAGGACTAGGGGCGACCGATGTCCGGCGGCGAGCGATGACTGGTGGAGGACGCCGCCGAGGCCTGCTCGGGTCACGGCGTCTGGCGGTCGGAAGTCCTCATGGTTGCCAGAACAGTTGCGACTCGCAACTCGCAGAACTCCTGAGCGACATGGCTTCATTCTGTGCATGGGTAATTTAATCTTTTTTTGAGGCCTGAGTAAAGAGGAGAGAGAGTATCGGAGATAGAAAATGAGATAAATCCCTCTTATCCAAAAAAATGTGCACGTGCAGGGTTAAATTTTTTAAAGGCGTATGAATTGAGTGTCAAATATAGAGAGGCACACGTATTGAGGGTCAAAGATTGAAATTTCTCACCAAGGCATGCACATAATCTGTGTGAGGGCGGTGTGAAGGAGTAGCTGCCGGGCGAGGAGCAGACCACCTGGCGGTGCATATCCATAGGGTCCAAATTGGAGGGGTACTACCCTTAAGAGGCGTCATTTGGGACAAATCTACGACTCCACTAATTAGGGAACCATTAGTTCTAAAACCAGTGATCAATCTCACAACTCCTGTGACTTTCCTTTTTTGGAAAAAAATCATTCCTAACTATTTCTTCTTTAAAAAAGTCACCAAGTTATACATATAACTGATGTGCATAACTTTTTATGTTACAATTTATCACCACAACTTTTTGTCATAACTATTTTTTCTTTTTTTTTGGAAAAACTTATAATTTTTCATTTTTGAAAGTTACAAAGTTATACACACAAATTATATGCATAACTTTTTACGGAACAACTTATCAACATAATTTGTCATCATATTTTTTTTGAATTACTTTTTTTGAAAAAAAATAATTTTCACAACTTTCCGTTATTTGAAAATTACAAAGTTATGCTCACAACTTATATGCATAACTTTTTACGTGACAGATTATTACCGCAACTTCTTATCAAAACTTTTCGTGGATTCGTGGTCATAAGATTCAATTAGATTGGAAGAAGAGAAAATGTGAAAAAACAGATAAAAAACGGTGAAAAAGAAAAAAAAAACATTGTGCACGACATCATATTATACGTATACAACTAGTATATGAAAACATATACAGTCATGTAAAATAGATATATTAATGCATAAAAAGAAAAAAAGTAGAAAACAAAAAAGGAGAAAAACAAAAAAGGAGAAAAACAAATAGATAAAGAGGGACCCACCTAATGAGGCGATGGGATCTTACTCCACGCGGGTCGAGGCGTATGGTGGAGAGTGACCACAAACACGCGCGAGAGAGAAGATACACGCGACTCGGAAGCGCGCAACTTTACGCGAAAGAGTAGGAGGATGGATTAAGAGTTGTTGGAGAGAAGTTTTTTCTCATTTTACTAAAAAACAAGGATTAGAAAGGAATTTAGAAAACTATTAGAGATGCTCTTAGGAAGAAACTACAGATGATTGTATAAAAAAATAAGCACAAATATCTATTATATGAAAGTATATTAATTAGATATGCCATTAATATATATATTATATGATCTTAAATTTATTTGATACTGTTAATATAGTTTTATATCTTTACGAAAATTAGACAATTTTTTTAATAATTTGAAACAAGTCAGGATTTCCCCCCTTTCCCACGTATAATGAGGGACCCTGCCAAACGGTCACCTACTTCGCAGATGATGTAACGCCCCTGCTTCACTGATGTAGGCCCCAGGATACGATAACCGATGCGCCACATCCCTCGTCTCCCGCAGGGACGTGGAGCCGCGACAAAAAAACCACACACGACGCAACGCAAAAGCACGCTTCGCGGTTCACGCCCCCCTCCTCGCACCCGTGGCTCCCGCGCCCTGGCTGAGCCGCGTGAGCTGCGTTGCAACGGCTTCCCCGCGCCGTTTACACACACACCCTGCTCAGAAACGGCGCACGGCCGTGACGCCTGGCTTACACGCGGGGTCCGCCTGCCGTTGCGTCCGTGGCGGCCCACCCGTCGGTGACATAGATCTACGCCCCGTGCCGGTCGAGCCCACCACTCCTGCATCGAGCGCGCAAAAGCCTAACCCCGACGCCTATAGCGGAGACCCCCTCCATCCCACCCTCCCACCCAAAACCCCAGTTCCCCCAAACCCCGCCCCCGAATCCCGTTCCGATCCCCAATGGCCGCCGCCGCATCCGGCAGCGCCCCGCCGCCGGACGCCGCCGGCGCACGGAGGGGGCGCGGCCGCCCCCGCGGGAGCAAGAGCGGGCGCGGGCGCGGGCGCGGGCGCTCGCCGAGCCTGAGGCGGAGCAAGCCCTCGAAGAGGCCCCGGCCGTCGTCGCGGTCGCCATCCGGGTCGCCCGACGGGCCCCATTCCTCGCCCCCCCGCGGGGTGGACCTTTCCGCGCCGCTGCCTCCCGGCACCGACGTCGAGGTCCGCGTCGACGACGACGGCTTCCACGGGTCCTGGTTCGAGGCCACCGTGCTCGACTTCACGCCGGCCCGCGGGTACCGCCACCCGGCGCGGTACACCGTCAAGTACGCGCACCTCCTCGCCGACGACGACGAAGGCGTGCTGGCCGAGCCCTTCGCGCCGTCCCACATCCGCCCGCGCCCGCCTCCGCCGCCCCCGTCGCCCCCGCCGCGCTTCCAGACCCACGACATCGTCGAGGCGTTCCACAACGAGGGGTGGTGGTCGGGCATCGTCGTGTCCGCCCCCGCCGGCTCCGGCTCCGGCGCCGCCGGGGTCACCGTCGCGTTCCCCATCACCCGCGAGGTCATCGAGTTCGCGCCCGGCCTCGTCCGCCCCCGCCGCGACTACGTCGACGGCGACTGGATCCCTTCCCAGGTCGCGATGGTTGTCCGCCCCAAGCGCGCGGTCAAGGTCTACGAGGTCGGGGACAAGGTGGAGGTGGTGAGGCAACGGAGCGCGTACGGCGAGTCCTGGTTCCTCGCCACGGTGAGGGTCGTCGTCGACGACCTTAGCTACGTCGTCGAGTACTTCGATCTGGAGGAGGGCGAGGGCGGGCCGGAGAAGGCCACCGAGTACCTGCATTGGTGGTTCATCAGGCCGGCTGTCGAGCATGCTCCAAGGGAGAGCGAGTTCAAGCTCCAGCCTGGCGCTGCTGTGGAGGCCTACTGCGATGGGGCATGGTCACCAGGTGTGGTGCGAAGGGTCCTCGGCGAGGGTGAGTATGAGATCGGTATTGTTGCCAAAAAGTCAGAAATGCTGGTGACCAAGGTGGCGCCATTGCTCAAGCCACAGTATAAGTGGAATGGCAAGCAATGGAAGATTGCGACCCGTAAGGTACTGGAACAGATCTGTCTGTTTGTCATAGCTGTCTTTATTAGCTCATTTCTGATTGTCTGCTGTTGTACTCTTGTGAGATGCAGATACTACATGGTTCCTTGCTGATTTGTTGGGACTGGCCCTTGCTGACTTTATTGCATATCTTAGTTCCTTCATTGTCTTGTTGTAATATATGAATATGATTGCCCGTAGGCCATAGCTATTCTTAGAAAGATAAATTTGTTAGAAATACAAGTCTGAGATAAGTACAGCTAGTCTAATTAAGTCCATCACTGACACAGGGATACTGTGCTTCACATGATTTGTAGTACGCTCCAGCTTCAGCCAAATGGCAATATTTCCTCTCCTTGAGTTTGTGCCTGTGTCTGTCAAATTTTTTTTTGTTTTATGGGTAGGATGGAGTTTTTGGCACATGATTAAGTTCAGACAAGCTGTTCCATTTGTGTTTTGCATGTTTGGGCTGCGAATTTTGTATGATAGGACCCTGAATATGGGTATCATCAACCTCATGTTTACATAAGGTCCTCTAGGAGTAGGGATAAAAACTGACGGGAATGGGTGGGAAAACCACTCATCATTTCTATGTTCACATTTTGTCACCAGGAATGGGAATGGGAGCTGGAACAGAGTATCCAGGAGCAGGGATGACATGGGATATACGGATAGAAGTAAACAAGTAAATATGGGCGGAAATTCAACAGAAACAGAAGGATACAGAACTCGCATTGATTTAGAGTTCACAAGTTCACCCTATATATCAGTCTTAGCATAGGTTCACAAATCACAAGTTCACACACAGCACTCACTACCTCAATCTCAAGGGTCACAGCTCATAGGAAGCACACCACTGCGCTCAATACTTGGACTGCAGCAGTTCACACTTCACAGCACTGTATGGCTGCATCAAACCACACACCACACCACCAATTCACTGCATGGCTGCAGCAGTCCACAGCACCAGTTCACATCACAGCACCAGTTCGCAAGTTCAAAAGTCACACAAACACATCAACTAGTAGTAGAGAACTTCTGAAAGAAAGTGAATCGAAACCAAGAAGCAGCAGAAGTAATTACTGATTAGAAGTGTGAATAATTGAGAACTTATGGACATGGATTGCTTTGGCTCAGCCACTGCCTACCTGCAAGGCACATGAGCAGGCAATTCTCGTTGCGCCTGTGGGCCATGGTACAACACGGTGCCCCTTCTTTCAAATACCTTCCATCTGCAGTCATACACACTGCACACCACGAACCTGAATCACCTGCATACCTCGCGCTTGCTCTTGCCAATGTGGCATTGAGCACCTGCACCGATGACAACAGTTGTCCCTCCTTGTGAACCAGATCACCTGCACTGCGGCCCTGCATGGCATTATCTGATTTGTGTCCGCTAAGCTGAGGGCCGAGGGGGGTCTGAGGCAGTCGATCCCAATGCTGTGTGGTGGCATGACAGCATAGGCATGGCCTTGCCTCATTTGCTGCTCGCTCATGGGTGGTGGTGTGACGTGGCCTCGCCTCGTACACAGTGATGGAGCAGCTGCATTGCGTTGTGTAGATACAGGGAGCCACAGGAGGATGAATAAAGGATGCCAAATTACTATTTCCGTCCTGAAATATAAGTATCGAAGGTTCTCCCATGTCAAATTTTCCTAAGTCTGACCAAGTTTATGGAGAAAAGTATTACTCCCTCCATTCCAAATTATAAGACGTTTTGGCTTTTCTAGATAGTGATGCTAATTTGATGTCATAAATATTATTCTTATTTTCTATAAACTCAGTCAAACTTATGATAGTTTGACTTTAGGCAAACATCGATCAGTGACGGAAGCGGGCTAGCCCACGAATCCGCATATAGGCTTAATTTTGTGGTTTACCACATGTAAACCACAAAATTAAGCCTATATGCAGGTTAACGGGCTAGCCCGCTTTCATCCCTAACTTTGATTCCTTATTTCACGATGGTGGGCAATATCATAGGATCCCCATGTGGTGGCTGTTGGGGGAGTGTTGGTAATGGGGTGGGGGCTGTTCAGCATGAATTACATTTTGTGATAGATTCAATGATACTCAAGCATTATCCTATTTACTAGTACTCTGTTTCTGGCGTATTTATACTTTGATTGAATATTGTCACTTATTTATGACTAGATTGAATATTGTCATTGCTATAAACTCAATGTTGTATCTAAACATATGTTGGCTACGAATACAGTGGTACAACTTTTGCACACACAACATGGATATAATTTGGCTGATTGTTAGGCAAGAGTTCTGAATTTTAACTTTTTAGAACTTAACATGCCCTATAAAAAAACGGAGATAGTATTATTGATCATGAATAGATCTTGACCCTGGAAAATATTTCACTATGGGTATCTATGAAGTTTAACCCTATTGGCTGTCAGCTGTTTTGTGAGTTTAAGACATTTGTTTTAACTATTGGCATGCAATATGTATATAGCACATTGCTAAAGAATGGTATCTCTTTGAAATTTTAGCATATAGCAATAAAACATCTTATCATTCAACTTGTATGATCTGTTCTAAATATTTCCTTGTGCAGAGACGGGCTAACTCAAGGCGTCGGTCTGTGTCTGGTAATAGTCCAAGGTCACCAGTTGAGGTGTCATCCAGTGATGAAGAACACAGTCTAGGAAAGAGCACATTAGCCGAAGGTTCTGGACATGCTTCAGTCTCTGAGATGGACATTCCTTTGTCTGCTCTTTGCAAGTCACCAGAAAGCACTCATTCACCGAATTCTTTTGTCTCTGAAAAGAACAGTCTTCAAGGTTCACATGGGATAATGAATTCGGTGCCAATGAACGGACTCCTTTGTGCTTCTCCAGGACATTCAGCACCAGTGGACAATCAAGAAATCCTGTCTGATATGGTTGTTACTGATGGTGAGCTTAATGGACCTGTCTCTGGAAGAAGTGTTGGTGGCCATGATATGCTTTCCATTACTGAACTAAGAAAGAAAATGGCTTCAGCGCCCAGAAATAAGAAAATGGCTTCAGCGCGCAGAAATAGTGCTGTCACACGCAAACAGGAAAACCCTGCCAAATCACTCAGGGTGAAGAAATGTGTATCGGACATTAAAGCGGGGAAAATGCACCCTATTCAAGGACTTCAGGGAAAGGTCGGTCCCTCTAATAATTTGAGTCCCATTCCTTATGTTTTGTAGCTGGAGTAAGGATGCCTGCATATAATTTATTATTTCTGTTAATGTTGATCTTTTTGCTTGTGCAGATTCAGTTGAAGGGCAACATGAATTTCTCTACTCCCGGACATTGTTTTAGCTTTGAGTGTCTCTGGGACTGGCCAGACTATTTTATCTCCAGATAGACTGGTACAGACATATGATTGGCTTTTAAAACATCCTTTCTGTATTCATTTTCACGTGTTTTGTTCTGTTCTGTTCTGTTTGTCAATCTATATTAGGTGTCAATAGGGACAAAAAGGGGTTCAAGTACAAAGGTTCTTGCCTCTAAGAAATGTAAGTGTTTTCTATGGAACACATTCATCTTTATAGGTGGTAATTAAAATCTAATAACAGTTGCCGTACAATCTGCAGTGGCTAACAGGAGAGGATCCAAAGAACTGTGCAGTTCAAATAGCTCATTGGATGTGACTAGGACTGTCCAGCAGAGAGGAAGCAAGGAATTTGCAGAGCCAATGGAAGAATGTCCCTTAGCAGTAAGAACATTCTTTTGCAAACTAATACTTATATTATTCATCACCTTCTCACCCTTGTACTATTCTGCATGTAGTTGGAGTGTCTGAATTCTGATACTCAAAAACAGCTTGATAGAACTTTGGAGGATGCACAGAACATAACTGAATTATCAAATCAGGACCTGTTACCGATGGTGCCTCCTGGCTTTAAATCAATGGATAATGGGAGAGGTATGAACTGTGGAAAATCTACCCATGCGCATAGTTTGCTACATAATTGAAGGCATACATACATGATAGTTGCAGACCAATGATTAATGACTGGATTTTTTGTGTGCAGGTACTAACATACATGATACTCAATTTGATGAAGAGCCAACTGTAATACGACCAACAGCCTTATTGAACCGAAGGGAAATGATGACATGTGCACAGACCATGCTGCTACCAAATTAGCTGAAAGCAACCATGTCATGGAAACAGCTATCCTATGTCTTGATTGTCCGGCTCAACAAGCCCGTGGGAAAGTGGATGAGAGGTCAGTTTTACAGAATGCTGGGAGTTCACAGTGCATCATCGACAGTTCTCCATTGAGGAGCTGCTCTGCTTTTGAGAGCTTGTTGCCTTCACCACAGCCTTTTGAGGACCAGGCTTTGTTCGTCAAGAACTCACCTATGTGGGATCTAGTTGAAGCAATGCATGTGTTTAAGGAGCTTCCTCAACAACCTCATTTCCTTCCACTCCAAGAACATGCCCCATTACTACGTGAAGGAATGGCATTAGGTATGATGGTGTCATTCATGGACTTAGTGAAGGTTACAATGGAAGCAAGCATAGACAACAGCATGGAATGGTTCGAGGACAAGATCAGGACAATCTCCCATCTAGAGGCAAATGGATTTAGTGTGCAATTTATGCAGAGCGCCATGACCGATTTGGTCAAGATAAAATCTGAGCGCACCAGTTATCATGTACAAATTGGCAAGCTGGATTCGAAGTTTGTGGAGAAGACAGCTTCGTCCTCCCGAGTTGGTGCACTGCTTGATGAAAAAGATATAGCTGCAGCAGAGCTTGAGCAAGAACTTGGGCGCATTCGCCAGGAAAGCCAGAAGATTGCAAAGGAGAAGGAAAAAATAGATGCGGAGCTCGCTAGTATCAAGACATCGCTTAGTGGGTATGAGGTTCTGTGCGACGGTGTGGAACGTAAGTTTAAAGACGTCTTGGCTGGGCTGCGGCTGAAGAGGCTAACCTGATGCACAAGCTTTGGATATCGTTTTGCTGCTTCTAACTTGACATCTGTTCGTGCTGTTGGGCTGTAGGTTATCTATGCATCAAAGTGGGTTCAGATCGATGTGCCGTGGTTATGTTGTGCAAGTCATTCGGTACCGTTTATGTATCTGTAGGTATCTATGGCTTAGGGAGCCTGATGAAGTTTCGACTCTTATAATTGCTACTGCTATATTAATTGCCAGCTAGTTGGACTGTACTTATTTGCCTGTAGCATATTTAGTTTGAAGGCAATCTGTTTCCGTTCTTGTGAACTTTGATTCCCCTGACTTCTGTTGTCTGATGGTAGTGATCCAACTTGATATCACTTTGTGTTTGGTTTGGGATCTAGGAGAGACGGTATAGACTCATTTCACTTTTGTTCACTTTTGTGGGATGAGGACGTCTCTGTTTTATGTTTGGTTAAGGGGACAAGAACGGAAACACCTAGATGCGTGTTTGGTTGAAGGTTTCCTAGATGCTTGTTCTGTGTTTTGTTGAAGGTTTCTGTGTTTGGTTGAGGGGACGAAGATGTCTCTAGATGTTTGTTCTGCGTTTGGTTTATGGAATAAAGCTATAAAAAAGATAAAAGATGGATTGGATGGAGCATATTTACGCAATTAGCTTCCGTTAATTGTGGTGCCTATTTGTTAGGGCACGTACAATGCAAAGATGTTTATATGGCCGCTTAAAAAAATTCATCATTAAGCATCTGTATAAGGCTCCTAGCCTACAATGGAATCAACCATTTTACTGATGCTTAAATGTTTTGATAATTATAGGAGCCTATTTGGGCGTCTATCTTTGCAATGCGTGCATGACCTATTTAGGCTAATATTTAACTAGCTTTCAAGCGTCGGCTCCTGATTATACGAGATGCACGTTCCAAGCGCCGGCGCCTGGTCTAGCGTCTTTTTGACATGCAAGCGCCCCTCATGCTTCCACGATGTCAAGAAAATTTGTTAACTGACGCTTAACGCCGCCTAAGCGCTCCGCGATGCTTAGCCACTTACCACACACACGTGGGACTGTTGTGTTGGTCCAAATAAATTTCAGATTCATATTTGAGAATTATCAGAGGACAGCTTGGCTCTTGGCCACTTGGATTTAAGAAAATGTAATGGCTTAGTTTTTACAATGACACTCCATTACCGTTTATAGACAGAGGAACTCTCACTTGCTGCACCATATTCTAACCACTAAAGTGGATGCTGAGCATATTACTAACACTAGGCTTGTAAGCTAAGGAAAGTAAAAGTGCTGAAAAAGTAAGATACAAGTGTTTTAGCACTAGACTTATCTATCAATTCTCCCCCTCAGCCTTGTGCTGAGCACTGGAGGTGATCTGCTGTAGCCCAATCTTCTCCCTCATCTCCTGGAACTTGGACTTCCCATGGTGAGAATGTCAGCCAACTGATCAGTAGTGGCAATGTGGCTGGCCTTGATGCTCCTATCCTCCAAGCAATCCTTGATGAAGTGATACTTGATGCGGATGTGCTTGCTTTTTTCGTGGAAGAACAGGGTTCTTGGCCAGAGCTAGAGCAGACTTGTTGTCCACCTTCAGCTCAACCACATCCACCTTCTTGCCAAGCAGCTCTACCAGCATCCTTGACAGCCATAGCGCCTAAGTTGTTGCAGTGGTGGTAGCAATGTACTCCACTTCACAGCTTGAGAGGGCCACCACCTTCTGCTTGAGTGACTGTCAGCTGACCAAGCAATCAACGAGGAAGAATATCGTCCCAGTTGTGCTCTTGCTGGTGTCCACATCGCCAGCGAGGTCGTTGTCGCAGTAGCCGACGAACCGCACTGTATCGGGGGTCCTTTCGTAGTGGAGACCGTAGTCGAGGGTGCCTGCCACATAGCGTAGGATTCGCTTGACGGCCTGCAGATGCTCCATCGTCGGCCGCTCCTTGAACCGGCTCATGTACCTGACGGCGAATGCGATGTCCGACCGAGTATGGACCAGGTAGCGTAAGCTCCCGATTAGTCGCCGGTAATGGGTTGGATCGACCTCCTGTATCAGGGTGTGGGCCAGATTGCAACCAGTCATGCCACCGATCTCGAGGATGCGCTTGGCGTAGTGGGATTGGTAGAGGGCGATCCCGCTAACGTCCTGGCGCACTTCGACTCCAAGGTAGAAACAGAGGAGGCCGAGGTCGCTCATGTCAAACGCTTTCTTCATCTGCGCCTTGAATACCTCCACCATCTACTCTTCAGTGCCGGTGATAATGAGGTCGTCGACGTAGACGTTGACCAGTAAGACGTTGCGTCTGCTGCCCTACCGGTGCACCGCCGCCTCATGTGCACTCTGCTTGAAACCCATTTTCTTGAGCGTGGCGCCGATCTTCGCGTTCCAGGCATGCGATGCCTAGCGCAGACCATAGAGTGTCTTGCGCAGGCGGTACACCTTCCCCTCTTCTCCGGTGACGGCGTAGCCAGGTGGCTAGCGCACGTAGACCTCCTCCTTGAGGTCGCCGTTGAGAAAGGTGGACTTCACGTCCATGTGATGGACTTGCCACCCCTCTTGAGCCGCCAGCACGAGGAGGACACGAACTGACTCCATGCGTGCCATGGGGACGAAAGCGTCGTCGTAGTCGATCCCCTCTTGCTGGACGAAGCTGCGCGCTACCAGCCGCGCCATGTGCTTGATCACCGTGCCCAACTCGTCCTTCTTGAGCTTGAACACCCACTTCAGGGTGATGGGGCGGTGGCCGTCAGGCGGTGGCACCAGCTCCCAGGTGTGGTTTTGCTCGACGGACTTGAGCTCCTGCTCCATTGCCGCCCGCCACGCCGGATCACCCTGTGCCTCAGCATAAGTGTTCAGCTCACCGGCGTGCATCAGATGTAGCTGGGTGAAGAGCCTCTTAGGCTAGTCCGATGGAGACTGCTCTCCGAGGATGTTCGCCACCGTGCGATACTGGAGGGGCTCATCGTCGTAGTAGGCATCCAAGCGGTCTTCATCATCCTTTAGCGGCATCGCGTACTCGACCTCCGGCTGCCCTGCGTGCCCTGGTGTCATAGCGGGCGAAGTAGAAGATACCAGAGTGGTCGGCTGGTGCACCAGAGAGGTCGGCTATGGTGCTGGAGAGGTCGGCGCTGCTGCCAATGAGCTTCTAATCACTGCTAATGGGCTACCGACCACCGCTGATGGGCTACCGAGCTCCCCCGGATGTGGTGATGGCGAGCGTGGCGGAGCTGATGAAGAGGTCGGCGCTGGTGATGAAGACCTAGACATCGATGAGGATGCACCTTGTGCTCCCTCAGCACCTCCCGCCCATGCATACTCAACGGTGAAGTCACAGAGCATGGCCGCCGACCCATCATCCACTGCCTTGTCCCATGCCCAGCCATGTCCTTCATCGAACACGATGTCGCGCGCCACACGCATGCGTTGTGTCGCCGGGTCAAGCACGCTGTAGGCCTTAGCCCCCCTGCATAGCTGATGAAGACCCTTGGCAAGCAGCGATTGTTGAGCTTGCTGACGTGGTTCAGCTCCTTAACGTAGGCGAGGCAACCAATGACGCATAGGTAGCTTACCGCCGGCTTGCGCCCATGCCAGGCCTCATACGGTGTCTTGCCATCGAGAGCACTGGTCGATGAGCGGTTGAGCAGGTGTACAATGATCATCATGGCCTCCCCCTATTGACCGTCGGCATACTACGCTGCTTGAGGAGGGTGCGTGCCACTGCCACCACCGTTTGATTGCGGCATTCGACCACGCCGTTCTACTATGGTGAGTAGGGCACAGAGTAGTGGTGTTGAATCCCCTCATTGGTGTAGTACGCCGTGAACTCAGCCACCATGAACTCCTCGTCGTTGTCTGTGCGGAGCACCTAGAGCTTGTGGCCGCACTCCTTCTCTGCGGCTGCCTGATGGCGCTTGATGGCGTCTATAGCTATCACCTTGAAATCGAGCAGCACGACCCACATATAGCGGGTGGCGTTGTCGACGAGCAGTAGGAAGTAGCGCCGACCTCTAGGAGTGGCCGGTGACATTGGACCGCAAAGTTCGCCGTGCACCAGCTCGAGCTGCTCGGTGGTGCGGTAGGAGGCTTGACGAGGGAAGGGCTGGCGCTTCAGCTTGGTCACCACACAGGTGTCGCAGAGCTGCTCGACGTGGTCGACGAAGGGCATGCCACAGACCATCTCCTCGTTGCCAAGCTGCTTTAGGTCATCAAAGTGAAGATGCCCGAAGTGCTCGTGCCAGCAGCATGCCTCATCGTCCCAGCGCACGGCAAGGCAAAGGGGGTGCGCCACCTTCACATGAAGCACGTAAAGGCAGTTGCTTCCCCGGTTCACCTTGGTGAGAAGGCGGCAGCTTCTATCCCAGATGCGCAACACACCATCCTCGATCTCCACCTGCGAGCCATTCTCATCCAACTGCCTGACGCTGATGATGGAGTTCCTCAAGGCCAAGATGTAGTCCACGCCGATGAGGAGGCGGTGCTCCCCTATCTTGGCCTTGAAGATGATCGAGCCGACTCCCTTGATCTCGATGGCGGAGGCGTCACTGAACTTGACATAGCCCTTCACGCCATAGTCTAGGTCGGAGAAGAACTCGCGCCGACCAGTCATGTGGTGCGTGGCACCGTGTCAAGGTACCTGTCGTCCATCTTGTCATCATCTGCGCCTTTGCCGAGAAAGGCGTGGGCGCGTAGTTCGTCGAGGTGGAGATGTGCGGAGCCAGCCGACACGGAAAGGGGAAAGCTTGGAAATTTCACCCCCTCCTCTACTTCTCGCTACGAGTCGATGCACCCGTGCACTAGGAATAGAGCAGCATCCTCCTCCCCTGCTTGCGTGATGAGAGCCTACCCACCGCGACGTGGAGGAAGGCGGCAGTCCTTCACCTAGTGGCCAGACTTGCCGCAGTTGTTGCAAGTGTCATCCTGGGTTGCCTTGCGCTCGCTGCCGGTTGTAACACCCTCGGTGTTACATTGTAATGTTTTTGCTAAAACACTGCATTAGCATCATGCTTGTTTGTACATGTGTGTAATTTGGAGTATAAATCAATATACGGCATTTGCAACGTTTATCCGAAACAAGAAATAAATGTTAAGTTTCATGTCGCTTTATATTGTTTAGTATTCTAAATGAATTTTTATCGAATAAAAATGATGTAGAGCGTGTATGTGAACTTTAATAAAATTTGTAGTATGTACTCAGTAGTCGGCAATGAAACAAGTAGGTCGGAATTGGAATTCGACGTGAAACCGTTCGAAGTTTAAGTCGTTTCGCATAAGTTAAAAACGGGTCGACGAAGCCACGTTTGGCAGTTTTTGTAGAGAAACCGGCTTAGGAAGTAGCATGGTGTCGTGGCATGGGTCGATAGTCCTACGTACCCGCTTGCATCTAAAAGAATTGGTTTGGCATTTGGACCATTGGGTAGGATTTCGCGACTGCTTTAAAAACCGTGCACGTCACCTACTTCGGACAAAGCCATCACTGACCGCGGTCACCACTACTGCCTTGGTTGTCTACCACCGCATGCAAGTGCACTGCGCACGGGTCCTATCAACTCTGCCTCACCGTCGCATCGTGCGGTACCTTGGTCGCGCTATGCGCTACCCGTCGCCAAGCCGGTACTGCTCCCATTGACTCGCCTTGGCTGCACGCGCGCGGAACGATCGATGCCTCCATCGTTTTGTGCATGGGCACGTTACGTTGATGACCACGGCTGTGCCAAGCCATGCCGCGCCAGAACCCCTGTCCTCGCTATAGCCATGACCGGCGGGACCTCTTGTTTTCAATTCGCCGTGACCGTAGCGCTTTAATGAAATTCGTCGCATCCTTGGCTCCGCTAGATAGCCAGCAGCTCGATTGACATCACCTCGCCGATTGTAGCGCCTCACTGTGCTTCAATTTTGGAAGCGCAGCTCCGCCGGCTCCATAAGACCAAAGTGGTCTGCGTCGTCGTCATGCCGCACAACCAAAGCTTGCCATTCAATCCACCGCACCGCTAGCTTCTCCTCCAGCTGCGTACCGCTCTGCCCACTCATTCGAAGCTCCACCGCGCAATAGCATCCTCTCCACGGCCGACGGAACCACGTCCCGAGCAGAGCAGAGAAGCGGCGGTGCGTTACTGCTGTTATTAGCTTGTCGACATCATCCTAACGTCACCCCCACGTCACACCGGTTTTCTGGCTATTTTCGTGTAGGAAAACAAATCGTTGAATACAGTAGAAATACGCCGCAACGTCCGCGCGCTCGCATCCGCGCCTGGGCCAGCCGCGCTCACGCTGGCCTGCCCGCTGCTGCGCTTGCATCGCGCGCTTGCAGCGCTGCCGCTTGGGCCAGCGTCGCGCCCCGCCGGGGGCCAGCCTGCCGCACCGCGCTGGGCCATGGCCGCCTGCTGGGCCACGCCCCGCCGCACTGGGCCGCGCCCGCACGCTCGCGTCCGCCCGCTGCTACGCGCCTGCCGCACCGCGCTCGCTGCACTGGGCCGCACCCGCGCCCACACGCTAGCTGCTGGGCTACGCCGCGTGTTGCTGGGCCGAGCCGAACCATGGGCCGCGAAGTAGATTTCAGTTCATGTTTTCAGTAAATTGGTTAATGATTATTCAATTTAGTTTTCAAGCTGAACTTTGATAATTTGTAGTAAATTGTGTAGTTGTCCAAAAATAGTGAAACTAAGTTTGTTAGGTTCACAAAAATGCCCTCTAATTGTTAGTGTAGTTAGTTCGCAGTTAGCTATTATGATGATAGGCTCATAAATTCTAATTAGAAAGCTTAGTATTATATAGATTAATATTTGTAGGAATTCTTGTGGCAAATCGGTAATAGTTTTAGCTTTGAAAAGTTTACAGTAGGTTCAATAGGATATTAGGTACTTGCTGTAAATTTTATAGCCTTAGAACGAGTTGCTAAATAAAGTAGTTATTACCCTTGCCTTATCGAATATATCGTAAGTCAGCGCTAGGAGTAAAAATACCGATAGTGGCTATAATAATGATGAATGCCGTACTTTATGCTTGTCGATAGCAATAGATAACTTAGCACCGTGGTTGATAGCTATAGTTTAGTAGTTAAATCAATGTACTGTTATTGTAAAAGCTGCTGATGTTATATTCCTAAGCATTGCATCATTATTTCATGTAGATCACGAACTGGTAGATTTCGTGCCCGTCGGCGAGCCGGAGTACGACGAGGTGATCGAGGAGTACGAGGAGGAGATCTTCGCACAGGAGGACGCTCAGGAGCCTATTGGTGCTGACCCTGCTGACCCCGCGCCTACCCAAGGCAAGCCCCGGTGCATAACCCATATTTTTATGATCACTGAATATATATATGTGATGTGCATTTAAGTTACAGGCATTTTATGGAAACTACATGCATAAATATATCTACCCATAAGTCCTACTAGTACAGGTCGAGTAGCTGCTATGCTCAGGATATCGGTAGCGTGAGTAACCTGACGTTACTCACAAATAGGTAATAAAATATGAACACTCATGATAAAATGATGGAAAGATAAATGGTGACCGGACAGGGATATGGTTTGGGTATTGGTGGGTGTAAAGGGTTGTGTCCTGTGGCCAACAGGCATAGCTTGGCTACACTTTTTCTCTATCTCGTGTCGATTAAGGACCGGTCGTTACATAAGGCATCGTGGGCAAGTCACAAATTTATTGTCCCGGAAAGCATACTTGGGTATGGGCGCAGGGATGACTTGTTGCTCTCTTGTCGCGGATCCGGCTCTTTCCGGACCAACTGATGGGAAGAGGAGGTGGTGGAGGTCCTTGTACCACACTGAGTCCGGGACTCAGGATGTGGGGGCTTGGAGTCCAAGTTTGGACAGGGGACCAGACACCGGTGACAGAGGGTGATGGGTTAGTCCTGCTTGTGCCTCGGGTACAAGCGGGCGTGAAGCTGGGCACCCAGTGGGCACATTGATTCGTGAATCGCCGGGAGATCCGGTACGGCTTGTCTCGTATTTAGCACCGTAGTAAGAACTGTAAGTTGAAAGGAGAAGAAATAGAACTAATTGCTCAACTTTTGCTTGAAAGTAGAACATGTGCTTATATAGACTGGCTAGATGATAACTTAATATGGCTGATAATAATAATACATAAATGAGGACTCACTATTAGTATTGCTTTCTGCCAAACGAAACCAGCAAGCCATAAAGCTCATCATATTCCTTGGAGTTGGGAAATTATTCCCACTAGTCGGATAAGTCTTGCGAGTACATTGTGTACTCAGGGTTTATTTACCCCTGTTGCAGGTGATGCTTGAAGAGTACCTTGTGTGGAGGATCCTTCTAGTGGGCTCACACGGATTCCTCGCCCCCTTGCCGCTTGATGTTATTTTTCGCTATTTATCATTTCACACTCTGATATTTGGTATTGTAATAATGTACTTTTTAAGAAACTCTAATGTATGAAATGGACTTGTGTTGTAACTCGTTCTCATTATTGGATCCTTGGGAAAAATGTGGATCTTTCGGGTTCTCCCTCAGGGTGTGCCCGACGGACACCGCTCGCTGTAGCTTGCTTTCGGGGTGCTTAGTGTCTGGTGGTAGACGAGCGCCTCTGTAAGTACGCTACTTCGGGCGGTTCTGCCACACCGGTGCCGCCATCAGCTCTTGCCTGGCCCCGAGGCCCCTTCTCCTCCTTCTTGTCACCGCGAGGACACCGATGAAGTTCGTTGGAGGAGCTGGATGGTCCAGATCCTTCCTCCTTCTTTTCGAAGGCGCGTCACTGCTCCATCGTGTACAACAGCTTGCCTCCGGCGGCGCTCAGCTCGGTGTGAGGCCCCTCCTCGCGGTCCTGCATCGCCTTGAGCCTCCAGGTCACGTCCTCGATGGTGAGCTGCTCAAAGTCCAATAGTATCTCGATCGACATGACGATCTACGCGTACTTCCTCGGCATGCAGTGGAGGAATTTCTCCACCGCGCGCTCCTCCATGAGGTCGGTGTCGCCGTTGTGCGCCATATGCTCCATCAGGTTGGTCAGTCGCACGACGAAGTTCTCGACTTGCTCACCGGGCTAAAAGGCGAGGCCTTCCCACTCCCCTCGAAGGCGCTGCAGCGTTACCCAGCGTACGTGATTTTCTGTCGATGCGTGCCGCAACGATCGACTAGTACGCCAGCTTCGCCGTGGCCTTGTTGGCGATGGAAGCGCCAAGCTTAGTGGGGACGGTGGCGCACAGTGCCTCCAGTGCCTGGTGATCGTCATCGTAGTCGCCGCCGCCGATGTGAACTGCCTCCCACGGCCGCCGAGCCTGCAGCTTGACCTTCGTCAGCATGCTCCACTTGTGGTAGTTCGACTTGGTGAGCATCGACCATGGCGTTCCCGCTCCGGAGTCGTGGTAGACAGTCTGCAGCACCGAGGAGCGCCCACAGCGACCACGTCGCCGCTCTGGTGACGGCGATTGGCGGCGGCACCCGTCTGGGCTGCGTGACCCTTCCCCCGCTAGCTCCGGCTCCTCCCGCTCTATCTCAGCACGCAGCGCCGCGGCTGCAGCCACCGCGGCCTGGGTCGCAGCCGCTGCCTACCTGGCCGTCTTGGCCACCGCCGCAGCCGTCGCCTCTGTGGCAGCAAGGCGCGTCGCGCTGTCGTCGGCTCCTGCTCCGGTCCTGGTGCCGGCAGCAGCGCGGGCTTTGGCGATCTGGCTGGCGGTGGACATGGCTTTCTACTCACTCAAGAACACAAGGTTGTGATAACAATTGTTGGCCCAAATAGACCTCAGATTCAGATTTGGTAACTATCAGAGACCAGCTTGACCCTTGACCGTTTGGATTGAAGGAAATGCAATGGCTTAGTTTTTACAATGACACTCTGTTGCCCTTTATAGGTAGGGGAGCTCCCACTTGCTGCAGCATATTCTAACCACTAAAGTGGATGCTGAGCATATTCCTAACACCAGGCTTGAAAGCTAAGAAAAATAAAAGCGCAGAAAAAGTAAAATACAAGTGCTTTAAGCACGTGGCTTATCTATCAAGTTGTGCCTACTTGTGACATACATGGGACCCATCAATCAGTCTCTACGCACCTCCCCTTCCCTGCTGCCGACACAGACGAACGGCGTCAGGAGGGATGCCCTACGATTCCTGGGGGATTGGGTTGTCCGGTAATGTTTGGTTGGAAGACGAGATAAAATGAGATAGCCCAAATGGATGGCAGACGGGTTTATTTTAGTGACAAATAGATAATTTTCTCTTACCTAAAAGAATATTTCCTTCTAGGAGCGACTCCGTCCCCAATATTTCTGAATCAAGCACTACCTTGGATTGTCTCATCCGTTGCCTCGCTTGAAACCTTATTAGGGTGCGTGCAATACAAAGACGCCAGTGCATACTCTTAAATAGAGTAAGAACGAGTGCCACGTCGGCAAAAGCACTCGAGCCAATGTAGGCACAATGGAACAACTACGACCATACATACATATATGGTTAATCAGCTTTGCAAATTTAGGAGACTGTTTAAGAGCCCGTTAGCATCAGTGCACGGACGACATATATAGCTCAACTATTTTTATTAGCTTGTGTTAACATAAAGATTGGTCACACACTAGCTAGAGTTAGATCGTCCGGATCATCACATATCGAAGAACGCAACAGATAACAAACACTCTTTTCATGGTGAAGAACGGTGAGGTTTTATGAGCAAACCACCAAAAGATAATCAAACATGCTTACGTGACGAAGAACCGTGAAAGTTCTCGCCCGGGAGGGACACCCTTGAGGGAAGTACGTCGCCGGGTTGCCCTAGGTCGATCGACAAACATAGGACGCCATCCATGGCCATTGGATCAAGCGATGAACAGATCAAAGCATGGGGTTCGAAGAGATTAGGAAAAAAAGAAGTAATAATGTAAAAAGGTTCGATTGGATGATGGATTACTCAATTGGCTATGATCGATCCTCTAGTATATATAGAGGGGGTCGTGTTATCCCAGCAGGAATCCCTTTCAAGACGTATTTTCCAAGTTTTCAGAATAGTTCGAATCGGAATCAAAAAACCAGATCCGAATATGATCTTTTTTTAAGTCTGTGGGAAGTTCCGATGCCTGTTGGAACTTCCAAACGTCGGAACTTCAGACTTCCATCGAAACTTCTACAAGGGGATGATGTCGGGCACCCAAGCAAGTTTTTTAGTTTTCTCGGAAGTATCTTTCTGAGGGTGTAACTCCTTCGTCCGGACTCTGAATTGGATGTTTTATATATGTTTTTTTACCATCTCGATGAGAGGAATGCAATGGTGATGTCCATTTCATATTTTGATAACTTCACAGAATGGTTGTCAACAGCTTGGTTGGAGTAGGGACGCTTGGACCAGCGGTCACGCATGCCATCAAGCGCCCACACCACAGGTTTGTGTGCACTGGGTTCCACCCGGAGATAAAATGGATTAGCTGTGGTAAGCGGCTAAGCGCCCTGTGTGGTAAATCCTTTGTAGATAGTAATAAACTATAGTACTTTGAAGTATCTCGACCACAGTACACAAAACGAAGCAACTTGTTTCGTACAATCCTCAATTAAATGCCCGCAGTCTTGAAAACATTAATATAAAATTCTCAATTGATATTGTTGCCACATAACTCCAATATTGTGGTGGCTTTGTGTACATCATGCATGCATGCGCACATGGTAGTTGATGTGGCGAGGACATTCATCAGTAATTCGTTGGCCTCTTCTTTATTTTCGAAGATTAATGTGAATTATCGATCAAAATGTGGATAGCCATTATATTTACCTAGATCAGATATACGCTATGTGCACATATAGCAGAAACTACTCCTTCCGTACTAAAATAAAGACTTTTGAAGTTCACTTATTTTGGGACAAGGGAGTATGTATTTAGAAAAAAAATTAAAACGATCAAATTTGTTCGGACCCGATTGGCTAGACATGAGCAGATCGGTGGATGAAAAGTCCTGATTTTCATTGCTCGATAAGCCTCCTACTACCTAGCCGGCCAAAATCCGGCGCGGCGTATAATCAGTTGGCCATTCCCATCCCGCCGGCGTGTCCATTGCCGGCCCGCTGCTCCTCCGCCAGAGCTGCCGTCGTCAATTGCGCAGCACAGGGGGTGCACACGCACGAGGGGTCACCCACGACGTGCTCCGTGGAGCAGTAGCTGCCGCCCCTCTGCAGGCAGATGGCCACGCACATCACTACGTAAAAAACGATTTTTAGCAACGGGTCGAATTTTTTGTAGGGACGGCTGGTGATGAAGCCGCCCCTACAGTGCCGTGCTTTGGTGTCCAGACACCAGCCGTCCCTGCAAATGGAACAGCACGGGCGGCTCACTCACCAGCCGCCCCCGGCGATTCTATTTATAGGAGCGGCTGGTGATTGAGCCACTCCCTACAAATAGCCCCCGTATAAATAGCTCCGATTTGTAGGGACGGCTCAATCACCAGCCGCCCCTACAAATGGTCCCGTATAAATAGCTCCGATTTGTAGGGGCGGCTCAATCACCAGCCGCCGCTACAAATGACCCACATATAAAACAGCTGCAACACCTTTTTTCTCCTCGGGTCACTCACTCCAACCCGTGAAAGAAAGGTGGAGAGGCCTTGGGCACCTCCTAAAAATTGCTCTACTAAGAGGGGAAGGTTTTGGTCTCAAATCATTTGGTAAAAAGGTTGTAGAAGGTAAGAAAATGCTATTCCACACTTTTTTTTGTAGTTTTAATGGTTGGTTAGTGAGTAATTAAAGTTTTATTTTTCTTTCTCTCCTATGGTGCTTGAGTTACTTATGAAGCAAATTAGACCCAAGTTTTAAATGTACTAGGGTAAATTAGGGAGGGAAACAAGATCATACCCTTATTTGGTCCATGTTTTTTGATTTTAGTGAACAATTAGTTAGTTTTATGCATGTTTCATGTGCATGTAGATCTAGATCTAGGGTTTGATTTTTTTATTAATTTTGTTTTTGTAAATTTGGACTAAGGTTTGAATGAAAGATATTGGGTAAAGTATAATTGTTGCTAATTGTTGTCTTTAAAATTATTTATTGTAATCAATCAATATGTATTTTAATTAATTATGGATAAATGGGTCATTAATTAATTTTCCTCTACCATGGTGTGTTTGTATGCTTCATGCAATTATATTAGATTTATATTTATATATATATCTGAAGTATATACAATTATTCTCAAGTAATTATTAATTTGATTTATTTTTATATATATCTGAGTAAGTAGTCCTTTAATGCTTGTTTGTTGTTGTTGTAAAAGATGGAGTACAGAAACTCTTGGATGTATGGTTCGTTAAGGTTCAAAGTAGGTTTTCGTGAAGAGGTGGATAAATTTATTGAAGCCGCAAAGAAGCATGCAACGACATTGAAAGATAATAAGGATACAATTATTTGTCCCTGTAAAGATTGCAAGAACTGTATGACATGGACAGATGTGACTATTATCAGATCACATTTGATTATGCGAAGATTTGTTGAGGACTACACAGTGTGGATTCATCATGGTGAAACGATTATTGTTAACGACGAGGATGAGGAGGAATACGACGACGAAACCATAGAATCCCTGTTCCAATATTCAGCAGAGCTTGATGCACGAATGGATTTCGAGTTTGGCAATGAACAAGGTGGTGATGCTGGTGGTTGGGATGGTAACGACGAAGGTGGTGCCAATAATGATGGTGGAGCACGTGTTGGGGATGAAGATGATTTGGAGGACATGATTTGAGCCCTTGGACTAGAGATTTTACTAAATAGCCCGAAAGGTCTAGAAAATTTGGAAAGAGTGATAAAAGCATCGAAGGAGACTGTGTATGGTGTTGAAAAGGGCTGTCCGACACATTGGACATTGCTACGTTTTGTGCTTGAGTTGCTCATCCTAAAGGCTAAGTACGGCTGGTCAGACTGTAGTTTCAATGATCTATTGCATCTCCTGTCATGGGTGCTGCCACAACCAAACTCAGTTTTCGCCAACTCATACCAAGCGAAGAATGTCATAAGTCCATTGACAATGGGGGTTGAAAAAATCCATGCATGCCCCAACCACTGTATACTTTTTCATGGCGAAACGTTCAAGTCACTGGATAAATGTCCCCGGTGTGGGGCTAGCCGGTACAAGAACAATGACCTTTGCGGTGGGGACAAAGCCTCCACAGGGGAAAAGAGGAATAAGAAGGGTAAAAAAAGGTGGTACAAGAATCTCAGCTCCTAGAGGACACTCTATTAGGCAACGATGCAAAGCAAAGAAGGATTCCTGCCTTAGTAATGTGGTACCTGCCAGTGACCGACCGCTTGAGACGTATCTTCCTAAACCCTAAAGAAGCCACACTCATGACATGGTGGGATGATGAGCGCAAGGTGGATGATGATAAGATTGCACACCCGGCTGATTGTAGTCAGTGGCAAAGGTTTGATGAGAACACAAAAAATTCAGCGATGACCCAAGGAATGTACGGTTTGGCTTGCGCACCGATGGAATGAATCCCTTCAATGAGAGGATGAGCGACCACAGCACATGACCGGTGATCTTGACCATGTATAACATCCCAACATGGCTGTGTCAGAAGAGAAAGTACCTTCTCCTTACTATTCTTATTTCTAGCCCTAAACCACCAAGTATTGATATAGACGTGTTCCTCGAGCCTTTGATGCAAGAAATGGAGAGGCTATGGAGGCATGGGGAGCAGATGTACAATGTGTTCCGAAAGGAGGACTTCATATGTAGAGCAATAATATTTGTTACTATCAATAATTACCCCGCGTTGTTTGCTTTGCCTAGACAGATCAAAGGGAAGACGGGATGCTTGGTTTGCTTGGATGGTACTACATGGGTGTACCTGGATGCATCCAAGAAGATAGTTTACCTAAGGAACTGATGCTTCTTAAAGACAAGTCACAAGTACCGCAACAAATTATTCTTTAGATTTTATGACAACACCCCGGAGATTGAACCCCCTCCGGAGAGACGTCATAACGGAGAACACGTGTACATAATGGTAAAAAACATACGCGTCGTATATGAAAAGATGAATCCGGATGGGACGAACAGAGATAGAAGCACACCTCCTGTCGAAGGCGTACCTTTCAAGAAACAATCGATCTTCTTTCAATATCTGCCTTATTGGCCAGACTTAGAGGTCCCCCATGCCATTGATGCTATGCACGTGCAGAAGAATGTCTTTGAGAGTCTCATTGCTACCTTGATGGACACAGGCAAGTCAAAGGATGTTCTGAAAGCACGGAAATACATGGTGCAGCTAAACGTGATGCCACAGCTTCACCCGGTACCTGAGGCTAATGGAAAATACACTCTGCCTGCGGCGTGCTTCAACCTAACACCAGACGAGAAGAGAGCTATATTCACTTTCCTGAGGGGGATCAAAGTCCCGACTGGGTTTTCAGCAAATGTGAAGAAGCTAGTGTCGATGAAGGACTTGTCAATAACACACTGCAAGGCTCACGATTGCCATGTGATGCTGACAGTGTTTCTACCTATTACAATCATGGCTATAAAGTCAGAGTTCTTGAAAATAGACATCACTCGCATGTGCTACTTCTTTTCGAAGATCTCACAGAAGACGATTGGCAAGCAAGAGCTGAGTGACCTACATGAATTTGTGGTGGAGACACAAAACCAACTGGAGATGCGTTTACCTCCTGCTTTTTTTGATATAATGCCACATCTCATGATTCACATGGTTCATCAGATACAGGCGCTGGGCCCTTACTACTTGCATGAAATGTGGTCCTACGAGCGGTTCTTGTCGGTTCTAAGTCGATACGTGCATAATCGAGCATACCCAGAGGGCTCTGTGATAGAGGGTTACAGTACTGAAGAAGTCATTGAGTGCTATCAAGAGTACCTAAAAGTATAGAAAGGGATTGGTAAACCCGATTCTCATCACAAGGGTAGGCTTGCTGGGAAGGGCACTAGTGGTAGAAAAGTGTTCATCGACCATGATTACAAAGAGATGAGTCGGGCGTATTATAGTGTCTTGCAGAGTACACAACTGATGCAACCGTATATTGATGAACACTTGGCTATCATTATGGCGGAGATAAATGGCCGTTCGGATGATTGGGTCATCAAACAACACAAGCAACGACTAACTACATGGTTGAAGGACCAAAACATACTGCCTGGAGAAACCATAGACTCTATTACCATCAGTAGGTTGGCGGAGGGGCCATCGAGACAAGTGATATCTTGGAATGCTTATGACATCAATGGGTATACATACTATACCCACGCAAAGGATAGTAAATATGTGAACCAAAACAACGGCGTTCGAATAGAGTCTCTCGATGGATTGGGGCGAAAGATCCAATACTTTGGCATCATTGAAGAGATATGGGAACTTGACTATGGAAGGGATATAACGGTGGCTCTGTTTTGATGCCGCTGGATCAAACAACACCAACTGAACGAGATCGGATTGAGAGTCCTGGACCTCGAGAATCTAGGCTACCAAGATGACCCTTGGGTGCTCGCTTCACGTGTCGCACAAGTTTTCTATATTCTAACCCACAAAGTAACCTTCCCCCGAAGAAGAAGACAAAGCACATTATTGGAGTTGATGGCGTGGACGATGTTGAAACTTATAATAACTACGATGAGATGCCGCTATTTACAGACTTTCCTAAGAAGATCAGTATTGTGGAAAAGAACCTCCCCAAAGACATATTGCCATGGGAATGAAAAGGTGTCAGGGGAAAAGTCGTTATAGCGGGCTAGATAGTTGTTGAACGTGAAGTGTTTGTGTAAGTGTGTGTTTGTAAGACTTCATTTATGCATGCGTGTGAGACTATATATTTATGTACGTGTGTAAGACTACATATTTTTGTATATGTGTGAGACTACATTTATGCATGTGTGAGACTACCCTTTGCAACATCCACTCTATTACTACTAAAACTTTATGAAATCACTTAACACTTTATGAAATAAAGAAATGACCAAAATAAAAGTAGGAGATCTTGATAAGTTATACAACTTTTATATTCATCACCTTTACAGCTGAAATCATTTAGTGTTTGAAAATCAGGTTTGAAACTGTTATTTTCTGAAATTTAAAATTTGAATTTTTCAAAATTAGTGACAAAGATATATGACTAGACTAAAATGATACAACATGATTTTAGAAAATTTAGGGAAAAAAACCATCACATTTGGAGTTAGTATGAGTGAGAAAAACTAGTTACAAGTTTCAGCCACAGATTAAAAAGAGAAATCACACTTGTTCATCATGAACAATTGTGATTTTTCTTTTTAATGTCTAGGTAAAATTTGTAACTAGTCTTACTCTCTCATACTAACTCCAAATGTGATGATATTTTTCCTAAAATTTTTTAAAATCTTGCCCTATTAAGTTAGTGTGTTGATTTGGTCATTCTTTGCATTTGACAAAGTTTGAGCACTTAAAATTTTCAAATTTAAAAAAATGACAAGTTCGAACGAGATTTTCAACCATTAAATGATTTCAGCTGAAAAAGTGATGAATACCAAAGTTGTATAACTCATCAAGATCTATAACTTTTATTTTTATCATTTCTTCATCTGACAAAGTGATGGTAAACATTGTTCACAAATCAACATGTTTCTCGTATAGTTCATGAAACTATGGGCCATATGTGAATTTATAAACAATGTTTACTAATACTGTCACATGAAGAAGTGACCAAAATAAATATTGTAGATAGTGAGGAGTTCAACAACTTTTATGTTCACGACTTTTATTGCTGAAATCATTTAAGGTTTCAAAATCTTATTTGAAGTTGCCATTTAGTGAAATTTAAAATTTCAATTGTTCAAATTTGGTCAAATGAAAATATGATCAAAATAAAAGGTGTACATATTGATGAGTTCTACAACTTTGGTATTCATGAGTTTTTCATCTGAAAATATTTACTCTTTCAAAATATTCTTTCAAGTTGAAATTGTTTGAATTTCAAAATTTGAATCGTTCAAACAAAGTCACATGACAAGATGACCAAAATAAAAATTGTACATATTGATGAGTTATACAACTTTTATGTTTACAACATTTTTATTTTATTTCATTTAATGTCATAAAATTATAGTCGAAGTTTTAAAATTCAAAATTTTAATTTTTTTTGTTTTCTATATTGTTTTAACTATAATTGTTTATATATATATTTCTTCATATATACAATAATATAGAATATTATATTTGTGCATATACACAATTTTTTTATATTACTTTGTGTTTTTATAATATAAAAAATATAGAATTTATAATTTTAAAAAATAGAAAATATTTATAGGGGCGGTTGGATCAGAAACCGCCCCTACAAATGCATTTGTAGGGGCGGCTGGATCAGGGACCGCCCCTAGAAATAGTCGTGGGTATAAATACTGGGGCGCACGGGAGTCAGCCTGTTGGGTCTGTCTTCTTCCTCCGACGCCGTCAGGCTGCCCCGCCAACGTCGTCTCCCGGCCGGTCCTGTCCCGACGCTGGCCCGCGCCCCCTCCCCGCACCTACGTGCCCCACATCCGCACCCGCGCGCCCCCTCCCCGCACCCGCGCGCCTGCTCCCCGCACCCGCGCGCCTGCTCCCCGCCCTAGGATTTCCACCGGCGGGCGGCCTCCGCGCACCTCCACCGGCGGGCGGCCTAGGGTTTGGCGCTCAGTGTCCTCCTCGCCTCCGCGCGGTGTCCTCCTCGCCTCCTCGCCGGTCGCCGCCCTCCACCTCCCCCAACCACTCGTCGAGACCTCAACGACCGCTCGCCTCACCGCGGAGCCGACGGCGGCCTTGAGCGAGCACGCTGCCTGATTTGCGACCAGATCTGGGGCAAGGGCACGCCGGGCAAGAGGTGAAGACGGTGCGAGCGAGGACGGTCTAGCTGAGGCAGGGATCGACGGCGGAGAGGCTTGGTGCGCTGCGGAACGGTGAGGTAGGCTTCTAGCGTCTCACAATTTATTTGACCTAGTTATCTGGTATTCATTGTTATTCAATCCGGTGACTAAAGTTGGCTTGCATGAAAACCATTTGCTTGATTCAGTTAGCCGTGGGGCTTTAACTGAAAATGAATCAAATAAGCACAACTTAATACTTGGATATAAAATAATAAATACTAAGAAAATGATGCCGAATGCAGCTGCTATTCTATTGATCTCTCTGCATCACAAATTCGACCTGCAATTTGGGGGGCACATATACTGAAAGTTTACATGACTGAACACTATCAATGTCCAAGCCTTGCTGCTTCCGGCGGTGGTTTACAGCCTTAGCACATGCTATTGCTACCTCATTATTAGATGACAAGTTAGTAACAAGAGATGTTTGGAATTAACTAAAGATCAAGGAAAGCTAACAACAAAATGAAGACATGTTTAAAACATATATTCAATTAATGCAAGGATGAGCGACCAAACAGGAAGCCTCAAATTTTAGCTCATTAAATGGTCATATCAAATAGAAAAACAAAAGAGAAAGGTTTAACCAAATACATACTGAGCACATTCTGCCAATTTTCCTAGGTTCTGATTTTCCAAAATAGCCAAAATAAGCTGCTTATTCTCATCCAGATACTGCAGAAGAAAAAACAGGATCAATCAGGAAAGTTACAAATATGCAACAGATCATACACAAAACGGATTAATCTGGAATACAATTGCCAATTGTGCCATATAAAATGAATAAAACATTGATAGTAAGTCATAAAATTGCAATATAAAAGACAAGGTAGTTCTGTGAGAATACATGAAAACTCTAGATTATCACAAGATATTTATAAATCAATTGAATGAGCATATAAAGAACAATACAAGCATAGTTAGTGTTAGATGTAAAGTATTAAACATCAGTTAGAGTCTGTCTGGAACTATATTCTTGAACTGCAAATGTTTGGTCCAGTGGGCTACATAAACATGGGGCCATTGCTATGTTTGAAACAGATCAGGTCCATATTTCGCTCTATGTTTTTCTAGAAAGAACCAACTTGGCTACAATAATTTGGAATTATGCAACTACAACAAAGACGAACATTCAGCACCTATTTGTAAGCATTACATTTGGCAATCTACGATTAACAAAATTAAAATTAGCTACTAGAAAACTTAAGTACAAAACAGACAATGAGCAGGAAATTAATAGATGAGAGACCAAAAAACGAATTAACAAAGCTGTCACTTTTCCTTTTTAACTGAACAACAAGATGAAGATTGAAAATAAGAAAGATAACACTAGATTTCCAATGAAAACTTATTATTGAGGTATTCCCAGAACTGAGTATGAAATTTACTACTGCTAGTTACAGTTAGAACTTGAAAGCTATGTCAATCATAAACTCATGTCTCTGCAGTGGACGCCGAACTGTACTGCTTGCTTATATCAAGGGCTGTATAACCGGTGCTACTTGCCGCAAGCTTCTCATTCAAACAAAAAAAGTCATACACTGCCCTGTGATCATCTATCCTCCATTTGGCATCTCCTTGTCTTGTATTTTTTTAAAATCATCGTTGCTGAACTTCGTCAGGCTGCACAAATACCTCCACTCTTTACTAAAGTTCTCAATTTGCCTGCTTTGCACTAAAAAAATCTGTATGGCTGAACTAAATCAAGTCCACGCACTGCAAGTATCAGGACTGAACAACTCTGCTCCTCAACCACTTTTACAGCGAACCTTGCTTCTCTTTTCACAAGCTACTGCCGAACAGCAAGGCAAGCTTCTGCCCCTTAGCTTTATTACCTCTTCTAAACTCATCATTATTTCTGTTGAGTGATCAAGCGTGTACTGAAATTCTAGATACATATATCATTGTTGATTGTTGGGTCAAATTCTAAGGATCAGCTCCTAAAGTTTAGACTACTGAAACCAACAGGAACATGATTTAAAATCTGAACAGTGTTGAATGCACATTGTAATGGGGACAAGATGTTCAGACGCAGGCAATCAGCTTTAACCATGATCTAGCAAGAAATGATCAATTTACCAACAAGTCCTGAATTGAAAAAACAGAGATGGGATCAGCCTACTTAGATAAAACACATACCATCACAAGAAAATATCAGATACTTTCTACAATCTGAAAGTTGCAACACTTAATCAGACTCTTTTTTTTTCTCCATTAAAGACTGAAAGTAAACTGCAATCTAAAGATACACTCTACATATAAGTAACCCACATGCAGATTTGTCTTCTTTTATGCTAGTGTTACTACTATCTTATGCTAGTGCTACATTTTTAGCGTTTTGCTTCTTGATTGGTACTTGCTGGCTGCTACACATTCTTTTTCTTCTTTTATACAGTTTATTGTGACTGTTCTCTATATAAGTACATGTTCTATGAGTTTAGCACCTTTATCCATTCCTGATTGTCCCCACCCCCCTAATTAATTGGTACTTGCATGTTCTATATAAGTGCATGTTCTACGACTACCAAGCCTAAGAGGAAACGAGGGGATAGAAAAGGAAATCTATATCCAGATAAGGCATGCTATGTGATAACGGAGGTCAGGCCAGCAGGGGAGATCCTTGAGCCGAAGGAATTAAGAGGACGATTCCGTAATGCGATCGGGGCCCTAGTAAGAGATAAATTGAACCCAGCAATCCCTAACTGGAAAGAGGTATCAGAGAACACAAAGAATGCACTATGGGATAGGCAACTGAAGCTCAATTTTAGATTTCCGGAGGATAAGCACGAATTGGTAAAAAAATGCTACCAGGATGATGGGAGAGTCATTCCGACGTTGGAGGTCAGAGCTCAACATGAAGTATATCCAAAAGGGGTTAACTCCCTTCAACGAGTTCAGCAAAATAACTCCTAGTCAATAGGAGGAGCTCGTGGCTCAGAAGACTTCACCGGAGGCATTGGAGCTCAGTGCCCGTAACACCGAGCTGGCAAAGAGGAACAAACACCACTATCATCTAAGCCCCAGTGGCTACTATGCCAAGGAAGAGCAGTTTAGGAAGATGGACGAAGAGGCCGCAGTTGCTGGGAATATCGATGTGACGAATTTGAAGGTACGCTCAAGGAACTAGATATATGCGAGGAGTATAGAATCATCCGGCAGTAATCTTAAGTTTGATAAGCCGGAGACCCAAGAGGCGGTATCAAGGATACTGAAATATGCTAAAGACAAGGAGAAGGGCTCATTCAATCCTTCCAGAGAGAGGGACGAGCTTAGCCTTGGCTTGGAAAACAAGGAGCACACAGGCCGCACCAGGGGGCTAGGGAAAAGGACGACCTGGAAGCAAGGATTCGAAGAGGACAGGCACATGTACAAGAAACATGGCCGAGACCGGGAGACTAGTTTTGAGCTCCAAGTGAAGGCTCTAGTTGTGAAGGCGCTGGAGGAGTAAGGACTGTCTATGGAGCCACGGATATTAGTGACGCCGCCGGGAGAACTGGCATTAGTTGGCAGCCCTCCGAAAGTTCCTAGCAGCCAAGGTTCCACTGCAGCCATAACCCCAGCCGATCGCATACGGAAACCAACTAGTTGTACCTTGGTGTTTCTCAGCGACCGGCAGAACACTGTGATGGAGGTGTCAATGGGTGTGGTACATCCTCCCGGTGGCTTACACCACAATAATAAGATACCGTCGGACTACACTAGGGTCGAGGTGCATACAGTGAAGCCTGAGTTCATGCAGTGGAGGATAGACTACGCAACTCCCGAGCGGCTGGTGTTACTCGGAGATGTTATGGGGCAGTTCATCCTCTGGCACAAACGGGACATTATATTGACTGCTTCTTCGCCGCCTCCCCCTCTCCCAAATTTGGAGCGAGTTGTTGAGGCCGGGGAGATATTTTCACCGTCTAGTGACCCCCACATTCCTGAGACGCCACATTCTTCCCCACCTCCTAGAGAGCATGTGCCTGATGAGATGCCACAACCTTCTCCAGCTCGTACCGAGCAAGTGCATGATGAGATGCCATAGTCTTCTCAACAAGCACAACCGATACATGAACAACGAGTGCCTCCTAAAGAAGGTGATGCACAAGAAGACGAGGACGTGCCTGAATGGGAACTTTGAAAGAAGATTCCAATCAACATAAGGCTAGTTTATGTTTCGATCAAAGACGTCTCGTCGGTGTCCAAGTGGTGTTCCCATAACCAGTTCAAGCCTGAGAACCAAGTGAAAAAAGTCCCATCACGAGGTTCTGAGGAGACCGTCACTAGCAAACTCCACCAAATTGCAAAGCAGTATCCAAATGTTGATGCCATCAAATGGTCAAAGGATTGCCCGAAACATATGAAAGAGGCAAGCCCTTCCTACCAAACCGGGACATCCAGCGCCTACCACTTGGAATGAAAAGGTTCCATGATTAGTACTTGCATGTTCTCCCAACGAGCATAGATATCATACAAGCATGCTTCCTCCCCCGGCACATTTGGAAGCCCAGCCGAGAAAATTGTCTTTGACTTCAATGACATGCACACATGCTTTCACCTGGGAGAAATGGAGATGAATCTAATTCGCACGTGGTGCCTATAAGTCCTTGTCCTCCCGATATGATATGAATGTAATATTTGAATTTTGTTGTAACTAACCCACGCCGTAATTTGTAGAATGCAAGTGCACATTGTCAAACAAATACCAAGTGTGAAAGCCGGGTATGTAGACCCTCAAGCTATAGCCCAAACAAATTTTAATTACCCTAAACGGTGGACACTGGATGCCAAAGAGCTAGCTGCTGCAAAGACTCTTTGGGAGAAATAGCGCATCCGTACGGCGAAACTAAGAGAAGAGTCCCTTAAGGTTGTGGCATACATTGCCCTGGCTTTCAAAAATCTCCAACAACACTCTACTAGATGGCTACCATACAACTTTGAGTAAGTTCAACTCTATACTTAAAGCTTTGTTCGATATATTTTATTCGATGCAAAAGAGCTTATCTAGTTCTATGATTAAATCCATGCAGCAATCACTGGATTTGTATAGCCGTCGATGTCGGGAGGAGCATGGCATGGGTCTTTGATTCATTAGATAGGGACACGGTGACATACAAAGACTTCATATCGATTCTCAAGACGTGTACATATCGACAATACTCATTAGCTTATATGTTTGTATACATACTTGTAACGTTCACTTTTGAATACTAACAAGTTGTATTTGCTAAAATAATTCGAACAGGGCATTTAGGTTCTATGTTACTAATTATCATGGAAGGCATGATCCAGCAAGGAAGGAAAAGCTGGCTATAAAAACACTATGTACGGTAAGTGTAACTTACTTCTTCAGTACTCCGTTACATGGCTGTCAAAAGCATTACTTAACATTTTCATATGCAAAACACACAGTGCCCCAAGCAGTGGCCTGGGAGTGTACATTGTGGATACTATATATGTTCTATGATGAGTAACACCGGTGCCTATAGAAGACACCCCTTAAGGGTAAGTTTGAACATCTTCTCCCGTAGTATAAAAACTTCGTACATGATATGAAATACTAAACCGAAACTTGTTCTCTTGTAGTGGAGAGAAGAGAAAGGAATGAAAAGAGACCTATACAAGGATGACCAACTCTTAGAGCTCGTCGGCGACCTTTGCAACTTCATATTGGACCAGATTGTACACGTCAGAGGCACCTACCATGACCGAGAGTCTGAGTTAGGTACAAATCCTCAGTACCAACACCTTCGTGAGACTGAAAGGCTAGCTCTAGGACGTTGATAAGAATGTGTATGGAATTTATTTATTTAATGATGGATTGTATATATTCTTGTGAATTGGACTTGTAATTGTAGTTTATATAATACTCTTGTGCTTGTAGTCGCGGTCGCGGGGCGTTCGGCAATGCGAACGCTGTTCGAAACGTTGGTCGCGGGGCGTTCGGCAACATGAACGTGGTTCAGAACGTTGGTCGTGGGGCGTTCGGCAACGCGAACGCGGTTCGGAACGTTGGTCGCGGGACGTTCGGCAATGTGATTTTGAATTGTAAATTTGAATTTTTTTTGTGGGAAAACGTACTGTAGGGGCGGTTCTAGATTGAACCACCCCTATAAATACCTGTTTATAGGGGCGGCTGGTACTACAGCCGCCCCTACAAATCGATTTGTAGGAGTGGCTGGTAATACGAGCCGCCCCTACAAATCGATTTGTAGGGGCGGCCTGGGAACCGCCCCTATAAATACATGATTTGTAGAAACGGTTCGGTAGGGGCGGCTGGCCAAAACACCCCTACAAATGGTTATGAGCCGCCCCTAAAAATCGATTATGTAGTAGTGAATAGATTCTTGTTGAACGACGACATGGTTGTGTTTGGACTTTGGAGGAGTGCTATGTCTATTATTATAATATATATGTATATACACAGACACGAAGAGAGCCTTTGTACTCTATGGATATGCAAATCCAATTATATTGTTTAGTACTAATATACTTTGGGTATGGTGTGATGTGGAGATCCAAATATGGTGTAAATTAAATCATGGGAGTGTCCAGTTAACTATCAACAGGTTTTATGTGGTCACATCTATCAGATTTTTTTTCTTTAAATGTGACCCAATAGTTACAGACCCCGTAAAGTGACAGCTGGAGCAAAAATCCTAAAGCACAATGGAAATCTGACAGATTTAGTATAGAAAATCTGTCAACAAATAAATAGTGAAAGTCTTAAATCATTTTAACAGCAATCTAAGCATCCTTTTAAATACGGTGCAATATATGGTATACAATCATTGTACGTCTACAATTACTGAAACGAGTTTTAGTCATCGGGCCAATTGTGATTTTGTTATGATTTTAAATTTGTTATTAGTTAGCTGGCCATTCATTACTGAGGCATGCTTGCACTACCCTAGAATGGGCCTATTTGTTTCCGATCAAAATCAAATACACGGTGGCCCAAGAAAATACTACCAAACATCTTGCGGCACCTATGATTCTGTCCACACGATAAGACACAGGGACCACGAGATTGAACTGGCACTTACGTTTTCCGTACCGCGGGGTGGAGGTTGCGATGCTATATCACACCGCATAGTCGCTACGGCTTTTGACTCTGAGGATTTTTAAGTCCGCAATATAAATATATAATGAGACAATATCTGTTTGTTTACTTGGCATCGTGCACTTAGAGCATCTCCAAAAGTCTTTCTAATATTTACTCTCTAAATCATCATTTGGAGAGTTATTTGAATAAAAAATATTTTTTATATCTTTGTATGTGTCGACGAAATCTGGTCGGCAGTCTACCGAGAGGTATACCCAAGGTAGTAGATGATCGGTGAAGGTGCGCGTAATAGGGAACCGGATGGTGACATAAGGCGCAGGGACAACGATTTAGATATGTTTGGGCCGTCTGATCGACGTAATACCCTACGTCATGTGTCTTTGTTGGATTGTATTGAACATGAAATAAATTCGAGGGGGTCCCTACCCGCCTTATATAGTCTGGGGTTAGGGTTCCAAGTCAGGTTAGGCCTAAATCTATTCGATTATATGATAAGTATTTACAAGAAATACGATATCTATCATATCCGAAAAGATCTTCCTTCATCGCCAAGATGTCTTCTGATTACCTTGCAGTGCACGCCGACCAGAACTGGACACCGTAGGCCTTGATCTTATGGGCTAGACCTCCCCTAGCAGTGCGGCCCATGTCCATTGCCATAGGTACATGGGGTTATACACCCCACAGCTAGTCCCCGAACGCCTTGTATCCGCTGAGCAACGCCGTCTTGAGCAAATCTGAGCAGTTTAACTTGGAGTCAGCCAGCAATTCTGACAATCTAACCAGTTTAACTGGTAATCCAATCAATAGAATGAAGTGTCGACTAGTTTAACTGGTAATCCGACCAGTTTAACTGGTAATCCTAATCAATAGAACAAAGTGCTGACCAGTTTAACTGGTAATCCGACCGGTGGAAATTAAAACCAGCCAATTTATCAGGTGACCTGATCTTGGACTTAGCCAAGTAAGACTTGCCAGAAGGATGTAAGGAGTTCAAGTTTAAAATTTAAAAATTCTCCACCTTAAGTGAAGTGTACACACTTAGACTTCGTTGGCGAAGTCAGATGATCATCATCCATGACCATTAAATTTGATACAAGCACCGCTAGGTGCAATGTATACATTATAGTCCCCGAGCTTGACAGTAGGTGAAGAAGACACCTGGTGTTAGGATCAAAGAATTTCAACGATCACTTAGTCAAAACAACCAATTCCCAGGTTAGCCGAGCACACAACTAGTCCCTAGCTTACCTGAAAAACCAGTAAGAAGAAAAACAATACATTTACTGCAAGGTGAAGCATACACACTTAGTCTCCGAGCCTACTATAAGATAGAAAACATCTTGTAGCAGGATCAAAGAATTAACTGTAAAGGATGAAGTCCCCGCACTTAGCACTGGACATCTGGAGTAAAACTTGATAATATCGAGCGGTAAAACGTGGAGAAAACGGAAAGTGCTTAGCACTGGATTACTACGATAGATATACTTATCAAAGCCCCAGACGTGCCACCCAAGATCAACACCCTGATCTGGACATCATGGAAAACCTTGATATTACACATGACATGCAGCGTCGGCAAAATGTAGTAAGCCAACAAGCGAATCGACAGACAAAGTCCCCAGCTTAGCTGGCGAGCCCCCAGCGTAACTGACGATGAAACGACAGACAATCCGACCAGTTGGTTGGCGAAGAATCAAGTGCCAAGCAGCCCAACCAACTGGTCGGCGGCGAAGTGAGCGCCGAGTAGAAGTGAATGCCAAAAGGTCCGACCAATTGGTTGGCGACGAAATCATGAACCTAGTGGTCCAACCAGTTGATCGACGGAGAAATCCGAAGGCCAGATGGTGCAACCACTCAGACGATGATCCTACAACACAAATATGTAGGACGAGTATTACATGATTTAAAAATAAAATATATGAACTTGGTGATGAAGAAAACAGAGCGGAGTTTATCAAGAGCAATGTATCGGTGAAATTTATATCCTGCAGACCAGTTTATGTTTTTTTGGAGTTTATTCATAATTGTATAAAGGACTAAATCTCCGTACTTAGCATTGGACATAGAGTAAAATTTGGAGAGTGCTGAGCACTTAAAAATAGAGAGAATACTTAGCAATTAACCGTGGTGGATTTTGGAGAGTGATTAGCACTATACCATGGCGAAGTTGGAGAACATGGAGAGTGCTTAGCACTATACCGTGGAGAAATTTAGAGAACATGGAGAAATTTGGAGAACGTGGAGAAATTTAGAGAACATGGAGAGATTTGGAGAACAAGGAGAGATTTGGAGAACATGGAGAAATTTGGAGAATATGGAGAGATTTGGAGAACATGGAGAGTGCTTAGCACTATACCGTGGCAAACATGGCGAAAATGGAGAACCGTGGTGAAAATTGGAGATCATGGCGAAAATTAGAGACCGTGGCGAAATATGGAGACCGTGGAGAAATTTGGAGACCGTGGCGAAATTTGAAGACTATGTCGAAATATGGAGACCGTGGAGAAATTTGGAAACCGTGGCAAACTATGGAGATCGTGGCAAAAATTGGAGACCGTGGAGAAATTTGGAGATATAAACCGACGAAGCAGGCACAATTGTTTAGTATGCCCGGGGGCCCATTATATCGGCCCAAATAACAATTGATGGAGAAGTTGGAGAGGCGCAAAGGAGGTGGCGCAAATATTGTGGAGGGGTGGGAACAATGCGCGGGTCAGTATGGTTTCGAAAAAACCCTAAAGATAAAGGGTAGGAATCGAATTTGTTCCAATCCACCCGGGCGGCGCACTCTCCTCATTCCGCAGATTATTAGCACACCTTCTCGCAAGAATCAAGAAGTATTCGGTTGCTTTTGCCTTCTACTACCACTACTAGCCGCAACCAAATCGAATCAAATCCGATCCATGGCGATGGCGAAGGAAGAAGTGCGGCGACGCTCGAGCCGAAGAAGCGAGGGAGGGAGGTGGCGGCAGAAATCTGCGTAAGTCCACCACGACTAGGAGGGTCAAATCTATGACCACCTAGAAGATCCTGGAAGGAATGGTGTTGAAGGCATCCTTTGCGATCAAGCAACCATCGGATGGCGCCCCATTGCCAGTGAACTGTTCGACCCCGATACCATCGAACTCGTTGTATTAAGTGGCTTATTTTGTTCACGGATTTGGGTTTCTGCTCATCCTTTCCTGCGGAAACTTCTTGGTTACCACGACATTAGCCTATGCCATCGCCATCCCAATAGTATCCTTCATATCTCCCTCTTCATTAATACGTGCTAAGCGTTCATTGGAATCGGCTCCAAGACTTCAATCTTTTCGCTATTTCTTCCGCCTCAAACCCTTTTCTAGATCTGGGTCCCCCAAAGTGGTAGTGGTGTTTATCTATAATTTGAGGGATGGAATGGTTAGAGAATACATACAAGTGCCTCTCAACATGTCATTGAAAGGATGGAATGCTAAGTGGTTTTATATTAGAAATGTTGAACAAGCCTATTGCGCCGCATAGACCACTTCAGCGATTGCTGGCGTGGCTGGTCGATAAGACCGAGCGATGAGGAGATGACCCAGTCATTGAGCTTCTACAGATCCACGGGTAGGATCGTAAACAATCTTAACAGAGTTGGTGAAGCCATCAACCCTTTGCCCGCCCGAATTCAGGTGAGCAAGCGAGAGAGTCCACCTGGCCATGTGAATACATAGGTGATGAAGATACCACTCACGGGGAAGCCCAGAGAGGATAAGTTCGGGACGTCGCCTATGCTGCGCCTTCCAGAGCTTTTTGAACTAACACCCAACGGAACAATGTGGGGGGCGACGGAAGGCATACAACATCATGAATCCACCACCACGAGGTAAGAGTGTACCATTTGAAGTCCTTATAATGTCAAATCTTGATGATGTTAAATGTCTTCTTGAAAACTTGTGGGTGGATCACAGCTGTGTATGTCTTCGACGTGCCCGGATGGCACCCACGCCAAAGGGCATAGATGCCCGTCGACTCCCAGATCCTACCGTTCGCCATCGAAGAAAGGTTCATCGTCCTCATCCAAGGGCGTGGTGGAGAAACCTCCGAGCGTCGGCCGGTATGCATGAGAAAAAGAGCCAGCCCTAGAAGAGCCAAGAAGAAAGAAAATGAACAATTGCCGCTAACACCCAAGGGTGGAATCTCGATGAGAAAACCTGCGGCCAGCCAACAAAATCGCCGAGGACTGGTGAGACGATGATGAAGATCCAAGCGAGACGGCTGCGTTGTCTAGCTAAGCTGACGGATGGCAACCGGCACCACCACCTAGAGCTCTCCAACCATCTAGCCCAAAGGCATGCCATTTGGCGATGATCTCGCTGTGGGCAAAGTCCACTAGCCTAGATGAGAGGCCAACCGAGATAGGGCCACCACGATGAGATGATAGAAGCACCGGAGGCAAACTGGTACCTCCGTGTTCTCAAGATTGTACCTGAGCAAGCTGAGGGTAGGGGAGTTCAAAAAGCATTAGCCATTTAGGAGTTGCCGCAGCGGTCCAACGAGTAAGTGTTTCTGTTCTAGACTTAGTCCAAGCAAAACCCGGTGTGGAAGTATCGATGATAAGACATCATGTTGTAGGGAAACATTGGCCGAGGAGCTTCACTCGATCGACGCCAAGCCACATTTCAAGGCGACAGGCGAAAGCTAGTGCCTGTGAGTGCGGAGGTGGGATAGCTAGAAGAAACACGAGAGGCACCTGCAGACCGTGCTGAAGTCTCCAAGACGAAGTCCCAGCACTCCGGAGCGAATGAACGAAGATAAGCTTACCGAGCGAATAGCCACCTAGAGCCAAGGGCGACCCCTGGGCTCGCCAGACGCTGTGGATGGAACTTATCCTCCTGCAATCCCGACCATGAGCCAGGCCGAGCGCCCGAGGCAGGCGAGGAGTCCCAAAGTGATTGA